>JASCZW010000605.1:0-253112 GCA_034211315.2 Aedes japonicus
TTTTCAATTTGTATATCAATCATGATTATTCTCATGCACTTATAACACACCCGCAGTGTCAAGGCCCATGGTAATGATTTCATGTATATGCAGAAGCGCTACTCAAGTTGAAGTTCCCAAATTCTTTATTGCCCATGTATGATAAATATGCATGTCGACATATTCAACCACGGTCACCCAAGTGGAAAATTTAATTAAGTGCTTAATTGCAACGACCGTGTCACCTTTAACACCATCAAAACGAGTGACGACAACCGTCGCCTGAGTTAGGTAAACCCAATTTGGGAAGGATTAATGTCTCGGCCACGAATGAGCATTCAACATCCTCGACAGAGTTACCTACTACAATCTCATGGCTTGAAGCCGGCCTGCAATTTTTTTTCGTGTTTTTGTTTTTTTTTGCGACGTTCTCATCGATCACTTTCAATTTCCTCACGTAATGATCCTCTCATGAATCATCAATAATATTTCAAACATCATCAGCGAAATCAATCAACGGCATGATTGCGATACTTGAAGACAGCCCCCCTCGTTTGATGGTTTACCACCAAAAGTTTTTAATGGGTGTTGCTGTTTGATGGCGTTCAAGCTCGAAGGTCAATAAATCTTTGCCGGCACAATAGCCAATCTCGCACCGAGAGGTCCAAAAGCGAAGGGAAATGGGTTTACCTTACATATTCTTCAAGGCAGAGAGAGATTGTTGGACGTAAGGTACCGACAAAGCGGTACAGAAAAAAATAGCAAAAGCTGATACATCCTTCATGTACGATCAGATAAACTTTAGTGCGAACACGATTATTTACGATCGGTCAGAGTTTATTTAAACCGTTTAATGTAGGTTAAAACGGCGAATGGTTATCAGCGTCTGTTCATAAACCACGTAGACTTATTTTTGAAAATCTCAGACCGCCGCCGCCTCCCTCCCCCCTCGTAGACTTTTCTCCATACAATTTTTTGAAATTTAGTATGGAGCGTAGACTTTGGTCAACCCCTCCCCCCCTCCGCCATAACTCTGGGCAAGTGGCTTCAATGAGGGCTCCCGTTAAAGACAGATTAGGTGCAAAACCATACAACAGAAGTCAATTGAACGACAGTTTGGTTAGAAGTGACAGAAAATTGGGAAAGGGCTTCCGAGCTGGAAATTGGCGAAAATCGCAGGACAAAAAACGGCTTGTGATTTTTGTGGTACGAAAATGCTTTAGGCTAAGAAATTTAAGTCGTGATGCCGTCAACCTAGTGGAGTCACATAAGCCGCAACCCAGTGCAGATAGGCATTTGAATGAACGGCTGAGCAGGATGACAACCAACGATTTCAACAGCGAAGATGATGACGACAATAATGACGCAGGTGATTTAGCTTGCATGTTAGTGTCGTCCATAAACAGAATAAGCGAACCTTGCTTGGTCGATTTGATTATTGATGGTAAATTAATTACTATGAAGGTGGATTGTGGGTCGCCTGTTTCGGTAATTGGTAAAAATCAATATCTAGCCACTTTTGTGAAACCTTTGCAAAAATGTAATAAACAGTTGATTGTGGTCAACAGGTCGAAGTTGAACATCGAGGGAGAAGCTACTGTGATTGTTAAATATGAAGGAATCGAGGCGAAATGGATATTGCTTGTTCTAACAATTTCATTCCCTGTTCGGCCGGACTTGATAAGACAATGTTTTTAGGAATTGGAGTCTACATTTCTCTACTTTTTCTTTGATCAATAATTTAACGGAGTATAAAAATGCAGAAATTAAGGATAACTTTAAACCGGTGTTTTAGAAGGACTTCTCTTCACCCATAGAAGGTTACCCAACAAACATCGGTGTTGAATTAGAGCTTGTTCAAGCAAATTTGGAGAAGCTGTTCAGCTGTTTCTTCTAGAATAGCTGAATAGCTTCTCCAAATTTGTTTGAACAAGCTCTAATTCAACACCGATGTTTGTTGGGTATGAGGCGGATTTGGTCTTGAAAGATGATACTCCTATTTTTAAAAAGGCTTATGACGTTCCCTTTAGGTTACGAGACAAGGTTTCAAGTTATTTAGACAAGTTAGAAAGAGAGGAGGTGATAACTCCGATGAAAACGAGTGAATGGGCATCGCCAGTAGTAATAGTGATGAAGAAAAATATTTATATTGGGCTGGTCATTGATTGCAAGGTATTGATCAATAAACATATCCCTTATACTTATCCTCTTCCTACGGCACAGGACTTGTTGGCTGGGCTGGCAGGATGCATATATTTTTGCGCGCTAGATTTAGAATTTAGACACAATTGGCATTGTCTAAGAGATCTGAGAAATGCATGGTCATGAACACTATTAAAGGGCCTGTATAAATATCATAAAGGGTGTCCACGATGAAATTGCCACACACAAAATTGATTCGCAAAATTCGAGTTTTCATCCGATTGCCATTAAATTTTCAGGGATTGAGAAATAACTATTAAACTTCATTTTACCATTTTACTCGTACTTTATTTACAGTCCATACGCAAATGCTCGCACCTTGGCCTTAACCCCGGCCATAAGATTCTGCACAACCTGTGAATCAACCGTTTTTTGCATGTAAACCCATACTTTCTTCAGTTCCTCGACTGTTTTCACTACCTTAGGTCGTTTAAGAAGGTGCTGCTTCATAATCGCCCAGTACTTCTCGATGGGGGCGGAGCTCCGGAGTGTTGGGAGGGTTGAACATTTTCGGCACGAAATTGACCTTATTGTCAGCATACCACTTCAGCACGTCTTTGGAGTAGTGGCATGAGGCCAAATCCAGCCAGAAGATTGTTGGGACGTTGTGGGCCTTCAGAAGAGGAAGCAGTCGCTTCTCGAGGCACTCTTTTATGTACACCTGTCCGTTCATCGTGTCCTGGGTCACGAAAGGTGCACTCCGCTTCCCGCACGTACAGATGGCTTGCCAAACCAGGAATTTCTTCGCAAATTTCGACATCTTCTGAGTGCAGACATGCTCTGGAACGCTGAACTTGTCCTTGGCCGTGAAAAATAGGTTGCCGGGGATCTGTTTGAAGTCGGCCTTCACATATGTTTCGTCGTCCATGATGCAGCATTCAACTTTCGTCAGCATGTTGAGGTACAACTTCCTGGCACGGGTTTTGACGGACTTGTTCTGCTTCTCGTCGCGATTAGCGGCCTTTTGTACCTTGAACGTTCGAAGCCCAGACTTAGTTTTGGCCTTCTGGGCAAAACATCGGCTTAGGTGCAGCTTCTTAGCCACATCCCGAACGGAGGCGTTCGGATTTCGGTTGAAGGCCCCAACTACGCGGTTGTGATTTTTGGTGTTGTACGGAATACTTTTTCCTTCACTTCTGGGCTTCCGATCAGTGGTCAACCGTTCCTCGAACCGCTTAATCACTCGCGACACCGTGGAATTCTCAATTCCCAACGTTTTTGCGATGGAACGATGCGAGAGATCCTTGTTCTCGTGATGAATGCGCAAGATTTTATCACGCACGAGCTGTTCTTTCGACTCCATTTCCGCGAGTTTTGATCACAGGACTTTAAAACTTGCAGGATGTAAATGCACTATGAACTAAATCCACCCAAATGTTCATTAAATTCTACCCAACGGTTAAAATGTTAGAGCAATTTCATAGTGTGGCAATTTCATCGTGGACACCCTTTAGATGGCCTCAGGGAGCTTCATCTAGCGCATCAATTTTCCAGCAAGTAATGGATCAAGTATTGAGAGGAATAGAGTATGTATAGGTTCACTTGGATGAGGTCCGAATAGCAGGTAAAAACCTGGATGAATGTATCAAAAAACTTATTATGGCTTTTGGTTGCGAACAAAGTTAACTTGGAGAAATGCATTTTTTTGTTACTGAGCTGATGTTTTTAGGACATATTATTGGAGAAAATGGGCTAATGCCATGTCCGGACAAAATTGATACTATTCAAAAGGCAAAAGTGCCTAGGAACATAATAGAGCTGAAATCGTTTTTGGGACTAATTAACTACTATCATAAATTCATCCCTCAGTTGTCATCCAAATTGTTCAGGTTGTACAATTTATTAAAGAAAGACGTTAATTTCGAGCGGAATGATATGAGACAGGCACCATTTGAAAAAATTAAGAACTCACTGATAAATGCAGATTTCCTGGGTTTTTTTGATCCTAAAGAACCATTAGTTGTGGTGTCTGATGCTTCGGGTTATGGGTCTTGGAGGAGTTATCGCGGATACTGTGAATGGAGTGAAAAACCTCATCTCGTTCACGTATTTTTCATTGAATGATGCTCAAATAAGTTACCTTATGCTCCACCTAGAAGCACTGGGCTAAAAAAAAATCATAAAAATCTTTATGGACAATGATGTAGAAGGAGATGTTCGCTCATCACCATGAGGCACCAAGAGTGAACATTATGTTTTTGGCTAGAATGAAAGATGTGAAGAGAAAGTGAAAGTTCCGTCAGAGTGCGGCAGGTAGGAAAATTTAATGGATGTTTTTTGAAAATTGAGCGAAAGGGCATGTATCCAATGGTACTCGAACCATGGACGTCAATCTTTGCCTAACATCCCACTGCGGGGTAGGTTGTAGTAACGGAACAAGTCCGCCACTTCAACAGGCGAAAATTGACGCATGGAAAGACGCTCATGTACCACTGTGGCTTGTATAGTTATTCTAGCGATCTATTGTGTGCACTCTGTTTAGTGATGCGCACATGGGAGAGGAACTCTCTCCTTTTTTTTTTTTTGGGTTTGTTTTGATTCGCACCGACTGACGATCACTAAGAAGAAGAAACGTTAGTGATCGTCAGTCGGTGCGAATCAAAACAAACCCAAAAAAAGAGAGAGTTCCTCTCCCATGTGCGCATCAATAAACAGAGTGCACACAATAGATCGCTAGAATAACTATACAAGCCACAGTGGTACATGAGCGTCTTTCCATGCGTCAATTTTTGCCTGTTGAAGTGGCGGACTTGTTCCGTTACTACAAGCTACCCCGCAGTGGGATGTTAGGCAAAGATTGACGTCCATGGTTCGAGTACCATTGGATACATGCCCTTTCGCTCAATTTTCAAAAAACATCCATTAAATTTTCCTACCTGCTGCACTCTGACGGAACTTTCACTTTCTCTTCACATCTTTCATTCTAGCCAAAAACATAATGTTCACTCTTGGTGCCTCATGGTGATGAGCGAACATCTCCTTCTACATCATAATCGTTACTCCTCGCACGGAGAATAAATAACATTACAATTAATTTATGGACAATATTTTCTGGTATACACTGATCATAAACCTCTGGTGGGTATTTTTGGGAGGGCTGGTAAAAACGCGATATTCGTGACAAGAATTCAAAGATTTATCTAACTGGATACTTACTACTAGACCGTTCAGCCGAATACATACTGATTTTTCTTTAATTTTAATCAGCATTTATTCCTCCTCATCGTTGATAGCTACTCTAAATGGTTAGAGGTGATATGGATGAGGAACCGCCTGTAATCAAGTTTTAATGATGCTGGTAGAACTGTTCGCTAGATTTGGTCTACCAGACGTTTTAGTCTCGGACGGTGGTCCTACATTCAATTCCCACAGTTTTAAGAAATTTTTGGAGAACCAAGGGATTATTGTCCACCTTAGCAATGGCCAGGCAGAGAGATTGATAAAAACCGTGAAGGAAGTACTAGTTTTTTTTTACTAGACCCGGAACTGATGGAATTGAAATTGGAGGACTTAGTCAATCTGTTTTTATTTAACTATCGGAATAAGGCTTCATCGCAGGCAGAATTCCTTTGGAGAAGTTGTTTTCATTTAAGTCAAAGACCTTAGTTGATCTAATAAACCCAAGAAAGAGCCACAAAAAATATCTAACAACTCCTCATATCAATGATGTAAATAGTCCAAAGGCCGATGCAGTGAGGCAGCCTGATCCCTTGGACAGACTTACTGATGGAGACGGGGTCTGGTATAAAAACCATAACCCTAACGTTAAAGAACGATGGTTAAAAACAACATTTCTAAAAAGGTTTTCGATCAATACATTTCAGATTATCATTGGAAACGCAACAATCATGGCTCATCGGACCCAGCTTAAAATGAGTAAATGAACACCTGTACCATCGCGTTCAAACGTAGTTATCTCGACGAACAACACCGAAGGGTTGCCAACGAGCACTTCAGAGGAAGACGGGAACGGGGTACTCCCTGTGATACCCACTCAAAGTGACAAAAAACGGAAACGAGATGCTCGATCAGCCAATCTACAAGATGATCCACCGCATAGATCGAAAGGCAAAAGAACGAAAAAACGTTACTATGATTTTCACTACGCTTTCTAATTGTTGTACAAACTGTTTCAGTTATAATGAACTCAAATTTTGTTTCTTAAATGCATTATTGATTGCATATTATTATGAATGGCTAATGTCATTTTATGTTAATTGAATTATGTAAGTTTTGGTTTAAAGGAGGAAGAGCCTTTTGTATACGGACTACATCGATTTGTCTGTACGATTGACGTATACGGTGGTATCGAACATTCATTGTAAGAGTTTTGAGTTGTACTCGAATAGAATAAAGAGATGTTGGATCACTTTCGACCCGAACGCTGAGCTGGTAGCTAGGTGTTTTTATTTGAGCTACACAACCAATGACTATTCAGTCTTCCCTTAGGGAAATATTTAGCTAATTGTGTAACGTTCTATCATGTTCCCTAAGTAAACGGCTTATGCGCCACCTTCCAATGAAGGACCATTACTCTTATCGAATCGCCCAGAATAAGATTGCCTTCTCAGGGCAGGTTATGCCGTTTTTCAGAACTGAAAGTCCCAATTTAACCCCAAACGTCGTACGGCAATTAAACAGAATTCAACTAATGTTATTCAATTGAAACAAAAGTTCATAAAAAGAAAACTCAATAATTCATCAAAGGGGAATTGTTTAGCTAATAATAAACTTAAACCAATCTAAATTAATTTCTAAATTGCATTGCGTCACGCGAAAAAACTAGTAGAGAACTAACGACTAAACTAGAAGTAATTTATTTATTTATCGCATAGTTCTTTCGCGTAATTTAATCCAATTTAACCAAATTTATCGAGCTGTATTTCGATTTTAAACGTAAGAATTCAAATTTAGGTTCAAGCAAACCTAATTCAAACATAGGCCATATTGTGACGTCACGCTACTTTTAGTTTTGAGTTCACTATTTGCTTCTACTAGTGAGTGCTTGAGCTTCTCACTGATCAGATCTGACCTTAATGTGGTGGTGGTCCAGCGTCGGACGTCCCTCACGCTAAGATAAGATTACCGAAAATACGGTTTTCATTTTACCGAAAATTAAGTTTTGGTAGCAAAACTTAAAGTATCGGTATAATTTACCGAAACACAACGTTTGATTTTACCTAATGTTTCAGTCAAGTGGATTTACAGATTTTATCGTTATATTTTACCTAACTTTGGTTAAAAATTCTCTCATTGAGCTGCTAGCAGTTTCGGTAAACAATACCGTACAAAAATAAGTAATTATTAATGTTTTTCCCGGTTTTCCAGCAATACCGAAATTTCGGTAATCCATGTTGGTAAACTTATCGGTAGATAATTTCAGTATGTGCACTTTTGTGCGATTTTCGGTATTTTTTACGGAATTTTCCGTTTTCTTGTCTTAGCGTGCTCGAAGACAGATGAGTTGCTGGGTTTGTCGTCACCAACGTTTGGTCGATTTCGGATTCAAAAACCGGTACCGGTTCGGATCCGGTACCGTACCCTCGTGTCTTGCGCGCCGGCGGATCCGTCGGGGTTTATGTGCCCTAGAGACGTGGAGTGAGTAGCGCCAATTACATATGCGAAGACACTAGTCAAACGAATTGGTGGGTAGGTAACGCTTTCGAGCAGTCGGTGGATGTCCGCGCTTAGTTTCGGACTAGGTGGGTCTTGACTAACCCTCACGATGACGAACGAATTCTCCAGTCCAAACAAACCAAAACCAACCGAGACAAACCGATATAAACCGCCCACGTTGTTTGGGCAATGGTCCTATTCAACGCGGTTTTCAATTTTATTTCAATGCTCACCAAATATTTATAATTAGGCTTACCTGAATTTACTCAATTACAGATTTGGCTGCTAATGTGAAAAAATACACAAATAAATGGAAAATGATCAAAAACCACTTAAAAACGCGCGAAGACTTCTTCGAGTTTAGTTTCAGAAATTGCCGCAGTTAAAAATTATCTTCTCAAGCCATTCTTATCACTTCATATTTCCGAATATATTTAATTCTCTAAGACGCAATAATTGATCTACGATGCAATAGTTTTGAATTCTGAAATGTTTCAGACTGCTTCCCTTTTCCCTACTAGGTGGCGTATTTGTGGGTTTTGTCTCCACTACAACATAAAAAAACCGACAGTCTATTACAAACGACTGACAGCCTATTTCAATTGGAGCTTTTTGCTGCCAATATAATGAACTCTTTAAGTAACAATGAATTCACAAAGCGTTGACGATAAGGTGAATTCACAATGCGATTACAAGTGATACAAAATAATGAAACCTCTGATGTTAAATGAACGTTCCACTATTACCAATTTACAACATTTCTTTATACCTATCTGCTGTTTCCTAGCTTGTGTAGTAGGTGAAATACATAGTTATTCACAGGGCGAAGAATACATTTTTCAACTCTTCGTCGCTGCAAATGGCTGACTGTGGAAAAACTCTGATCTTCTACATTTCACGGGTGGCGTTTCCTATACTCGAGAAGTTTATCTTTGCATATCATGATGAAAGGTCACCAAATTTTCAGGAAGTGAAATGAAACAATTAAAACAGATTTTGAGGTTACTTATTTAATTCGCCTTTTCATTCGAATGCACAAACCTGGGCCTTAACCCCAGCCATAGGGATCTGTACGATCTCAGAATTGGCAGTGTTTTGCATACTAACCTATGCTTTCTTCAATTCTTCTGCATTCTTCGCCACTTTAGGTCGTTTTAGAAGGTGTTCCTTGATAATGGCCCAGTATTTTTCTATTGGGCGCAGTTCTGGAGTGTTTGATGGTTCAGATCATTAAGCACGAAATCGACATCATTCGCCATATACCACTCTAGCACGTCTTTCGTGTAGTGGCATGATGCCAAATACGGCCAGAAGATCGTCAGACCGTCGTGAACCTTCAGGAGAGGGAGAAGTCGCTTTTGGAGACACTCTTCCAAATACACCTGTCTATTCATGGTGTTTGCGGTAACGAAAGGTGTACTCCGCTTTCCGCAAGTACAAATTGATAACTTTTTGGCAAACTTCGACACCTTCTGTGTCCGAAGGTTTTCGGGAGCACCCCACTAATCCTAGGCAGTCACATACAGGTTTCTTGGAATGTGGTTGAAGTCCGCCTTCACATACGCCTCGTCATCCATTATGCAGCAGTTTGGTTTCGTTAACTTCTGGTCGCACAACTTTCAGAGAGCGCCTTTTGCCATGGTTCAAGGACTTCTTAATCTTAAACGTACGTAGTCCAGCTTGAGGTTGGTTCTACACGAAACTTTTGCTCACATGCAACTTTTTGGCAATATCTCGACTGAGGTGTTCGATTTTCATTTACAGACCCCAACCACGCATTCTCGTTGGCCTGGCGGCTTTTTCCGGGTCCTCGATTTTGATCAACGATGTTCTTTGAACCGTTTTTTTTTATACAAGACACTGTGGAACTCGCGATTTCCAACTTTTGCCGATGACACGATGCAAAAGTTCATTGTTCTCATAGTACTCGTGCTATAGTGCTCATAGTACAATTACATTTTACTCAACGGATCAAAAGTTAGAGCAATATGAGTGTGTGTGGATTTTAAACGGAACACCCTTCAGTCGAGGTACTTTCGGCTCAACGGTCGGAAAGGATTGTTATATTTACTTAATTACCAATTAGGCCGAGGCCAGGGCGGAAGTATTTGTATACAGAAGTGGAAACAGAAAATAATAATTTGCTTATCGAACTTCCTGGTTGCCATAGATCAGGTCGCTACAGCAAGAAGAGCAGAAGATTTTGGCTGGACGCATGCTTATAAAGATTGGACTCGGAAAAAATGCGACACTTTTGGGTGTAACTTTTTATTGCGTGGGTAAAAATTAATGAAATTTTGAATAATACTAGTTTAGAGTGTCATGTTTACGTGTGAAAATTTTATTGCGATCTGTCAAATAGTTTTCAAGATGCTTTCGAAACAAATCTTGGGCGCGGTGATCGATAATCCTGGTCAGTCGCACAGATGGATCGGCAAAAGGCTTGGAATCCACCATTCCACCGTGTCCCGCGTTGTGAAGATGTTCCAGGAGACAAAGACTATCGAGCGGAGCGGAGCGCTGGAAGCGGCCGAAAACCGAAAACGGTATACCCAGAGAAGGCGCGGAAGATAAGGCAGTACTCTAAGAATAACCCGAACCTTTCCACCCGAGACGTGGCCAAAAAGGTCAATTCGTCGAAGTGATTCGTCCAGCAGACCATGAAGCGGGCTGGACTACGTGTTTTTAAGGTCAGAAAGGCGCCAAACCGGAGTGACAAGCAAAACACGGTGGTCAAATTGCGTGCGCGGAAGCTGTACCGTGAGTGGCTGGTCAAGCCAGGCTGTCTCGTCATGGACGACCAGACATATATCAAGGCGGACACCAAACAAATCCCCGGCCTCGAGTTTTTTGTCGGTACGTTCCTCATGGAGGTTCCGGAAAAGTTCCGGAAGAGAAAGATGGACAAATTCGCGAAGAAGTACCTGTTGTGGCAGGCGATCTGCGAGTGCGGACGGTACAGTAAGCCATTCGTTACAAGCGGCACCATAAACGGGCAGATTTACCGAGAGGAATGTTTGCAGAAGCACTTGCTGCCCTTACTCCGCTCTCAACGTGGTATCACACTGTTCTGGCCGCTTCGTGCCATTACGCCAAGCCTGTGATGGATTGGTACAAAGCGAAGGGCGTTAATGTGGTCCCGAAGGAGGCGAACCCGCCAAATACACCAGAACTTCGTCCGATCGAATAGTTTTGGACGATAATGAAGAAGAACTTGAAGAAAAGCGGAAAAACATTCAAAACCGATGAAGCTTTGAAGAAAAACTGGGAGAAATTGTGTAAGGAAGATGCACAAAGCCTCGCCTAAGATCTCATGAGCAGTGTTAAGAGAAATGTACTGGCATTCAGCTTGGGGGAGAGAATTTAATAAATAAATTATGTCAAAACATAGCTAATATATAGTTATCTAATCCCTGAAACTTTGAAAAGTATCCGATTTAAAATGAATTTCTGGTGATCATGTTTGCGTGTCTCATTTTTTCCGAGTTCAATCTTTAAATGCGGTCATACAAAAAAGAAGATTTACAAAGTATCAGAGTACTGAACATGATGATTGATCACAGAATCAATTCATGTGCATTTCATTGCATAAGCAGTTGACTACTCTTTCGATCAAATTGTATGGACAGACACATTCCTCAAGAAATCCTACATGAACGCAAAGGATTTTACCAACTCTATCATCGGACATGAAGAAAACAAGAAACAAAGAGATGGAAGCGGCTGATTTCATCGGCGTGAAACAAAAATTGGCTCTAAGTTTCCAAATAAAGGGTGCCCCACATCAAATTGCATTTCGGAAAAAAAACGCTGTAGAAAATTTACCATTCGGTATATTTTTATCGCTGTCAGTTTTCCAAAAATTGGAAAAAAATGGCGTCACCCGAAAAGCAACCTCGCGAATTTATTTTGCACAAGCACCTGGAAAATCTTCAACTCTCTTATCGGAACACCGGAAAACAACTCGGAATCGTGTAGTCAACGGTGAGTCGTGTGATTTAACGTTACTACGAAACTCTGAGCATCGAACGGAAGGAGAAATGCAGTCAGAATGAATGTTCTATTAGTGATCAGGATCACAAGCGTTTCGTGAAAGCGTTTAAGCAGAATCCCAATGCTTCGGTCAGGGATGTGGCCAAAACGTTGAATCCGTCCAAGTCTTTCGTTCAGAGAGCCAAAGACCGAGAGGAACTACAAAGTGCAAAGTGCAGAAAGCTCCAAATCGTGACGAACGGCAGAATACGGTGGGAAAGTCACGGGCCCGGAAACTGTACACCCAGATGCTGACGAATCCTCATTGTCTCATCATGGATGATGAGACTTACGTCAAGGCAGACATCAGACAGCTTCCAGGGCTACTGTTCTTCACCGCCAAGTAAAGGTCTGATGTCCCGGAAGAAGCAAGGGAGCATAAAGCCAAGAAATACATGATTTGGCAAGCGAACTGCTTATCGTAGCTAACATAGTGCGCCGATCATGACTACTGGGACTTTAAACTGGGAGATCTACCTAAATGAGTGTCTACAGAAGTATCTGCTTCCTCTGTTAAAGCAACACGAGGGCCCTACGATCTTTTGGCTGGATCTAGCTTCGTGCCACTATTCAAATGTTGTTCAAATATGGTACGAGGTCAACAAGGTCACTTTCATACCCAAGGACATGAATATACGTTTATTTTATAAGCTAAACTGTTCTTTTGTGTTTTTCATCACACGCAGCGCTCATTAATACCAACTTCAGTTATTGAGATCAAAGTTTGATATTCATACGTTATTTTCTCCTGTTCGGGAGGTCAGACCTAACTTTAAAAGGTAGGCCTTGAGAAAATGAACTTTGATGTTTCTTAGGTGCAATTAGCCAGTCCACGTTAAATTTCGGACACTTTTCTTTCAGTGCAGTTTTTGATTTATTTCACAGATCACTGAAATGTTACATTAATGGCGGCTGAAACTCCCCGCTTTGATAATTCCTACAACAAGTTTTCAATCTGATGGTTATTTTCCTCGGTTATCTTAAGTACCTCTTAAGCAGCGACCTTAAATACCAAGGTCAGTTATCAAGTTATTCGTTCTTACTCGGGTTGCTACCGTTTATAAGAAAGAACGACTCTCCAGCTCTGTTTTGGCCTGATTTGGCTGCTTGTCACTATGCAAAATCTGTCCTTGAACAGTATACGGTTCAAGACAACAAATACGTGACTGTCCAGAACTTTACCCGATATAAAAATACTTGGCTCTGGTTAAGCGGAAACTCATTGAAACTTTGAAAGAAGGAAGCAAATGAAAGACTTCAAGAGAAGATAGAGAACCATTACCACTAGCGTTTCTGAACATACTGTACGGAATATGATGGCTGGTGTACCACAGAAAGTTCGAGATTATCCATCCGAGTTTCCGATGTCAAGCGCGTTGTTATCCGGTTGTTCATAGGAACTAGGAATTTATTTATCTTCCATTGAACCACCACTAATCAGCATGATAATAAACATCAAATTGAGTCTTCCATCAGCCGCTTACTTTGGTCAATGAAGGTTCACTGCCGTCCGTAGTAAACGTAACCAATACCTATGCTCTCAATAAAGACCTCGTCAGACCAATGCGGATCATACATGATTGATCCCTAGGTTTACTTTATGACACTATGGTGAAGCCTCGGTTAAATGTCAAGCTCTTTGTCGTGATCGCCATTTAAGGCTGGGAACCAGTACTGAAGGGATAGAATAATGAAGCTAATCAAGCGAAACTTTGCCCGCCTTAGACTCACTTGATTGACATTGATATGTGCGAGCAGAGGAAGGCCAGGGTTGGGTTCGAAGAATGAGCTTTGTGCGTTGCCATCAACTATTTGCATTGCCTAGTTGGATGTTATTAAGATACTTAGTCGATCGTTTCAACAGCACAATCAATTTGAGATCTGTTAAAAATACGCTCGGTTTCTTGAGATATCTGTGATGTGTCAGATAATGAAAACAAATGTCTAGCAGTTTCATTACAAGAAGTCTTATGAAGTATAAATAATGATGCTGTTTAGGTTAATACTATGCAATATAACTCACACTTATCGAAATCTTTGAATGCCACAACTATAAGCAGTGTATCCGTGTGAATTTGTCACTTATCAAACTTCTGCCTGCCAAGATATCAATCAAAGATACTTATCAACTCGAACTTGGAAAACTTTCATGTTGTACTCCAACTCAAAACCCCGTGGACAGGACCAATAAATATCTGTCACAATCTATGTTTCGACATACTCGGCACCATGACCTGGGGCCACATTATGGAACCCAGCTGAAACGTCTGTTTTCATTCAAGCGCTCACATGAAAAACGGCTTCCACAGCGAGGCCCCTGGTCCGCAGATTGGCACGCACCCACCAGAAGAAGATGCTCGTAGACGATTCCCATGGTCAAACCAGTTTCTCAATAAGCGACATCTCACGCAAACGCACTAGGTATTACGTTGATGGGGGAATGGAATCCCATAAAATAAACGTTAAAATGTACACATCAGTTCTCGCATTTTCCCTCATTCACGTGTCTAGTCGTTGAAAGTACATGTAGACGACACTTAGCCCAATGATGAATAGCCAGCTCATGCTGATTTTGTTTACATTTACCATGTATATGGACTGAACGTCAACTATGTTCGTTGTTGATGTTAAAGATTGTGGCAATTATTTCTTAGTCAATGGGAGCAAATTCGATAGAAATGACGTCTTTTTCGAATATCGTAATGTTGCTGTTGAAACATTTATTTCACAAATATTCAAGTCCTAAAAATGTTCAACTGTTCGAAACCAGTCTACTGAAACTATCGTATCAGTTTGGATAATCAATCTTGTTGATGATGAACAAACTAATGAACAAAACGTTCGACGGCATGTTAGGTGGCCCATCGAAACATCATTCTTCTCTACAGGAAGCGATCCTCGTTCACTTTCGGATTTGGTGTTTTACGATGGGTGGATCCCTTAAACATGATGATGATTATTCGCAAAAAATAATACTTCATTGTTTTATATTGATGTGAAACATGAATAAAACAAATGTGAGTTAGAGTGAACAAGCATATTGAACTTACAGCTTGGAATTCTCCGGCAATCAATCACTGAGCTGTAAACCGACAAAGGCGCGTTTGATCCTGCGGGCCATTAGTTTGAATCGTTGCGCTTGCTTCATTGTTCAAGCCTTCGATACGCGATGGGCGGTAGTTTGCAGTATTATGAGTTAATAACTCAATTTAACGTTAGACATCGGGTGTGTCCATCGGATAATGTTGAACTGGTTTCAATGTAAGAGACACTTTTTTTCAGATTATATTAAAACCTGTTCCTCAATCATCACAAAACAGGCCGAAATGTGCACTAATTAGCTACATCAATAAAACGAGATTTCCTTTCACGATAAATGAGCCTTATTTACAGAACTTCCCTTTCATTTTGTTTTAACCCAAGCCAGATTAAGATTGGAAAGAGAAAGCTTCCCGTAGGTACACATACGCAGGTAACTGAAGCTTTTATAACGGGGCGTCTCCACTTCATGTGGTGACGCGTCGGCGCTATAAACACGAAACCTTTCTCCCCGGGCTGTGTTCTACTTTTGGCATTCGGATCTCTCGCTGAGAAGCTGAGAAATATGTTGATTATAAGTCGTAAAAAGCTACGCCTTTCTCTATAGCACCTTCGTCAGTGGCCATGCCGGTGGAAGCAGCATCAACAGTTTTTGCTATCAGTCGCGTGTGATTTCAGCCTTGTAGGTAGCATTTTTTGGATGTTTCTTCACAATGTTTCAGTGTGTGCAAAGGAATCTCCGAACAGGTATTCCCTAGGGGCTTTCACTTTGGTTTCACTCAGCCGCCAGTTAAGCCATGGTTCTCATTACACCTTGCAGTGGCCGGGACGTGCCTTTTTGGAAGTAGGTGTGAATAAGTCGAGTAGACTAGCTGGCTCTTTCATTTCAACACAAAAAAGGCACGTCCCGGACACCGCACGGTCTAATGCGAACCCAGCTAATATCGTCACTATCATTTTCGATGAAACGTGTTTCACTTCCGTAGTGTCGAGACCGGTTGTAAGATTGTGACAATAGAGAAATTAGGTTCGTTGCTAATAAAATGAAACATGAAAACTAAACGGAAGCTTTGCCAACTCATTAAGTTTTATTTACAAAGGCTGCTGTGATCTTTAAAACTGCTGGTCTTTACAGAAAATAAGAATTAATTTTATCAAGCGCATAAAAATTCCTCTCGTTTCATTCCAAGCCAAAGAAGGCGTACAAAACAAAACTGTTTGAAATCTTCCATGCGTCATACATCAAAGTTTGCAATCTTTCATACAATAGACTGGATTAAGGCGTTATCTGCCTTAAATTTACATGAAATATCACCGTATTTTCTTCCAAATTAGATGCATTATTTCAATGTTTCATTTTATCTGTGCAATGCACAATTCAATGTTTCTTTTTATCTGTTTTGATTGATTTCGCTTTGTTCAGTTTTTTTAGTTTTCAACTTACTCATACGTTTAAAAAAAATAATGATGAGAAATGATTGTATACAATTATATTATCCTTTTTTGATTCGCTAAGTCATGTCACATATCTAACGATTTTACACAGTTTGAAAGAAGCATGTGATTTTCTACATTATATAATGCATATAAAGGGAATGCTAAATTTTGTAGAAATTAATAGGATGCTTCAGGTCAATTTAGTCAGATAACGCCTGAATCTAGTCTGTTTTATGAAAGATTGATAACGTTGTTGCATGGCGCATGCAAGTTTGCAAACAATTTTGTAGTTTATTAAACGAGGGGGAATTTTATACGCCTGCTAACTTTCTTTATTTTTTCGTTGTAGAAGATTGCATAATGAATGCCCATAATGCCTATATAAATTTCGCTATTTTAATTACTATACACGTGTAACTATAGGTGTAGCACCTCTTCTTGAGCTTTGAGAAATATTCATTTTCACTTTACTATAATTATAATTCGAAAAAAATGTCATCTTCAACTGTTCAAAAACAAGCACAGAAGTCGTGAGAAATATTTCATAGAGAATATAAATATATTCCGCCTACTAAATTTTGGTAAATTGAAATTGCGTTTTCCGTCAGATGCATCAGAACGGTTTTATATAAGAATGATTGTAGTTGTAAAGTCTGCACTCAAATAATAAAAATGACACAAACAAATTTTTTTTCAAAAATTAATTTTTCGTAGTATTTTTTTAGAATTTTTAGGATACAAACAACAACATTATGGTTTGGATTTAAATTCAATGGTTTAATGGATCTTTTCGCTATGACAGAATGCCCACATTTTGCCCTAGACACCACTTATAAGGTTTTGGGTAAAAGTAGGACCGACATATTTTGATACTTGTACCTGATGTTTCATCAAAGCTAGCTAGTTCTAGAATACTTTGGCTCATTCGGGTGATGTTGTGGCAATTTCGGTGGGTTGAAGAGTTTTGCTACAAAAACCTTATTGTTATCTCTGAACCAATCTACCATCGACCGCGCGCAGTTCCGGGATGTGAAAAACGGCCAAAATAGCGTCTTGCCTCCATGAGAACGCAGGTGCTTCTGGAGGCATTCGTCTGTTCGCTGTTCCAGAAAATATAAGCACACTTTCAAAATATCAAGAAAGTCATGTTTTTTTTTAGTTTTAATCATTTTTTTTGGCAAATCATATTTGTATCTGTGTTTTATATGATATTTTACTCTCGTTTAATCAAAATATGTAATCCAAGACTCCTAACTTTTCCTCGAACATTACCCATTAGCTTCCCACCATTTTGACCACTTTTGGCCAATCTTTTTCAAATTTTTGGATGTCGTCCGCTGGTTTCATGAATTTCCTGTGCTTTGCATTGGTTAAAGCCCAAAAAGTCTCGATTGGCCGTGCCTCCGGGCAGTTCGGCGGATTCATGTCTTTCGGCACGAAACATACATTTTGACTTTTGTACCATTCTAAAGTGTCCTTTGCGTAATGACATGACCATGACATGAGGCAAAAACACTACTTGACCTTCGTGCTGCTTGATCATCGGCAATAATCGCTTCTGGAGACATTCCTTAACGTATTTCTGAGTGTTCATCGTCTCCGTTGTGATGTACGGACTAGATGTATTACCACACTCGCATATTGCCTGCCAAATCTTACCGAATTTTTCGGTAAAAATGGCCTTCTCCGTTTTGGGGATGTCTTTGTATTCGCTTACAGTATAGAATTGTGGTCCGGGAAGCGTTTTGTAATCCAGTTTCACATACGTTTCATCGTCCATTATTATACACCCAGAGTTTCTACACAATAACGAATCGTTTTCTGCTTCCGATATGTTTTTAGCCCAAGTCTATCTTTGGCACGCATGACGTTACTCGATGAGGTCCATAGCCTTTTCGCAACATCCCGAAAGGAAGTCGCTGGGTTTCGCTTGCAGGCATTTTTTATCGCGCTTGATCTTTTTATCGATATCCGGACTAACAGGACCGGATTTCCGACTACTCTTCGGCGCATCTTCAAACGTACACTGTTCTCTATATTTTCGAATCGCAGATCGTACCGCTCCGACACTTACACCCTCTTCCTTGGCCAATTTTCTCAAAGAGTGCGCGATACGTTTTCGTTGTTCCCGAGTGAGACCGCGCATTTTGATAGCTATGTCATTCAGAAATGTGAAAACAAAAGGACGCAGCCAAAACATGTTGAAATATTTCATTATATTCAAAGTGACCATTAAAATAAGGTGTGCTTATACATTCTGGAACAGTCGTTAATATAGAAATTATAAGCAAAATAAGTGCTATAGTGCTTTTATCGGGCAATATATGTTGTTTACGGTCCACATTAAGCATTAAGACCAGAGTCGATCAGTTTTTGTAAACCAAATGAAACTAGTGGGCCCCGACTAATGCATAATCGTTGTGTCCGCTGAGACAAACTTTTTTCCTCTCCTTTTGTGTAGTGACCTGTATCGTTCGGTGAAGCGCATTTGCCAGTGTAGTAAATGACGCCTGTATGTTCGCAATGCCATCGCAGCATGTGATTTATTCAGTGACACCCAAAATCGGAAGGCCTTGCCGTAGGATAATGGTATGCTATTGAGAAAAGTTTTAGGTTGTTTAGGTTGGATAGAAACTGACTTTTAAGCATTGAACCTTCGAGGGTCGTTTTCGAACTTTCCCAAGTAGCACACTACGGTCATTATTAGTTGTAGTAACTTGATTATAACTTAGCAAGTCATATTTATGTTATCTCAACCGAATGGCAACAAGTGTGCTACTAGGGTTGTCGCTTTGCATCGTCTAAACCTAAAAAATTGTTAAGAATTCTTTAGAATGAACTGGACCCAGGCTTGGACCCAGTGATTTGGAGTAGATTTCTGTACATAGCAAAGGGTGGCTAAGTTTTGGCCTAATTGTTTTGTGTAGAGCTCATAATTATTGTGAGAAAAAATCATTTTTTAAACTTATTTTATTGTAACATTTTATAACTTTGAAGATTTTTAAACAAAACTATTCTTAAAAATGGCGTTTTCATTGGTATTGTTTGAATTCCTAGGTGTAAAGTTAAATCAGTAAATTTCAATTCTTATACAGTAGAAAAAAAAGTAATCTAACACATGCACAGGTAATGCACTATCTTATCAAATGGTGTGCTCGGCTTTTCACAGGGGTAATTTGCTTGCCAAATCATGTACTTTTTGGAAAATTTTGACATTTTCTGCTTCCTAACGTTCTCATCAACATGGAACTTATGATCAGCAGCAAATAACAAGAATCCCCGAAAGTTGCCGGAAGCCTGCTTTTACATAAGTCTCGTCATAAATAACGAGACCATGCAGCTTGGCAACACCTGGGAGTATAGCTTCCATACATGTGATTCCTCTACAGTATTTTGCCATTCATTGGGATTCGGCGCTTTTTGGATTTTGTAGTGTGTACGTACGTAAAATCCTAAACATTTTATCGCATCTTGTACGAAAGATTTGCTCAAATGCAGCTTTTTCGCCACATCTCGAACTGAAGTGTTTGGATCCTTTACTCTGTACGGAGATCTCTTTTCAGCACACTTTTGCTTCCGATCGATGGTCAAACGGTCGTTGTACCGATTTAAAACACGAGTTCTTATAGATTGTATCATTCCCAGCTTCCTGCTGGTGGCACGATAAGAGAGATCTGGATTTTCAAGGAACGTACGCAAATTTCTTTTGCGCCACAGCTGTTCTTCCGACTCGATCTTCGCAACGATTGTACAACTACTAACGTAATTACTACAGTGTAAACAATTCTCACCGAACTAATTTTAGCCAAAATTTCAATAGAAAATACCCAATGGCTAAAAAGTACACTCATTTCAAAATGATGCAATTTGATTCCGAACACTCTTTACTTCATAATGATCCTTGAAAAATTTCGACGACGATGTTGCTATGTGGCACAACATGTTTAACAAGACAGAACATCTCGCTGCGGTTTCACTGAGGCAACAAGAGCATTTGCTTTTTTTTGTGATTTATGTGCATCTTTCTGATTTTCTTACACAAGCAAACAAGCAAATAAAATTCGTAGGCGGATTACATGCTGTTGTTACCTTTGCCGCGAAATGCTTTCTCGTCCGAATTCCGGATTATAAATCAATTTGGTGAACAGAGCTATGCATGCGCTCTCGATCTCAATTGGGGGGATTTACAATTAGACAAATTAATGGCTAGGAGTATAGGGTAATGATGTGTTAAATAAATAAGAATAAAATTACCATACACCATAATATTGATCGAAGCTCAAATTAAATTAAGGGTGAGATTTCTAATTATCTAATTGACAGAAATATATTTGGGAAAGGAGACACTTATATATCAGTTTGAGATTGAGGTTGAGCCAGAATGCCTTGTGAAGGAATATATGTATTAAGTTAAGCAAACACTGCATCTAGCACACAATTGTACCGGTGAAAAGCTTGAAAGAGTTCCGAAAAAAATAAATTTATAACTATAGTATTCCTTCTTTCTTGGTGTTTCAAGCTTATTGCTTTCACAATCAGCTAATTTCTTGCTGCCGGCGTCGGTGGTGTAGTGGTGACCGTGACTGCTACTGGGCACCCCAGTGGGTCTGGGTTCAATTCCAGTCAACGTCGGTGGTTTTTCTGAGGCGAAAAAATCTTGGTCACGTCTTCCTTCGGAAGGGAAGTAAAGCCGTTGGTCCCGGTTCATAATCATGAGTCGTCGTTAGGTAGGGTCCAGGTGGTGGAGTCGTCTCCCTGGCGTCGGTGATTGTCACCACGTGAGGAAATAGGCCGACGGTAAATAAAATAAGAAATAAATAATAATTTCTTGCTCGCAACTTAGTGTTCTAAATGTACTTCCACGGTTATTAATCAAGAGCCTTTGATGGCAAGTAACATTTTTGCATTAGTATAATTGTGTGGCAAGTACAATAATACCTTATGCCCAGGGAGTCAAGAAATTTTCCTTAACGAAAAATTCCTAGACCAAACCGAGAATCGAACCCAGACACCTCCAGCATGGTGTTGCTTTTTAGCCGTGCCTTAACTGACTGAGCTGAGGGAGGACCCTTGGTTAAACTTTTATGAAAAACGATGTTACATTTTAAGTTTTAATAATTTTCTCTAATAAATTCCTTATTGTAATAAACAAAATAAGTTAAATTAATCGTCTTGTAAATGATTAAGAGATATTGAAAAACAAGCCTCGCTGATCAGATGCCTCAGTAGGAGACGAGAGTTTGAGAATTTTTTGAATAAAAAAACAACGGCCACTGATTTGAAACTAAATTTCTTATTTGGTACACGGATGCACTACTTGTAAGACAACGTGAATTTCCCAAGTAACAATTTTTTTTTTATAAGGATTCTGAAGAGCATGAATTAGACTTCAAGAATGCTATAAAGCCACAATAAAACCAGCAATGTTCCTTGGTTTAGGTCGTTACTGAGACAACAATTGATTTGTAGAGACTTGAGATTTCTAAATAACATAGTCAAAACTTTTGCTTTACATAATTTTCACACATAAGATCAACATGACATAGTAATCATTAAAGTTAAATTATGTTTCTTTCTAAAATCAAGTATAGACTGTTCCGAAAAATATGAATACACTTTCTTTCTAAAAAAATGAGTTTTGATCATTTTATTCTCACACATAGTAAATAACAATGTTTTCTATCCATTTTTATTTCAATTTGCTATAACCTTTCCCTTAACACTACTCATAAGCTTGTGTACAGTGCTTTGTTCTACACTTTCCCTGCGTTTGGCCAATCTTTCTTGAATTTTTCAACACTATCCGCTGGTTTCATGTGTTTTCTCAGCTTCACCTTCGCCAAAGCCCAGAAAGTTTCAATAGGGTGAATCTCTGGGCAGTTTGGTAGATTCATCTCCCTTGGTACAAATATGACATTGTTTTTTTTGTACAACTCTAGTGCGTACTTAGAGTATTGGCAAAAGCGAAATCAGGCCAAGAGATTATAGGCTTGTTATGCTGTTTGATCAAGGGTGGGAACCTTTTTTGCAGACACTCCTTCACATAGATTTGATCATTCATTGTGGCTGTCGTAATGAATGGACGAGATATTTTCCACATCCGCATATGGCCTGCCACAACAATTACCTTCTTGTCAAACTTTTCAGTTTAAATGGCTTGCATTGATCCAGGAACATCCTTTGTTTTCGGCGAGGTATAAAACTGTGGTTTAGGCAGAGTTTTATATTCGAGTTTTATGTAGGTTCTATCGTCCATGATAACAAAGCCTGGTTTTTTGGTTTTACACACCAAACTTGGCCTTGAACTGTTTCTCGCTCACAAGAGCTTTTTGAGTCATCTTCTTAAGGTTCCGCTTGCCGATGGCCCAATATTGTTCAATTTGGCGAAGCTCTGGCGTGTTGGGAGGGTTCTTGTCCTTAGGCATCACTTGAACGTTGTTGGCAGCATACCAGTCCATGGACTATTTTCCGTAATGGAAAGATGCCAAATCCTTCCAAAATAGAACGGAACAATTGTGTTGCTTCAGATAAGGCGTAGACGTCTTTGTTGGCACTCGCTCAGATAAATTTCCTGGTTGACGGTTCCGGTAGCAATGTAAACGTTGCTCTTCAAGCCACAATTATAGATGGCCTGCCACACTAGATATTTCTTCGCGAGTTCACAGTTTTTTCCTTAGCCAGTTTCTGATCAAAAGGCCACCGTTAGTACACAATTCGTTCACTTTGCTCGGGAGAAAGATCACGCATGTTAGTGGCGAACCAGCCCAGGAGGCTGAAAGCCACAATAATAAAGATATATATAAAAAAAAAAAAAAAAGATCACGCATGTTCAAACTTCCGTGCGAAAAATTGAAAAAAAATGACATCAGTTTAATTTGGATGTAAACCACAGAACGCAGCTCAATACTGCCCATATTTTGAATTGACGTTTAATCATTAATGTATTTCTAACAATCGGAACAGTCTATAAGAACAAAATTAATTTTCAGTGAAAGAGTGGTTTTGAATTATTTTGAACTATAAACGGTCATATTCATTCAGATATTAATTGTCATTAATCTAATATATGATGATTTCTGTCGAGTTTGTAAAATAACTTAACTATAAACAGCAAATCGTATAAATTTGTAACATATCCTAAAGGTTGGAGGAAGACTTCAGAAGAGTATACAAAAAATATTCCAATTGGCAAGCAATACCTCTGACTAGGGTATTGCATTAAAAGTACATACAACAGTGCTCGTTGCAATATGTATCTAAATTAATGAACTGTACTAATACTCAATTCTGTTGCTGTACTGAACGGACTTCAATTCTTTTTGAGGCTAGCAAGTCAATAATAAAATGTAAAATAGAAACGAACATTGATGTTAAGCATGTAATGTAATTTAATATATGGTCTACTATTGATTGACGCCAATAAATAAATAAATTTAAAGTCTTCTGAATATTTTTAAAAATATTTTATATGTAGTTTGATTGCAAATGTTTGTTTCTTAGCATTCCAAGCTTCTGAAATAATCAATTGCTTGATCTCCACTAAGTGTTCTTAAATAATTTCGGCTGTTTTTGAACTTTGACTCAATTATTAATTATCGACTGGAATTAATGGCATCAGAAATAAGTAAAGTGTATTATTATAGCTAACGTACTTTTAGCTGCAATTCAATTTCATTAATTTTTGGTATATATTGGAAAACAATTTATTGCATGGCTCTCGGTTTATTTATTTGAACACATTGTAATTTTAGCTCTGTACGATGTGTGTTAAACATGATTTTGCAGTGGTGTTCTTACCTTACCTTAATTTTTATGAGTAAAGGTACTCAAAAAGTCCCAAATTTGAATTATTTGTCTGTATAAACTTTTTTAAGAAAATTCTCTCTCTTTCTGAATTAATACCAAGCAATGAAGACCGGCAGAACCAAACTCATATATTAAGGTCCGACAAAAAAACGTTACAAAATTTACCATATTACAGAAAAGCACACTTGAAATATGAGAAACAACTGGCAGAAGCATCATGTAACAATCAATCGACCACTCGAACACATGATGTAGAGGTTGACCTTTCAATTTTCGCTATCGGGAATTGCAATGGCGGTGGTGCAATATCACATCATCGGTGCACGCCTTACTCCTCTGTGATGCCACCGCGGTGGAACGGTAAGGACAAGTAGGTCAACTGCATCAGTATCAAAAGTGAGAGTGTTGCCCTCCGCTTATGGGTACAAATCCGGACCACGCGATTGCTAGTCTGCTGACCAATGAACCACAACTAGCTGCTTCCACATTGTGGTGATGTGGTGATTATTATTGTTGCTTCTCATAATTTCTCCTCCGGGTCACCCCTTCCGCTGCTCTTAGGGGTGCGTTTTATTTTGATACGTGTTTCTCGTATGCTGAAAATATGTAAAGTCAAGTGATGCCAGTGGTAAACGATTTTTCAGATTCATAATATGCTCATTCCATCATCACTATGGCATCCCTTATTCGAGGGGTGTTAAGACCCCAAATGAAACTGAAATTGAGGTCATGTTTACTTTCGACGGCTCTGACCGTTGTTGACGACGACGAAGACGGCTGCGAGGCGTTGGTGAATATGGTGGTTATTAAAGATTGATTAAATGCCTCTTTCAACTTTCTGTCCGCTGTTGGTCGGAGGTACATTTTGCACGCGAGTTATTTCATCCAGTCGCTCGTTTTATTTTTCTTCTTGTTGTGGCAGAGATGTGATTATAGTGGGCACATCAGATGAGCAAGGAAGTTGAAGATGTTGATTTTGAAGCGCGAGGCGTGGTAGAAAGAAAACCGAGAGACTACGAAGTTTTTTTTTCGATGGGGCTATTTGTGAGGATGCAGCAAATAGCTTATGGCTAAAAGTGAAAGTTAGCAGCATCAAATGTTTTAGCAGTGCAAATGCAACTTCCTAGAGCGCACCAAAATACGGATGCATGAGCATTTCAAGCGGAAGCCGTGCACGATTCGATATAATTTCAATACATTTGAAGATTGAAAACCAATGTTCGTAACAATTACTACAAAACTAAGTCGTTGTGTGTTCAATTTGGTGCATTAATTATCGTGGTCTACGTAGTCGTGCGGCGTCGCTATTGCAATGTAGCCATATGTCATAATGCGGGTTCGATTCCCGCCTCAGCCGGTGGACCTTCTACTGAGTTTGTCCGTTGCAAAGCGAAGACATGTAGCTATATAGATGATTTTAATATATGGCTACAATGAACATTTTTTTTCGTAAATTCGCTTACGCTCGTTCTATAAACACAGTGTTCGTACATTAAACACATGTCTTATTCGTTGTAAGCAACATTCATACTGGTTGTTATCAGCGAAGTGCTAGCATTACAGCTTATTCATACAATGCACGAAATGAATTTCATGTGGTCCTACTTAAATCGTTTCTTCTATTTTATCATACTCGAACATATGGTGTTGCTGCTGTGGCAGCAAATAATATTTTAAATTCTGCTTAACAAAACCTCAACCCTCAATTTCAAACAACTTCTATTCAATTTCACAGTCTGCCAAATGCAATCGGGCCTATCGATACTTTCTCAACACATCTTTGGATCTAGCAGGAATTGCTGTCCACTACTGGGATCCCATGTTGATAGGAGTATATTTACAACAGTTCAAAACTATTATAAAAATGTATAATTTGAACTGAGGAAATTCTGGATGGCTATCGTTTCAATCTGAATATGTAATCGGATGCTAAGAGTTATTTGTTTCTAAGAGGTTTACGTTTTGTCTTCTTCAACATACCTCATCGCATTTCAGCCTTCGATGTGATACTCATGGTTTCCTGCAAAAAAGATAAAGAAAACAAAATTAATAAGACATTTTTTATGGGTAGATAAAATTAAAATTCAGTACAACCATCTGGTCTTATTCGAGAAGAAAGAAAGGTTGGCACAGGTGACACAATATATTTATAAAATAGAGAACAGGCTTATTTTATCGCTGTTCTCGACTCTTTAACCACAAAGTATCAAGTATAATCGGGGGAGAAATCGATACTAATTTGCCAACATTAGTTAATGTTAGTAAAAGATTACCCGCAGCACATAATAGTTAACTTCGCATATGTTGGTAACGAGATTTGGTTATCGTTATTTGAAGCAAAAATAAGTTTTTGGACTTAATTAATGCAGGTCTCTAATACTACAGCTGCAGCCAAATATGGAGGACGATGGGAATGGAAACGGAAAAGTTTATGTATTCAATCGACTTTCTGCGCGATATCGAGGACAAATGTTATTCATAAAGTCATGACAATTTATATGATGGTGAAAGCTAAGCAGTATTTCACTGCATGGAGCTTATGCTTTTCAGGGTGCGGCAGAAAATAGTGCGAAAATGTTCAAACTTGAGTATTGGGTTAATTCGTGTAGCTAGTGACTAATTTCTGTCGAAAGCGTATTTGTTTATGTTCACTTTCAAGTGCTGCATCTAAACATTCTAATTGTTTTATTGCAAATTCGTCAAAATGTTCGCGAAAGTAATGATCACCAGTTTGTTGCTCGCGCAGAAGAAGCCAAAAGAGTTTGCCAAGATGGGAAGGTGCCATTAGGTAACAGTTTACCGCATAAAAA
Source organism: Aedes japonicus (assembly GCA_034211315.2). NCBI lineage: Eukaryota > Metazoa > Arthropoda > Insecta > Diptera > Culicidae > Aedes > Aedes japonicus. The sequence continues at coordinate 26,922 of JASCZW010000605.1, forward strand.
AGTCCCTACAGGATGGCCCTAAGCAGTGAAAGCCGGGAAGCGGACGTTCACGCCGAACGTCATCAAATCGAGCAAAAATTGCTCGCAACCCGGTGCGTTCCATAAGAAAACATGCAAAGGAAGCCAATATTTCGGAACCAAATATCCGGCTGGTGTCATGATGTTTGACTTGGTGGCGTTCAACGGTTTGAAAATGCCGGCTGTTTTCATTGATGCTGGAGTTAAAATCAATACCGAAGTGTATATCGGTATTTTAAAGGACCAAGTGCTTCCCTGGGTGAATGCCATCTTCTCCGAGGACCGAAACGTTGTCCTACAGCAGGATGGAGCGCCGTGTCACACGTCCAATCGAACCCAACAATGGTTGAACGATAACATGAAGTTTTGGCCGAAGGATTTGTAGCCCCCTAGCAGTCCAGATCTTAATCCGTTGGATTATTCAATTTGAGCATATGTTGAAGCACGAGCCTGCAAAACATCACACCCTAGTGTGAAAACCCTGAAGTCAACCATAACACGCACATGGCAGTCAATGTCGGAGGACTACGTCCGAAAGGCATGCTCTGGCTTCCGGCGTCGGCTCGAGGATATTATTAATAAAAATGGAGGACACATTGAATAAATTTGTTTAAAAGGACTTTATAAAGATAACTGCACTCGGAAATATTAATAGTATTGATTGAATTAGTTGAAAATGGGATTTGAAAGAAATCGAAGAAATGTTCGCATTATTTTCTGCCGCACCCTGTATAATCGTATAATATATTTGCTATATACCGAGAGCCAGGCACTTCAAAACCTGTCGCCTTCGCCAAAAGTATGTTGGATGACGGAAATAGTTTAATATGATTTCACTAGTGTAGGCCTGTACTAGGTTAGTCAAAAAGTTTTAAAAGCGACCTCTATGAAGCAGTAGATAAACCAATATAATTTTCTTCACCATTTTATTATTTCATCTTTCATATGACCGTACTCAAAATTTTATTTCGATCTGTCAATTCATTTGTTGCTTTCAAGCCATTTGAAGTTGACGTGTCAGTGTATTGCTTAACAATTGAAAATCCGAATATCGTGCAGTACTTTAATTCTACTACTGAGATCCATGCAAAAATAATGAAAGTATTAAATGAGGCTTTTCTATCATTTACAACCGTTCACCGATGGTTTTTGCAGTACTGGAGTTGAAGCGTGGCCGCACAAGCATTGAAGACGATCCACGCTCAGGACGTCCAAAAAGTGCATCAACACCAGAATGCATAGCGAAAATACAGGATAAGGTTTCGGAAAATCAAAGATCGACTGTGGATGTTGTGGATGACTGTGGAACAACACGGTATATCCCAAGTAACATTGCCAAAACCATCCAGCTTTATTACTTTTTCATAAAGTTTCATGAAAGCCACTGGATATCAATATGGATTTATTATGAAAACAAGGGATTGCCAATAGGTTTTTATTTTAGTCAGGTTTATGAGAACCTACACAGCTTCTTTGAAACGGTCTTGAAACCTTCTAAAATTCATTTTACTCTTATCGGAGGTTTTATTTTGACTTTATGAACACGTGAAAAGGCTGTTTTGAAATGCCGTTTTAAGACGCATTCATATTATCTTATTATGGTTAGTTGAAACAGCATTTTGAAACAATTTTGCCTCCAGCAAATGCATTAACCGGCAATTGACATTGAGGGAAGTCACCAAATGACCAAATAGTTTTATAGTAGCCTGTGATTTCTTTCGATTGCCATATTGAAATACAAGAAATCATTGAAATGTGGAAAAATAAATACAACAGATATTGAATATAATGCAAATGAAGTAAAGATCAGAGACCAATTTTGGCATTCTTTTAGATAATCTGGTTGAATTCCATCAATTTTCAGGAAATTCATGTTTAATTTATCGAATACTAGCTGAACCCGGTGCGAGCTAAAAGAATAAACATTTAATAGAACTGGCACGTTTTGGCTGTTTTTTGGAATGACTTTTTTCTTGACTAAGCAGAGGTTCAAACTTCTATCAGATCAAGCTTCTTAGCCGAGAAATACACGTTTTGTGTTTTAGTAATCTGGATTATTCTCATGTTTGGTAGAAAATGGTTTCATTTGTACGGGAGCCTTCTTTTCAGAAAGAAGGGGTCTCAAATCACAACCACAATAGAAGTAACGTTATAAATTCTCGAGTTATTCAGAAATTTGTGTTTCATTAGTATGAGAGCCCTTCTTTCAGAAAGGGGAGGGGTCTCGAGTCACCTTAGAAACATTTATTGCCTTCAAAAACGTCAATCTGCCAAAAGTGGTTCCATTTACTTGTTTAGTTCTCGAGTTATGCAGAAAATTGTATTGCATTTGTATGGACATCCCTCCCACTTTCCAGAGGACGGAGGAGTCTCAAACTACCATAGAAATGTCTCTCATCCAAAATCCTCCACATGCCAAATTCGGTTCCATATGCCTGATTAGTTCTCGAGTTATGTAGGAATTCGTGTTTCATTTGTATGGGAGTCCCCTTCTTACAGGTGACGGAGGTGTCTCAAACCATCATAGAAACATTTCTTTGCTTCAAAAACCTCTACTTGCCAAATTTGGTTAGATTTACTTGACTAGTTCTCGAGTTATGCAAAAACTTCTGTTTCATTTGTGTTGAAGCCTCCTTCTCCAGGGAGGGGAGGGGTCTCAAACCACCATAAAAACATGTCTTGTATCCGAAAACTCTTACAAGCTAAATTTGGTTTCCTTTGCTTGATTAGTTCTCGAGTTATGCAGAAATATGTGTTTCATTTGTATGTGAGCCCCCCCCCTTCAGAAAAGGGAATATCTATCTCAAAAACCTTCCCAGGCCCAAGAACTCCTTCATACACAATTTCACGCCGATCGATTCAGTAGTGTCCGAGTCTATAGGTGTCGGACAGACAGACAAACAAAATTCATATATATATGTGTATACATGTACATGTATACAGACATATACATGTATATATATACATATATATATATAGATAGATAATATATATGTATACATATGTATATACATACGCATATATATATACACGATATATATATATATATATATACATGTATATACGTATATCATATATATATACACATATATATATATATATATATGTCTATGTATATCATATGATTTATGTGATAATCATGTATACGCAATGTGCATTAATTGCCATATGATTGATCAGTTATTCCGAAGTCAGTGACGTTTGTCGCTTGGTGAAGTGAGAAAGACCACCTGCAGTGACGTGATTCTCCATTTGATTTACCCAGAAGATTCACGAATTGAGTCAACTTAATTTGTTTTGGATATTTTGCTGCCAAACGGAATTTCCCACGAAACTAGAACTATTTTCTTCGATATTATTGACTGCTACATGAATCAGAGGAGCAGATAATCGAACAAAGCAGAACAACAAAAACTAACCCCGGTATCACCGTGAAATTTGACAGCTATGGCCATTTGCACCTATGCTGGTTTTGATGGCAGCCAATACGTTTTATGAAAGTTCTAAAGTGGTCATGACATCTTTCACTAGAACATTTTCAAGATCTCTATGGTTTTACAAAGTTTTTACTAATTTGTTTTCACAATCGTCTATCGTGTGGGCCAGTTTGTACACATTTTGGCTTTAGAGATGCATAGAGGAGGTGTTGGTGTCAAAAAACAGTTTTGAATGTATTTTTATCAACAAAACCGGGAGGAGTGCTGTAAATTCACCAAACTGCCAGAGATTTACCCCATCGAATCTTTCGGAATATTGACTATGACCAAGCAGAGAAAACACGAGAAACCGTGATAGTGTTGAAATTTTACAGACCCCATGTAGAAGCTTATAAAGGGTTTTAAGGGAGAAGTTAGAGAACACACGTAAAATCTGGGCCATCAAAAAGAAGTGAGCTGCTTATAAAAATGCTACCACAGAGAGAACTGCACGAAACAGAAAACGAAACAAACCATTAGGCTTAGTGATGTTGAACGCAAAAACAAAACAATGTCATTTAGATCAAAGTTGTGCAAGTAAGAAGGAAAATCATTTGGAGGAAAACAAACCATCTTTCCTCTACATGTACCAGAAAAGAAGAGGTAATTGAACGTCAAAAAGCCTAATTGTTTGACGGACTATCAGTGTATGTCTATGTACCGTACCGGTGAACAGTACCGATGTCCGTATCAGTGGTGGTAAATGTACAGCTTGTTGTCGTCGCCTGCTGTGAAATGTTAAAGCTCGCACACTAGCAACCGCTTAAGAATACAGTTTAAGTGACCTCGAAGGATAGAAAACAAACAGATAAAAATGTCGTTCTCTTTTTCCGACATTTTCAAACAGCTTGCGTGTATTTAATAGCTTGATATAAAAAGCATGTATTTGGTAATCTATGGTAATGAGTTGATAGTTTGCATTCTTCTAATTTAATTCATCATAATATACATCATATGTATTCAGTAATAAGTAACAAATCAACGAAAACTTGAGCCACATAGATCCTTGTCGAAATTGTTCCAAAACCATAGGCTGATGGCAGGAAATATGTTTCACCACGTTTAGAAAGCAGTACAAAAATGTCTTGCCATTTTCTCTCATACTGTGTGTTTCATTTTTATTTATTTTTTTTTGAAAATTGTAAAATGATATGGATATAACGTCATCCATACTTCACACGCTAATGTCACGAGTTCGAATTTCACCCCGACCAAGTTACGGAAATAACCAAAGAGATGATTGGGCGACTACGACGGGAGATGTACCAGTACGAGGCTGAAAATCTCGATGAACAAGAAACAAAAAAAAAACTACAATTACCAGAACTGGTCCATACTTGTGTATAAAAAAGACTCAGAGATGTATTCAAAAGTAAAGGAACAGACTTGAGCGTTATAGTTTAAACACGAAGGCAGAATACTAAATGAGCATGAAAACTCCGGTACTCCGCAAGTTTGATGTCTACTTGCGAAGTTTGCTCTTCAAAGACCAAGTGCCTGCGTGTGAGCAGATACGTTTGCTTCTAAATATTCGATTCAACATACATTTTTCACGCAGTCGGAATCATGAGCAGCAACTAATACGTGACATAATTTACCTGCCTAGTCCCTTCCAAACGATATTGTGACCCATTAACCTCTAGATAGCCACGAGTAATTGGCACCCCACGTTACTAAAATCGCAAACATTGTTAATTAAAAATTTTGGATATCGGCTCCGCAAAGTGTTACACACGCTTTAGCCTAACATATAAACGAACTGATTTAAAAAAATCATTTTTGACGAAAACTATAGAATGCCTTATTTATGCAGCATAAATTTTACGTTAGCGTACGTAATATTTCACTCATATGTGTTGAAATCAAGTGAAGGAGAGGAGAACATAGTTTCACATAAAACTTATGTTATGTTACATAAAATATTTAAGTTATATTTATATTGTTGTTGAACGCACGACAAAAAATACATTAAATATCAGAAAACGAAATTGATCAGGTGTTTGAAGCAATTGAAGAAGATTCGCATGCTAATTTCCAACTCCAACAAGTTGAATGCAACCGGTAATGTAATCGGACCCGTCACCTCCATTCTGGTAAATCCATGTCCAACTGCCCGGATATCTAAGTCCGATAGTGGCCATCGCATGTTAATTATTTTCCTGCACAGCGGTGAGAGATAATAGAATTCTAATTAGAGGCAACATAATGTTCGCCGGCAGTCGTAACCACTGCCGTATAGTACCGACCACACACATGATATGTAGATATCTACCTATCGCATCAGCCGGTCATCCGCTACTATTTACCACAGTTCAGTCTAGCCGGTGTTTCCGTCTTTGGGGCAGATTTAATTGATTTTACTTGTTTGGTCTACTTGGTTTTGTGTAAATAGGCGGTGTAAGACATTGTAGCTGCGGTCTTCAACATGTTTAAACTCGAATGGACATCGGAGAAAATAAAACGATCTTTGGTCTGCTTGGTTCCGATGTGTTAAACCGCCATTTGGTGGAAGGGTACTATCTGAGATATTTTATTTTTATTTTGCTTCTTTAGACTGGATAATGTTATTTCCACTTAATGAGAGTTGTACAGGAAATACATTTCACTAGCTCATGTAGTGCTGAATATATTTTCAAGTTTTGCAGACTTTTTTGACAAGCAGTTAACAAGAAGCCTTACATGAATCAACCAGGCCAATGGGAACAATTTGATTGTGGAGCACGTACATAATGTGTGCTAAGTTGCAGCTCACGCTCCGAGTAGGCGAGGAAACTGGAACAATCTATCACCAATCTTGACATGAAGCGGCTACAATAAACACATGTTAGTGGTTGCTTTGTTTCGACCGTAGCTGTAGCATGTGTGATGTGCAGATACCTTGTTTGGATACGAAAAGAAATGCGAACAACCGTAGTCTAAATTTTAGAAAGTTGAGACCTATTCACGCAGAAGCAATGAAAAAGAATTGTTTTTTCACAGCTTGGATTGTCTTTTTATCTACCGTCATGTCACGTATATGACACCGTTGAGTTTTCTATTATGAGGTGCTCTGCTTAACTAGTTTGAAGACTGATTGATAATCGAAACTGCTCAATAGATTCAATTGTTTTCATGGAGTTCTTTCCCTCTTCTGTTAAAAATCCTGAATGCCACAGGGCAATGTTTTCAGCCACTAAGGACAACGAAGAAAAACTCAGATTTAACCTTCTCTCCGATTCGAATCCGTTTGCCTAGTCATAAATATTCTCACCATTTATTCATGATAATTTTCCATTGATAGCAGTCGTCGTCGTCGTCGTCGTCGTCGTCGTCGTCGGCCTGCAACCGGTGCGTGATGTTACAACAGAGGTTTTCTCACCACGGTTCGTGGCTGTACACTTGTTTTCCGCGCGACCTGACTGTGAAAATGTCACTCATCCATCAAACTCATCAGTGACGAATGCACAGCGTTCCCTGGAACTCGCTACACACCTCCTCCACAAGCATTAATGCGACCCCTTCTGTAGGTTCACCAGTCTGATCAACTGAATGTTGTAACAACCCAATGAAAATACGACGTTCACATCGTGCCTTTGCGCGTGTGATTGAGGGTGCCATAAATGATCAATCCGGCCACTTTGAAGATCGTGATGCTCAATTAAAGAAATATCAAAAAGTAATACAAATTGGCACTTGGTTGCTAATGGTGTTCGATGTGGTTTGCAATCGGTTGATCTCTCCGCACAGGAGATGGCCGTGCTGAAAGGTACAGCCTCGGTTTTACTTTCAAGGAGTTGGGTAAAAGGTCCGCATCGCAATGCAGAAGTGAATGGCTGAGAAAATGACATCTTTTGACCACACAAGACGCGTATTGGTGGGAAAATTTGCATTTGTACCGGTTAGTTTGGTACAACATTGTAGATGAAACATTTGTCTATACGCTACTAAGTTCTGCGAGAATGCCCGAAAAAGAGAACCATCGATCAATTAACATTTATGAGCTCCGTGATTTGGCTGGTGTGCACCAATTAACCTTTACCATTTTTATAATCTCCAATTGGACAGTAAATTATTATTACCTTGTTGGTATCCAACGACGATAAAAAATGGTACCCGACCAATCAGCGAATATTTCACCCTGCATTTATGTATGAGTTGACCAGTGTCTCCTCCACTTCAACGGTAAAGTATTTACGTTTCGACCACCACGCCTTCATGATGTTATACGGGTATAAAGGACGCGTACTTGTTACAGGCAGCATACTGCGAAACGGGTCACGGCGTATGATTTCGTTATTGTCCATCCGACGACACTGAATCAATAATATGACATCAAAATGCAGAGTTATTGGGATCCAGAGACAACAGGCTCTCAAGACGGCAACGACGACGACGACGGCGACGGAAAATTCATGAGTACATTTCATTGGCAGCATGATTGGCAGTTTTGTCCTACCCTAAGACAGGCACAAAGTGCCACAGGCGCTTGTACTGTCATAAGAGATCGAAACAGTACCCAGCTGTATTCAATGGGAAAAAACGATGGTGATTGCAGTGCAACAATGTAGCATGTATTTATGTATTTATGTTTAGCTACACAAACCTATGACCGATAAGGTTTGCTCAAGTGGAAGTGAAGTAGCAGCCGTATAAAAACGATTGCAATCAATATAGATTCTAAGCGTTTGACTTCGGAAATGAATTCGAAAGTTCGCTAACGGTACGTTGGTGGTGAAGATTTAGATAAAACAATTACACCGCTAGGTGCATTGGAGGCATGTGCACTCCATGTAATGAATACTGCTACCACAGAGAACAGACATCCCAGCTAGAGTGTCCTCCGTGTGTAAATTTCTGTAACTGCCATTTTAAAATTACAGCTTGTTTCCGTTAGTTCTTGTGATTCGAATGTTGATGGCACCACCTGCGCGCCTTGAGATTTAATAGGCTGTCAATTTTAGTTTGGTGAAACCTAGACTAGGCGGCGCTGATTTTCCAACGGTTTGCTTTTGAAAATTAACACAATAAATTGGGAAAAAAAATGCCTGGATGTCTGTTCTCTGTGCTTCTACTTTACAATTTCTAGATAAGGATTACTTCTTCTTTAAACTGTTTGTATCAAGTAGTCATAAAATTTAGATGTAGTTTTGGTATCACACTACTTTTCGTTAGCTAGGATATGTGGGAATATCTATTGGAAATATATGCGCAACGGCAGAATTACAATTAAAAAAACCTTTTTTTTTCTGTGAAAGCATGAATCGATATAATTTACAAAACAGATTTACGTGAAGAAATGGAAATTCTTATGAATCAGTTCAACAGAATTTATTAAAAACAAAAAATTTTATATCTTTTACGAATACTAGAACTGAGACTATTCAAATCCTAGGCAATTTAAAAAAAATGCCTATTTTGAAATCGTGAGAGTATTACTCAAAGCATAAGTTAAAAACTTAATAACTCGCGTAGCTTCGTAGTATTCATTAGTTTTAAAAAAATTAAGAGTAGGTTAATGTACGAATGCAATGAAGCATCCAATATGGTTCTGATAGTATTATTCATTACCTGAAATTTTCTATAAACAGTACAGATGGCACTGTTGGCTGAAAGCTGGTGATTTTAATATTTTATTTGAATAATTTTTACTATATAATTATTCTTCAATTAATCAATTGGAGACTTCATGATAAGCTAAAGTGGCAGCAGTTTTGTTGCTAAACACACCTATTTCTGTGTTGAAAGATTGAAGACCAGATAGAAAAAAATCGAACTAACACAGCTTAAAGAAGCCGACGTACGAAATCTTCAAAATATGTTATGAACATGAAAATAATGGACAGAATGGAACAGATTAAATGACTAATTGGGACATACATGAATGCTGTTCACACGAAAACCCAGACAAAGTTTAGATCCTATGCCTTAGTCAAATTACGAAGAAATTGTATGAAACATGCTATAGTTATGACCAATACATAGAGAAACGTGAAAAGCACTTATAGTTTCCAAAAGCGCATTCATTATGTAAGATCTGAGTTAGCACGCAAAAGCTGTCTAGCACAAATATTTGAAATTCTGAATAATTGATTGATTTAACACTTATCAGTGTCTTCGAGTCCCACATACTAGCAACATTTAAATATATTCTTAAAAAACAATTTGCTAACAGTAATATAAAAAACATCACAAACATCATTAAAGAGCCTGCAGCTTCTGTCAAGTGGGCTGTTACAGTCATAATCAGTATGGTGTCGCGGAGCCCATACACTGAGAATTAATTTTTGTTTAAACTACGAAATAGATGGTGGAACTAACGAATCTATTCGTTGTTTTCTGCAACGAAACTGCTTTGCTGATTTTATTAAGATACCTTCGTGCTACACGCACAACTGTCACAAGCATTTGTTCGAACAGAAAGAATATTCATGTATTGTACGAAGACAATACAAAAAGCTACGAACAATTTGTCACAAATTAAAAAGAAATGTATTTCTGGTGATTGCACGAATGACTGACAGATCTACTTTATCGACCCGAGTTGTAATTGAAAAAAAGAACAACCACGCGGAGTTGTCCAGGGTGTTTTTAAAATGTTTCTGACATGAGATTCGCTTCCTGAATTTTTGGGAAGAGTTGTTACCGAATCCGTGGTTGATCTTACTTAGTCATGGTGACTCATGAATAGTAATTTGATTAATGAGTATGAACTTATAACTCTCGACAATGCTTTAATTTTTATTTTGGGAAAAATAAATTATTCCCGGCCAGTAGCTACACCGTCATGCATGAGTACGATAAAAGAGAAACAGCGATTGGCCGGTCTTCACGAAATGGATTTCGTGCATTATTCAAAAAAGTGATTTATTTCACCAGATAAAAAGCAATATGAATGTTTCATACAATAAACAATAGATTTGTTCTATGTACAGAATACATGTTTACGAAACGTGTGAAAGCTTATTTACGAAAATGATCGTTCAGTGTGGCTGGTTGGAGTTGTGGAGGCTACAGATTAAAAATTAGTGCCTCGAAGCACACTACTCCAGTCAATATGATTACTTATCATGTCAAAAATAAACAGTTTTTGCAGATTCGCCGATTTGATAGAGTTTCCAGTGCAATAAGTGCACATTTGTGTTCATATGGTGGCTGATCAAAGGAATTGGTCCAAGGTAGCCGTCGTAAGGCAAATCTCGCAGAGCGTCAAATTGCGCAGTGTAGTGACGCACCAAACCTAGGAATTTGCCTAAGCAATGGCCACGGATATGTGCTCGTTAAATCTTAGTTTGCTGTCCACGATGAGTCCAGGATTCTTGATGGAGTCCAAAAAGCGGCGAACGGCTTGTCGAGTAGGTGAAGATTTTGCATTTGACAGTGTTCGCTTTCCATTTGTCTGACACCACAATAGTAACTGGTCAATATCGATTTAAAGTGCAAAACAATCTAGAACAGACCTGATCTCACGGTAAATGTTCAAATAATCTGCATATAGCTACAGGCATCTTACTGGTAACATACGTCATTGATGAATAAAATGAAAACTATAGGCCCTACGTGACCCCTGGAGGAACACCGGACGAAATATTGGACACATCTGAATTCATATCTTGCACCTTGACAAAGGCAAACGATTCACGGTGGAAGATCAAAGCTGCTCAGCTTTGTGACAGAAAATTCATGAGGGGTCTCGCTGGATGCCTTAGAGAAGTCTATAGACATGGTGTCCTTCTTGAGGCTACCAATGACAGTGGTGAATATTACCAAAATGGAGATCGCCCATGGTGAAATTCAGAAATTTCGAGTACTTTGGCTATGAAGCTCGGGATCCAGATCGGTTTATAATTTTCGACACTCTGAATACTACCAGACTTGAAGATTGACGAGCTTCCAGGCATCCGGAATAACGCCATTCACTAATGAGTGATTGACGATAGCCATCACAAAAGTGGCCAACGAAGCTTCACAGTTATTTATGAAAGACGGGGGAATATGACCCGGACCTGTACCTTTCGATGTATAAATCGAGCAAAGTGTTTTGTAAATGACCTGACGGTTGAAGTTAAGCTGCGACAGCTAAATGTAGTTACGTGGCAACTGATCAATGTACTGCTGCCACGGAGGAGTTTGATTGAGGAAAAATTCGTGAAAAGATTTGCAGAAGTCACTTTCGAGGAAAAACTTCTACTATTCTAGGTTACATCTAAAAGTGACAGATAATCATTTGCGTGAATTGCGTGAGCCAGTCTGAAAACTAACGATATACTCGGGAAGGTGTACTTCATGATATCTATTGTACTCGGCTTCTGCTACCTGCAGATTATACTTATTTACTACAGTTCTGGGTCTGGAGTAACATTTACGGGTATTAGACAAACGATTACGCATATTACGCACTTGCGGACTCCACAATGGCTGTTGAAAAGTTATGTAACGTTTTCGAGGTTTAACGGGAACATTATCTCGGATTATCTGATAAATACTGTCATAAAACACAGTTACAGTGCATCAATAGTTGAAAGGTTGAGTAACACATTAATAGCATCGAAATCACATGATTCAAAGTTCACGGCTGAGCTGAGCGATTCGATGTCAGATGCTCTTCCATAATAATGTCAACCTTCAAATCTAGAGGCTTGTGATGACAGTGAACTTCAAAACCACAGAAGGTGGTTCTAACAGCTCAATTAATTTCGAGTCAATGACTAGCACCAAGTCGAGAAGCTTACCACTCGTGTTGACAAGATCGTTCATTTGCATAAGTCTCGCTGACAGCAAGGACTCGATAACGGCAAGTATCCTCGTCGAAACCTCAAACTAAAGGGTTGTAATCACCCATAACAATAGTCGTATCACGAGAATTAGCCATTTCAAGAAGCAACTGTATGAAGTCGACGTGTTTGATGTAGTTGTCGGGTTGGTTACAACTGTAGATGCAACAGAGGAAAAGCGATTGATGTGGAAGCATACCTTGCACAACAATCTGTTCGAGATGCTTGCAGTTCACAACATGTCCGGTTTTACAGTTTAGCTCCGATTTTATTGCAATAACGACGCCACCACCGTGCCAGTTCAGCATTCGCAATATTTATATGGAGCTACGTCTCAGTGAATACCACAACGTCGAAATCACAGGGAGGCAGCGAGAGAAGTAGATCATTTGTTTTCGTCCTTAAGTCGCGGAAGTTCTGATAGTAAACGGTCAAGATTAAACGAGTGCTTTCGATATCAGGTGGCGTTGGCAAAGCAGTAGAAAAGCTAATTGATTTGGATGGATCCACGCCCTGATTACCGGATCTGAATCTACGCACCGATTTTTAAAAATGCTGAGTCCTCGTACCTTTTGCGAATAAACTCACGGAATGCAATTTCTTCTGGCTAAGATCCAGAGCGTTGAATTTCGATTCAGAATCCACTCCTACCTTGAATGAGACGAATGATAGTGACAATAAAGATCGGCCTCTCGGTATCAGATTTCAAGACAACTTCATCAACATTTAAGTATTCCTTGGGGAGTTTCTCGATGCCAGTCTCCGTTACGTCTGGTGATATTTTTTTTTTTGAGAAATGCCCTGAGCTTGTCTGCAGATCTATCCACGTTTAGGCTTCATCGTCACGGCTTCTCTCTGCGATGATTGAGTTACCAAACTTGAAAGAACGAGGATGACGGGATGACATCGCAGGGGAAAGTTGATCAAACTCCCCTTTCATCTCCTATCTGATCGCGGCAATAAGGGTGTCCTGCATATCGATCTTCATCTTCCCAATCTGTTTTTGGTACGTGTCGTTGAGTTCAACTGCAGCAGCGTTTCTAAAATGAGCATTTATCAAATAATCAAATCATCCAGTCGCAGAGGTGGATTGCAAAACAGTTGGGAATCAAAATTTCGACAGTGTCTCGCGCGGTAATATCGTTAAAGGAGATCCAGGTGGTTACCTCAAGCGGAATCCAAGTCATTCGATTCGGGACGTGGCCAAGAAGGCTCGTTCATGGTTCGTCCAGTAGACAATGAAGCGGGCTGGACTTCATGTATTCAAGATAAGCAAGGCGCCTAACCAAACCGATAAACAGAAATCCCGGGACTGGAAAATGTACGACAAGAGATACATTAAATTGAACGCCAAGCAGGCCTGGAGCATGTACCGCCTGGATGTTCCTGAGAAGTTCCGGAAGAAGAAGGTTGACAAATTTTCCAAGAAATACTTGGTTTGGCTGGTAATCTGTGGATGCGGCAAATTCAGCAAACCGTAAATAACGACCGGCACCATCGAATATATAAAAAAAAATGCCTCCAGAAGCGCCCATTGCCCTTCCTCCGCCCCTTCCCACGAAGGTGATACTCTGTGTTGGCCGGAATTTGCATCGTGCCATTAAGCGAAACCGGCGATGGAGTGGTACGAAACGAACGATGTTGTTTTTGGACCGAAGGAGGCAAATCCGCCAAATAGAAAAATTCTGGGCGATTATGAAGAGCAAGCTCCGGAAAACAGGGTGAAAACGATAAGAATTTGAAGAAAGAGTGGATGAAAGTGTGTGAGAAAGGTGGCACAAGTGTTTCACAGGACTTGATGGGTAGCAATAAGTCCATAATGCGGGCATTTAGTCTAAGAGAGGAGGTTGAATAAACCAACTTTGCATAAAAAATATCGTACATGTGTTTGTTCCCTTAGATTTTCAAAAATATCCAACTAAGAATGAATGTCTGGTGATCATTTTTGTCTGTTGCAATTATTTCGAGTACAATCTTTCAACTGTATGATTTAAAACCATGTTGTTGTTTTTCTAGAATATTTTGTGCAAATCTGAATTTTGATGTAAACGTCCTTTATGATTGGCACCTGAACTGTAAGGCATTAAGTATAAGTCCAAGAAAATTCAGTACTCTTTAATCAGGAAATCTGTTCGATGAATCCAACTGAAAAGTGGTTACCATTTTTTTCGAACCAAGTGATCACAACATTCACTCACAACGTTATCGACCTGGTTGTGATGAAGTACAAAAGCTGTTTGCTTATGAATGGATAGATTGTGGGTGACCTTGGCTTATCTTTTATCTGACCACAACTCGATATTATCTGTTCAACCAACTTTAAATTTATATTAGCCTGATTTGAATTGCAAAGAAATTTGCAGTTGAATAATCAACTGCAAAATCCTTGCAATTTAAATTAAGCGCCTTAAGGGAGACTTTCACCAAGAAAAGGACAATCAATTTTTAGATGTAGCGTAATTTGGGCTAATTTTGACACCTGCTGAAAAAATCCACTCAATTGCTCCAAATTCCTCCAGACCGAGACATATTGGATAGTTAAGAAGCGGAAGTTGAAGAAGTCAAATAAGCGGACTCAGGATGCTGCCTAGGTAGCTTGATTTTGGGAAAAAAATTGCTGCCTATTTGAAACATAAACTGATAGACACACTAGATACTTTTTTGCATTTTTTCTCATATTCTATTTTTTAAACTTGAACTCGAGGTTTCCTTTATCCTTTTTCATGTAAAATTTATTCTCAGGAACTACTTATTGATAAAATTTGAAACTGTGGTGAGACACACCAACCAAATTCGCAAAAGTTTTCTAAAGCGCTTTGGATTTTCAAGCCAATTGTCAAAAATAAGACTTCGCTCTTCCTATTCTCGCAACGTCATTTTGAAGATTTAAACTGTAAGTTTTAAGTTAACAACATTTGCGTCGTTGCAAAGATTAATGTGGAGAGGGCAAAACCATGCACTGCTAGAATATTGTGCGTTAACTCGGAAAAATAAGTTGACAAAGATTGACAAAATGTATACGAACTCGCTTTAATTGCAGGAAATTCTTGAAATTATCTGCAGTGATTATTCTAAAAATAAACAAGTTAATAAAAAGTTCAAAAACAATCTCAATTGACATCGAAATGAAGGGATAAACTGAGTACCATAGAATCGATTTAAAATCAAAATAATGACCAAAGTCAACCTTGCGTTTCAGATGCGTAAGATATTCAATAATTTAATATTATTGTAAAAAATTGTTCCGCCTTCACTAGAAATAAATTTATATGATTTTCTTCAGAATTTGAGTCATCATATTTTAGGACAGAACATGTGGAATATTACACTCTAACAAGCCCTACATAAATTTAAATCGGTAACCTTCTAATTTCAAAGAGCCATTCAATTTACCTCAACAATAACTTATTCTAGGCTAATCTGAGGCGAATCATCTTACAAAGTCCGATGCAAGTTGTCATATACAAAATTTCCATGATAGTTCCTGCATACCATGTTCACCTGTTGCTCTTAAAGTAATCTTTTGATCTGCCATAAATTATGCAGCTTGATGTCTTTTCCCTTGTTCAGGATCAGCTTGGCTACAGGAAAATGTAACTAACCATTAGATCTCACCATCAACATCATTCGGAGTTGGCCAACCCTCTTCTTAATCTTAGCCTGGCAAAGTACGGTGCATTTTTGCTACCTTTTTTTTTTTTTAACCGACGGCAGAACATTGCGTAAGTCTAAATGCAAAATTTATGTTCAGCGTTGCACCCGCGCGTGGTGCGCGTACGTATATTTCTCTGACGGTACAAGTGTCGAATCCGCCTCGCGCCAGACCTACATATATAAATGCTCTGTCTAACAAGCTGCCATGTTGCAGCACCGGTCCGCCTCATTTTCCGCGTGGCATTTTTTCGCATTTGAGCCCCCGTTCTGCCACCCAATAACCGCGCTAATCTTGTGGCAAAAATCGCGCATAATTAGACCCTCCCCATTGGTCAGTGAAAATGGCCTCAGCAGCCTCCCAATCAGGTGTAACTTTATCTATTCCCGGTGGTGCACCATGCAAACTACACGCTGGAATATATAATCATCGCCGTCTTTTCGGTTGAAATGCGCTATTTTTCTGCTCGAAACCTGCCATGTTTGTGGCAATATGAAATCGTGTAGTTCGAGGAATTCAGCAGGGCTTGGTTGATACCGTCACCGTTCCGATTTCAAATTGATCGACCTTTGACTTAATTAAAACGCGATCCCCTTCTTTTTCTTGAATTCGATCGAACTCCAACGTGAATGTTCAATAATTAATCTATGTCGCGAAAAGTAACACCGATTTGGTTTTAGTGCTTTGAAATACAGGCAAGATCACGTAGATCGTGTTGAATTTGTGATCATTTATCACATCCTCGGGCACGAAAGACACTGCCATGACATGTGACATCGCTTTCACTGTTGAGGTGGTTAAACTATTGGATTGCCGCATTTCTTGCTCTATTGCTACACAGCCACCCCAAACAGCAGGAAGTTAAAACTGCTGAATCAAAGAGCTTAAAGTTACTCGCAAGAGGTAGTTATGCTGCCAGGCTTATGCTGTGTTATGCGTGCAAAAAACTGGTCATCCACGGCACGAGAGATAGTGAGTGAGAGTCTATCGTGTATCAGCCAACCATATAACGTATCCATGTTCATTGCAATAGATTCACATAAATTATGCATGGAAGAAATCGAATGACAACAACTTGCTAAATCAATTAAAACTCGTTTCATGTTTTTCATGTTGCTTGTTGTTGTTGTTTTTTATTAAGTTGGCTTGAGGTAGTAAATTCATTCATGCAATCATCATTTCAAAAGTTAAGGATGCAGTTAACTTAGAACAAATCAATGGGAACATTCCGGATATAATTCGAAATTATTCGAACCAACTGCCACCTAAAATGGAAAAGATATCGGATGCTGGCAAATGTCAACAACGTCATAAATTACTTCATACTGATCTGGTTTTCGCGCCAACAAAATTGCAGTAGCATCACTTTTATATTTTATGCCATTGTCGTTTAGCGACTTCAATGATAAATAAGGAAAAGACAATTGCATCGTTGCCTGGTAACTTACCACAAGGTAAACCGAAAAAAATGTGCACCATAAACTGTCACTTGGATGAGTCAATGATGCTTAGTTCTGCATAGCTTTGCTTTGCTTGCTATGTTTACTTATTTTTTCTCACGACGAAAAAGTAAGTTTTGCAGACTCAACAAACGGAGCGAACTTGACACAAATGGTAAAACCGCTTAACTTGGCTCCGTAGGAAATAAACTGTGAAAATGTGGACAAATTTCTTGCCTCATGTACATTTGCGGTGCATCAAGTAACTCAAGGGGTAAAAAGGTCTATTAAAATAAGGAAGATAGCAAAAAGCTTACAGCAGCAGGTTTTTTGTTTCATATGGTGCAAGGAAAGCCGCAATGAAACAAAGCGAATAAAAAGAGAACTAATATAACTAGGAAAACAAATAACAGCAGTTTAATGGCTGAATTGTTTAAACACTTAGCGGTTTGTGTGTTGAATTATTGGATGCTGGGTTGAAACTATTTCTCGGCTTGCGCCAAGGTGAGGTAACTAGGGCATAAGCTGAAGGCAAAAGAAAATCGTTGGATAAGTGCTGGGATTGTTTTTCTGCATTCGTTTTTTTGCTGTGTTACGGATGTGGGTCAGGCGATTTCAGGTGGTTTTTAGAACATTAATGTTGCGTAGAAAGCAATCTAATTCGATTCGGATTTTGCAGAAGAGAACTTATTGAACTACATTGTGAGGATTTATCAGAACACAATGGCAAATTTACTCATGGCAATTCATTTTTATGCAATTTCATCGAGTGACACTGAAACGAATTTTGATTGAAATGTTTCAAAATACTAGAAATGTGTAATATCCCTCCCTCTCCCTACAAATTATTTATAAGTCATTTCATTTCAATTTCTCAACAAGTATCCAGTCAAGCCAGAGGAGCGCACAAAGGTTTTTATAAAACAACAATGTCGAATGTCTGTCATCATGAAACGATAACTTTGGCTTCAACACTTAAGGCATTCGGGAGCTAGCAAAATAGTATCTTCCCTGTCAATATCCCAAGTAGTCACAGTCAATCGCAAAATTGAGCGTACATGTGTGATTGCTTGGGTATTCTTCGGTTTTCCGGATGGACAAATAAAGTAATCGCAAATAACTTTTTGGCATTTCCAAATTGTTCTTTTTTCGTTTGTTTCATGAAAACGACAAATGTAAAACAATTATAAAATCAATTGGAATTTACAATACCAATCCAAAAACACTAGTTAATGTGTTGCAAAATTGAGCGTACAGATCTAATTTTTTTATGACAAAAATAGTACATATGAAGTCAAAAATTGCAGATTTTTATCATTAAGTATTACTTATGGCCACATTTGGCAAACAGCAATGCCTGAAAGCGTTCAGGCATTGATTCTACCATGTTCGAGGTCTAGACGAAATATTGTTCCCGATCTCCTGAATCGCCATTTTGAGCTCTTTCTTGTTTTTAGCTATTTTTTATTGGTGTAATTCAGTCGGTACTTTACTTCCAACCACAAATGCTCAGTAAGGTTCAAGTCGTTTGAATTGAGATGTGTTTCCAGCCGTTTTGGGACATAGATAAGTCAGTATGAAGTATTTATGTCATTATGTCTTGCATTGGTTTTAGATTATCAATGCCCACTGGCACAAAAGGAACACTTTTGACAGATACGCTTTTAGAAATAAGAAATGAGCATCCTTGTCAGCATGCGTTGCTTAGTTGCTACACAGAGAACAGACATCCAGGCTCGAATATTTTCTTTCCAGTTTGCTGTGTAAATTTTTAAAAGCAACCCGTTGGAAAAACAGCGCCAACTAGTCTAGGTTTCACCAAACTAAAATTTACAGCCAGTTAATGCCTATCAAATCTCAAGGTGCGCAAGTGGCGCCATCAATATACGAATAACCAAAACTAACGGAAACGAGCTGTAATTTTAAAATGTCAGTTACAGAAATTTACACACGGAGGCACTCCAGCTTGGATGTCTGTTCTCCGTGGTTGCCAGGCACAGCAAAAAATAACTGTTACTCCAAACTATCTTTACTCACATTTGAGTAGCCATACTTCCGACGAATTTGAGTTAATCGTACTCAAATTTGGGTTGTTTAGAAATAGGTTCTGTACCCTACACGCTTGTTTGTAGATACTCAAAATTGAGTTGATAACGATTCAGTTTCGTTAAAAGTAGAACTACCCTAATTAGAGTAATTAAATTCTTTCTCATTTTTGAATAACTAGGCCACCCTCCAAAATAATAGTAAAGATTACTCAGTCACGCTTGTAAAAAAACGACTCAGTTTTGTAAAAATTGTAATTACCCTAACTAGAGCAGCTATAGGATTACTTGTTTTTGATTAACTAGATCACTTGTCAAAATGAAAGTGAACATTAACACAGAAAACAGACAAATTGGCTCATACGAATATAACAAAAAAACATGTTTATGCTAATTGAGGAATCCAACTTAAAAAAAGAAGAAGACACCGAGTAGTGATAAATCTGACAGCTCCCTTGTTAAACTTTAAGACGAAACTTTTAAAATGCTTCTAGAAAATTCAAATGAAATTCTAATTAAAAGCGGTTTGTTGTATGATGTAAGAAAAAACCAAAACTGCACAATAGGGGCATTATTTTAATTTTAATTTAATTTCGCTGAAAATGTCTTTATTGAGAAGTTTTGGATTTTTCTTACATCATACAATAAACCGCGTTTAATTTGAATTTCATTTAAATTTTCTAGAAACATTTTAAAAGTTTCGTTCTATACTTTAACATGAGAGCTGTCAGATTTATCACTACTCGGTGTCTTCTTCTTTTTTCAAGTTGGATTCCTCAATTTAGCGGCGCCATAGTGCGGCAACATTCCATACATATTAATATCATCACGGTGAAAGCAATCCACCCACGGGTGGAGTTATTTATGTCCATGTTGTTTCTATTTCATGGGAAAAGCTAGGAGAAATTGACCTTTCGTAAAGTTGAAAAAGTTGTGAAATTGTATAAAAACCTCACTCTCTACAACGTTCTTTTGCTCGTATAAAGAAAGGCGGCCTGTGAAAAAAGTGGTAAAAAAATATAACTCTTGCCTCGAATGAGAATCGTTTACCGTGCAGATCAATTTTCGATCTGTCATCCGGCACCAATGTAAAAAAACAGATCTGGCAATGTTGATGTTTCGGTTCTTTCTCTTCTGGCGTTCTACCTTCAAGGCATCAGAAGCCAAGTTCTTGGCAAGTGTTATAAAATTGGAGTATTCGACTGAGTCGATGTTACTTGGATTGTAAATTTGTAGTCCTTGACTTGGGCCTGCTGATTCTGGAGGCATATTATCAATCGACTTATCATAATAGACATCTTCTTTATCCGTTTGAAAATCAATCAAGTTTGATGTCTCTACATGTGAAATTGTTTCCATCCACTTTTGGAAGTCAACATCATCTTCGAGATATTCACATTCAATTGCGTTATCTGCTCTGGCAAGTTCTTGCTATGCTCTTTCCCAATCAAGCTATCAGCATTTGATTGCTCATTGGAATCCTTACCGGACCTAAAGAGAATCTACGCGTGGAACAGCATTAGGTAATTGATTAATTCGTTGAACGATGCAACCAGTTTGTTCACCGTAGCTCGTGAAAACTTTTGATCGGCTGAATTTTGAACCAAATCACGTTTTTCGCTATTGACAGCGTTATTATAATTACTCTATTTTTATAAGTACAGCGCTTTTACAATCAGAGTAGCATTTACTCAGTTTCCTTATATCAAGTTACTCCGTTTTTGACATTTAGCATGGAAATACTAAACTGAGTGAAAGTTACTCTGTTTAGAATAGATCTAAGCGAGTGCATCCGGAAACACCTTCACTCCCGTTAAGTTGTACCACAGAGAACACACATCCAAGCCTGAGTCCCCTTCGTGTGTTAATTTCCGTAACTGCCATTTTAAAATTTCAGCTCGTTTTCGTTAGTTTTGGTGATTCGTATTTTGATGGCACCACTGATGAGATATAAAAGTTTGTCAATTTTAGTTTGGTGAAACCTAGACAAGGTAGCGTTATTTTTCCAACGTTTTTTGTTTTTAATTTACACAGTAAATTGGAAAAAAAAATGTTCAAGCCTGTCTGGTATCTGTGATTGTATGAACTCAGTGACCATTTTTTGTAAAAAGTGGATCTACGCCAAAACCGAGTTGATCCACTTTTTTCCGAAAATTGAGTAACATTTTCGTATGAAAAAAAAGAGAAAGGTATAGAGAAAGTGAAAGGAAAACATTCGACTCAGTCACTGAATAGAATCGAACTTATACTAGTACACGACACTGAAGAAGTCTGCTCATTGTAGACGGAATACGCGTATCTATCAAGATAAGCAATATGGTTGGAATGGAAATTACTAATCTTTCTTCTCATTTTCTAGTTACAGGTATTCCACGTAACATCTCACACTTTCCAGGAGTAGTTTGCGTCTGAAATATTGAGCAGAACATAGTTAAAAGTCTTGCGGAAACCCCTCACAGACACGACCAACTCACCAAACGATGCGGACAGCGAAGGAAAAGTACCCTCGTGAACAGTCACGCTGAGTACACTTCCACAACCTAGAACTTCTCAGGACTTAATCCAAATACACAATAAATATAATATTCTGATGTATATTATTAACTTATTCACTTACAGGTTAAAAAGTAATTTTATAACATTCATTTCTAAGGTTCTGGTCATTGGTGCACATGTAGCGGTAGCGATAGTTAAATCATAAACAACATTCTGGTATCAGGTTCTCTTCTCTATATTCTGCGCTGCGCCAAGCCTTGCACATGAGCTCTCTTCGCTCTCTCTCTATCTAATCTGTTACACTGAAGGAAATTGCCCACATATTTCTATATCAACATGAAAATGTTCAGATAACCCATTTTGTCTATGGTAGTGTCGATAAACTCCATCGTAACGGTTCTAGTAACTGACTTCGAACCGCATAGCATTGTACTGACTATTCATTGTTTGTCCGTAGGGCACAAACTTTGTTATATAGTGCTCTTCGGAGACAGTGCCTTTAGTTTTCCTCGACAGAAACCGTATCAAAAAGAATTCTTCTGGACTTCATCCATGGAGTCCCTAACGTAGCTCTGTTTGCTTTGGAGCAGTTCGTGCTTAGACGGAAGCTACACAGTAAACCTGTTAATTTTTTTACACCTACTATGACGCTGAACTTGTAGACTACTTTGGTTTTCAAGCAATTTTTCTAAGGTTCAGATAAAATGTCGTATTAAATTCACTTTATACATTGACCGGCGAAACAATAATTAGGCCTCGATATCATGAGAAACTATTCGTACGGTTTTCATAAGATTGAAACTATGAACCACAAAGCAAGGGTTCAAGACTCATTCCATACGAAATCATTTGAAATAATTACTGTTGCACTAGTCGAGAAAAACATTTCTCATATACACTTTCAATCGACTCAACTTATCAAGCGTGTGTAGTTCCGTGGGATTGTGGCTCGCCTATGGATCCCGAGATTGTTTAGTTCGAAACCAGGTCATCCTTTGAACTTCTTTCGATTAGAGAATCGTATGAAATTTGCAATAATATCTTGTGGCAAATTTCCAAACGATATTTGAATGAATTCCTGTCGATATGTTCGCTCAGTGATAAAATATCCGTAAAGTTAACAACTTTATTTCTCGTGCTTGAACATATTTGGGTGTCGTTGATTATATTTAGTAGAAATGAATGAATAAACATCTTCAATATATCCAACTTTTTGTGCAATGTGGAATCTGCTTATTTTTACGGTATTTCAATACAAAAGATCCATAAGGAGTGGACAAACATCCGTGTACATCCAATTGACTTACCCCTTGTTGATCATACTTTTGACATTCCTTTGTTTACATCCATCACAAATAATTGCTACAATTGTGTTGTAGCAACGAGTTGTGCTCAGGTGCCGAGTTTTCTATGAATCGATCATGAGAGGAAAGAAAAACTTCAAGTTCGAAATCTTATCGTATGTGATTGCTTTAAAACGAATCTCAGCGTTACCGAAACGTATGGCATAAGCCATGACGCAGTTCAAAACCTTGTTCTGAAACCTATAAAGCGTGGAAGTCTCGCAGATTTGACTGAAGGAGAACGTAATCGTTGGTCCGATCACCGAGAGGACGCTAGAATCATTCGAGAAATTAAGAAGTATCCATCTGTTACCATCCATGCACTCAGAGAAAAGCTTAACCCTTTGGATACCCGATCCTAGAGTTCGACGACGCATTGCTAAGAACGGTTTGAAAAGCCATTTTGCTCGGAAACGGTTTTTCATAAGTAAGGTGAATAAGGGGGCGACCCCGGCGTATTGGTTAACATCCATACCTCTCACGCTTAAGTCACGAGTTCAAATCTCACCCCGGACAAATTACGAAAATATCCAAAAAGGTATATGAGTGACTACGACGGGAGATGAACCAGCCCAGGGCTGAAAATCTCGATAATCAAGGAACTAAAAAAAAAAAAAAGAGGTGAATAAGGAGCAGCGATTGCGGTTTGCAATAAACCATATAAATAAGCCATTGAAATACTGAAAACGGGTTGTTTGGTCATACGGATCACAGTATGAGCTCTTCAACGTCGACTGTGAGTTTTGCGGAAAAGCAATGAAGGGCTGAAGGATAAACATCTTCAAGCGACCGTGAAGCACGGCGGTTTAAACATCATGGTTTGGGGCTGTCTCGCGTGGTTTGGCGTGAGGGTTCTGGCACTAATCAATGGTTTTATGACGGAAAATGAGTATAAAGATATTCTGAACGAGAATACGGAAGAATCTTTGCTGATAATGGGTCTGGAGGATAATTTAGAGATGAGCAAATATTTCCTTGTAAATCCTTTAAAACATGTTTAAGCAATTAAGATTATAAAATCTACAGTATCGAACATGTGACCAAACACGTTATCATTGCATTCTTACTAAGCTCCTCAAGAGCGTCATTCTACGTACAGAACCCGAGCAGAACCCAATAACTTGATAACTGGCCTTGGTATTTATGAGCTCAGATTAAGAGGTAAAATACCTGAGGATAATACCATAAAACATAACAAGTTTTGGTATTCGAGAGATATTTTGCTTGCAATTCATAGGTATTTTGCTTAGGTATTTTACCTCTTAATCTGAGCCCTTTAATACCAAGGCCAGTTATCAAGATCAAAAGTAGGTATTCATATGTTGTTGTCTCCTGCTCGGGTAGCCTTTATACAGGTCAAGTCAGAACGAGATCTTTATTTATCCACTCGTTGCACGGTGCAAATTAAACTAATATTTTTCATTTGATAATTACCACCAACAATTTCCATCGATTGGTCGGGCAAAACACATGCTATGTGATCACATGTCACCCGGCAAACCATAAATAATAGTGGTAATGGACCAATCCGGTCAGCCGTTGACGGCGCAAACAAACCGTTAAGAAACATATAAAACCTATTTCTGTCGTGCGTTTTCTCCACGGTCAAACATTTAATGCTTGAACGCGACTGCTGTTAGATATGAAATGACATTTATGGGTTTTGATCGATCACCCCTCCCACTACTTGGATTGTGGCAGCTGTTCGTGAAAAATAGCATTTTTTTGCTAATTTCAATGTTAGGTTGTCTAATGAATGCAAAAACTTAGATGTGACAAACCATGAATTAAAATCCTATCAACGAATAACTTCCATCTCTCGTTTTCCTGTTGCTTCGGTATAAGAAGCTTTCACTTTCCTGCCTTTTCCACTATTCTCCACTTTCCTCGCCTCTCCGGTCACAACCCTGCTATGGGAGAAGATAATCTTCAAGATATTTGGGAAGGAAACCACTAAAAAAGCTTTTTACACATTTCGGGACTTCCGTTGCAGCTATGAATGCAGTGTCCGTCTGCATGTGTGTACACGCTACTACTGCAGTCACACGGTTTAATTTCTAAGGAAACAACAGCGAGAGAATGAAACCAACCAAGTGCCCCATGGCTACCGGTTTGAATTTTTTATCTCTTGCATTGGAAGGTAAACAGGGAAAAGGAAAACAAAACATAATCTCAAGTCTAATAAATCGTAGCCCTTGAAGCGATTTCACATCAGAATAAATTACTCCAATTATGAATGTTTCCCCTTTGCTGTGAAAACGGCCGTATTGTGGGAACCTTCTGTGATTGGAATATCGTTTATTACATTAGCAAATGTTACACCGCCACATTTATTCCATGGTCATTGAATCATGGTGCATTTCTTAAAACTCCAATTTATTCTACAGCAAAAATCTTCTCAATCACAAATCCACACAAAATGCACTTGCCCTAATAAAACATTCATATGACCGAAACACAAAAACGAAATAATTTCTTGCTCATAATTCAACCCTTTCGCAGGATACGAACAAATACGATGGACTTTCATGGGAAATAACTACCGTGTATTTCGAGGGCCACGGTCTCCTATGGTGATCGGTATGTCGTAAATCTCATACGCCTGAGGCTGGCTGCAGCAGGTTGCAACTGTGAAATGGTGCGTACCTACCACTGATGCCGTAGCTGTCACTGCGAGGGCCAAAAGTCAGACACAATCGAATCGAAATGAATGCTCAAATAAATTTCAACCGGGAGCCCTGCTTTTGTTGCTTTGTCACGAGGGAAGAGGGGCGTTATGAGAGAATTATGGACGCCATGATACGATAAATAAAATTGTACACAATCCTCGAGGTCCGCTTTCTACTTCGGATTAAGAGGATGTTTTGTATTTTTTACAACAAACGGGTATTCCTACATGCCGTCGGAAGGCTCAAGGCTTCTGAGTTTGAGTCAGAAGTTAGAAGGCTTAGGCCGAGTTTGATACACCGTTCAATCCTTATTTTGTTTCAGTTTACTAACATTGACTGGTATCCTTAACTTGTTCGATACTTGCTCCTTTCACAGGAACACACGCGCAAAGCACGCGCACACACAAAATTACCAATGCGCTGTACAGAATTAGAGCTCCCTAGCCTTAGCAATCAGAGCAACGCCGGGGTGGCCTCTGCTGTACACAGAAGTTGTCTCCTATCTATTCGGTCCAGGGCTGCACTTAGTCAGCCTCACAGTCTGCGAAGGGTCCGCAGGTCGCCTTCTATTTGATAGATCCACCTTACTCGTTGCACCGATATTCTTACAACATGCCCAGCTGACCGTAATTAACCGATTGTAGTGGTAATGAGATTCTTTCAGCAACTGATACAATTCGTTGTTCATTCGCCTTTCGTTTCGGACGAATTTAGGATTACCGCCCTAATAAGTGTCTTGTACAAGGTTACTTTTGTAATTCAGCGAACTTTATTGGATCTTAGCGTTCTGCGGAATCCAAAGTATCTCTCTGCTAGTGTCGTTATCGGTGGTCACCAATGAGCCAGATACAAGAATTTGTCTACCACTTAGATTTTATCATTGTCAACCTGAACTCTTGATGGAGGGCTAACTTTGTTAGCTGGTGAGCCTCAAGTCCTCATACATTTTATCTTTGACACATTAATGATATGCCCACTCCTATTTGCTTCATTCCTAAGTCTGATGCTCATTTCCGCGATCGTTTCTCAGTTGCGTACTATGGTATCAACGTCATCAGCGAAGCCAAAAAGTTGGATGGACTTACTTAAGACCCGCCTCCTCAGTTCCTGTGTCGAATTCTTTTTCCTTCCTCACGTCTTGGTTCACTAGACAAACATGAAATATAGGTCCAGTGAAATCATGGTGGAAGTTTCACAAGGTTCTGTTCGCATGGCTCAACGCTTCCGAACAGGTACATCCGGTTGTGTTAACATTGAAGTAGCTGAAACCAATTGTGACGTAGTTATGTCGGTGCGATAAGCGACGTTAGAACCTTTGGGAATGTTTGGAAAACTGGATTGAAGGAGCAAAGCTGCAGGTAGCACACCACGAAATGGAGGTACTATTGGTAAGCAATTGCTAAATGGCGTAGTAGACTGACATTGTCATTGATGGGCAAGCTATAGCCTCAAAACGCTTGTTGAAATACTAAGGAGTGATGGTCGATGACCAACTGACCCCCGTTGTGAGAAAGTAACGAAGGTCGTCAATGTGGTAGCTGAGTTCATGCTGAGCCCGCCGCAAGCAGCAGCATGTGCAGCAAGTGGCTAGCATATTATCGTCGATACTGAGGAACCAATGTCCAACCTGGATTGCTGTGCTGGCTACAAAGCGGAATCAAGCTAAGTTGAACTGCACGTTCAGGGTCATTGTCATGAGAGTCACGAATGCGTACGGAACTACAGATTGCTGGAATGATATCAACCGGTATCACCCTCGCAGAAGAAAGTGAGTGCGCTCCCAGCGCAAAGAAACTAGTAGTGTAAGGCTAATAGTGAGACCGACGTCGATGGCCAAGTGGCAGCGCAGCAGCTATGGAAAGGTGGACATGCAGACTAATCTCGGTTTTGTCGACTTAGGTGAACAGAAAGCATGGAGAAATCTGTTTTTATCTTCCACAATTTCTGTGTGATCTCGATTGCTTCAGGATGTACACGCCGAAGAATGTGATATTTAAGAGTTCAATGATTGACGCAGTGCGTAAGCGTAGATGCCCGTTCTGAGAGTGAAGAATCTCAGCGAAGAGATATGTCAAGAGGAAAGTACATGGGATGCCATCAACGAAATAATTTCAGCGTTGTAACATAAATGGAGAGCAAACCAGTGAGCAAGCAGTGTCAGCTTATCCGAAGAAAATAAGAAGTGCATGAGCACACAAAATCATTCAAAGAATCGACACTTAGGTGAGACGATCTACAGGCCCTTGCGTCCCAAAATGGTATGTTTTCCTTCGGCCAGGGATGAGTCCACTTAGAGATAGGGTATGGTGCGCCATCTTGTTAGAAACCAAGATTCACGAATTAAGGGGGCACCTCGGTGGTACGAAACCAGCGAGAGGTATGGATGTTAACCACTAGTAAACATTCATTCCTCTAACGCCAAAGTGACGAGTTTGAATCTCACCTCCGGACAAGTTACGAAAATACCCAAAAGGTATTTGAGTGACTACGACGGGAGATGAACCAGTCCGTGGCTGAAAATGTCGATAATAAAGGAATGAAAAAGAAAAAGATTCTCGAATTCATCAAAGTTTGCTCGAATCCACGGAAGCAGCCAATTTTTTCAAAAATGTCCATGAAGAGTGTTCATTTTTTCACCGGCGTTTATAAAAACAAGAGGCATCTTCAACCCACTCAATGGAACCGCTTCAAATGCCATGAGTCCAGTAGGATGCTTGGTAATAAACTTAAATTTCACATTCTCTGGAACATCCTCAGTCGTCAATGGTGAAATAATCCTTTCCGTTCTTGAATTGGATATCAAAATATTCGAAAAAAGTTTTTCAGGTGAGAAGACGATGATCGGTTGCTTGTTTTTTTAACTGAGACTGCAGTCCTTTCAAGCGCAACAGTACTTTGTTTCGTTCTGTTATCAAATAACACTTCATCTTAGCCATAGATTTTTTAATGTAAACCAAGCTTAGAGTGTATTGGTGACATGTACAAAAATTCGTCACAATCTGTCAAGTGGTTACCGAGATGGCTTCCAAGCAAGAAGTGTTTCGACAAAAAAAATATGGGTGCGGACGTGGAGAATACAGCCCAGTCCCGCAGGTGAATCACAAACCAGTTGAGAATCGACAATTCGACCATGTCCCGTGTGTTCAAATCGTTGAAGGAGACCCAGGCGACCTAGCGGAGAGCTAGCAGAGGAAGAAAAACGAAAACGACTGACGCCGCGTGAACGTAAGGATGGTGCGAGATTTTTTTTTTTTGATACCCAGTCTGGAGTTTTTCGTCATCTACTGCTCTTCCGTTTCCGGTCCCACAAATGAGACACGAAACCAATGATAAAAAAGCACTAAAAAAGCGCAACCAACGATGTTGTTCTTGTGCCAAATGAGCCAAATCAGTCAAACTTGCAAGAAATTCGCCCAACAGCAAAATTCTAGGCAATTAACGATTGCATTCAAATAAATGGACGAAAATTGCCGATTTTTCATAGGTTTACCGTCACCCGCACTGACAAAACTACCCATCAATCATAGTAACCCATGAGTCAGCAGACAAAATTTGACAGCTCTATCAGTCGAACTCTAACCGTGATGGCAAAAACAGTAAAGCAACTCTGTTCAGCAGTGTGCGCGTTCAAAGAATTGCGTTGGAAACGGACATCGTGTGGCAGATTGTGGACGCCGGATACGCCCGTTCCGGCATCCGTTCTTGGCACTAGAAGACAGTAATCAAAGCATCGAAATAAAGCCCGTTTCCGGACGGCCAACGACCCTGAACGACAAGAAACTCCAGAGGATGCTGAAGAGGAAGACCGAGAGAAAAGTGGCTACATCGCTGCGTGCGCTTGGCCGGGAGGTCAGTTCAACCGGCCAAACATTGAAAAAGTACCAGGCAAACATGAACATACATGTCAGGAAACGGAAGTCACGTTCACTGGTCTTGGAGCTGCAGGCAATGACGCAGCGGCAGCGGCTAAATAAGATGGTCAACTCGATTTTCCCGGCGAATAGCGACGTGGCGGTGGTTATTGACGACAAGACCTATCTTACCCTGTATGGCAACGACTGACAGGGCACTTCGTATTCAACTTCCTCCACGAAGGAAGTGAGCTCCGAGGTGAAGTTCATTTTACACACCAAGTTCCCCAAGAAGGTGCTGCTGTAGCTGACAATCAGCGAGAAGGGGATGTCAAAGCCGCTCTTCTTTCGCTCCGGACTGGTCGTGAACGGGGAAATTTATAGTACGAAATGCCTGCCGGAAGTTGCGTCGTTCATCAAGAAATACCATAAGGGTGAAGACGCGGTGTTCTATCTGAATCTGGCGTCAGCCCACTACTCGAAGCGATCGTTGGATCGTTAAAGCGGCTGAATATCGATGTGGTACCCAAGTAAGCGAACCCACCGAACGTCCCCCAGCAGCGTCCCGTCGAGAATTTCTGGGCCAACCTGAAGTGTAAAATCTACTCCAACAATTTTGTCATGAAAATTGAGGAGGAATTGATAAATAAAACGAAGAAAGAACTCAAAAACATACCTACACGCATGTTTTTGTCCATTGCAAAAGTTCCAGTTAACTGCCGGAAGGCCGCTCGCAAGGGCGTAGAGTTTTTTTTTGCAAGTAAGCCTAAATACCTTCCATGGGAAATTTATCAAAAGCAATTATCTGTTTTGGATAATTTCTTATTACCATCCGAAAAAAAAACTCCATTTATTTTAATGCAAACGTTATGAAAAAAAGTGTTAAAAACGATAACGATTTGAAGAAAGAGTGGGTGAAAGTGTGTAATAAAGATGGCGCATGTGTTGCACAGGTTTGACGGGTAGCGTTAAGTCTAAGGTGCGGGCATTTAGCCTAGGATCAGAGATTGAATAAGTTAACTGTGCACAAATATAGCTAATATGTGCTTATTCCTTGAGAGTTTTATAAATATCCAACATGAATCATTTCATGTTTTTGGTGATCATTTTTGTCTCTTGCATTTTTTCCGAGTACAATCTTTATAATGTAGATAACGTTATTGTCCTAGTTGTGAATTGGCACATCGTACCAAAAAAATTATAATTATAATCTCAAACCAATTTACCTTAAAACTTGATATCATACTTCTGTTCCAGAGCTACAATAACAGCAAAGAAATTAATAAATTTTTTCTTCGTTTGCTTTGACAACAAAACTTGCGTTCCTGCAGAAACTCGTGTTTTCATCACTTTGATATGCCAATGTATCAAATTTTTTCGGCCAAATAAAGTTAGTTGACCATGTTTGCCTGTAAGAAAAAGTGTTGAACTTGTTATAAACTTTCAATAAGTTGTAACTTCACTATTAATCTAGATATACGTATAGTAATGTTAATAAATTTGAAATCCCATGCATATCATTAATATCATTATCCATCAGTATCGCTTTTTTTTTTCTTAAGCCCATATGGCCTTGTTGTGCTTGTAGGCCAAGAACTGAATCTGAAAGTCCTTGGAGTAGAAATCTAAAAAGGCCACCTTTAGACAGAATTCCCTATTTGAAATGTTGTGTGTTGTTCCTTAAGAAGTTTCAGCAACACAACTCATTCATATCTGTCGAACAGGAACATTTCAAAACACATTTAAAATCTAATTTAATTATTGTAGTATTCACATTTGTTTGCTTTAATTTTAAGGGATGACATTTTCATTGCTTTCACATATGTAAGTTGTAGCACACCACATTATCAAATGTTCTTCTACATCAGTTTTCTATATAACGTGTATCATATTTTTAAAAAAAATGCCTGCGACCAATTGATCCTCTAATACCTTTAAATTATCACACTCATCGTTTTACACTTCATGGAACGACCGATCTCGTTAGTAGCCATCCAGCACAAAATTCCACCACCCGGAGGTCCTCTCATTTAAGCATTCCAACGTCATCTCACCCACCGAGAGGAACGGTTTATTTTCCTAGCCACATGTCCTATTCCAGTCATTCCATCTCACATCAGATGACGGCACCCGACTTTCTGCTCCCTTACGATCGTCTTTGTGTCAAATCTCATTCCTCCTCTACTCCTCCTGTATGCAATCGTAGAGCCACTAGATAGGGCCCGGCCATGGGACACGCATCCGAACCAACAGTGGAACCTTATTATCCGAGATCTCGTTAAGACTGCTTGCGCGCGCGATCCCTCGCTTGCTCACTGTTCGATATTTACGACCGTTTTGTTACCGTAAATTCAATTACATTTATTTTACAACATATTTCCTCCGCTAATTTTATCGCTCTTTCATTATCTCAGCAGAGAAGCACAGCATTTTCCTGCGGCGAGGGCCCGATAGAAGCTCGAAGGAATGGGTAGCAATCGCATAAATTTGCTCTAGGTCTGCCTTCTTCATCGTATTTCCATTCCACCAGGCAACCCTTCAACTTCGAACACAAGCCGTTGGATCCTTCAGAACGCCAAAAGGCTTCACAACTGACCGTAAGGCTGTCAACGGGGCCATCAAGTTTGTAAACTTTTTCCATGCATGCACCCAGCAGCAAACGTCTGATCGTTCCGTTTTCTCGTGAACATGATCGAGATTGCTATTCATTTAAATACAACATAATTTATATGTCGATCATATAAAATTTATGTTAAATTATTGCAATGTTAGGCAGGAATATCATTGTACTTGACGCGGAGAAAGGCTTGGCAGTGATCTGTTGTGCTGCCGATGTAAAGCAGTTTTTTAGGTGACAGAAAACAGACTAGATCCGTACGGATTACTTAACATATTCTAAGGAGTGCTTTCTATCGTGAGAACAATAGAACATCGTAAATTTTCAGGAGGCAAAAGGTAGCACCCTCCTCAGCTACAACACAAATCAGGGCTTAATATCATATCGGTTGATTCTTTTCGTTTTTTTCTCTACAAATACTGCACCTGATTTGCAGGGTTTTTACAATTTTGGAGGCTATTACCATGCAAATTTCTAATATGGCTCGAAGTAATGAAGTATCTAAATCTAAAAAACATTTCAGTAACTTATGCACAAAATATATAGCAACTATTTGTGTCTATTTCGGATAGCATTCTAAACGTTCTGATCCGAGATATGGAAGAAATTCTATTTTTAACACTTATCAAAGCAAGCCTACTTAGTTTGCTTAAGGTTTGGAGCGAGAGTCGCCTGTGCTTTTGAGCGAAGAACACGCTTCTTTTTCGCCATAGTTTAATTCTCGAGTAATTTATGATAAAGACTTATAAGCCAATTGAAAACAATGACTTTGACTTTGACTATTGTGACTCGTGAAAGATTAACTTTCATAGACATTGTTTACATTAGGGGTTGAGGCCCTGATCATGAATCACTCAACACATTTTTTTTTGCAATGAGCTGGTAACGTGTTTTAGACCAAAATTGATATTGAAAGTGTAAAAAAGTGCTTCTGAACGGCGTCCTTCTGGTGGTTCCTGAGATCCGTTTTTTTTCGCTCCCAGCGTTCCTGGTTGTTGTCAAACGGGTGCCGAAAGATTTAAGAACTTTATGGACAGGGAAAACAAGCTTTATGCAAGTTTTCTTCTTGCCAGATCCGAATTTTCATTGCGACCGTACACAATTGCTTTTCGCACTTGCTCTTCTTTCGACACCATCTTCGATCTAAAAGCTTGTAGTATCACCAAAAATTGATTTTACACAATGAACAGGCACTCGTTCATCAGTCTGCGAAATATTGCACGTGTTTATGTTGTATTTCCAGAGGTATACGTATTTAGGGTGGCCAGGTGTCACAAACAAGCCCTTATTCAAATATTCCATCACCTGTCAAACAAATAAATCCATGTAATGCGGCAAACAAACACGCAAACCTGGTTAAGCAAGACTCCAAGAAACGCTGAATCCATTTTTTTTTAAATAATTTGACGAACAATCGTACTTCACTTTTTGAAAATTCCTTTAAAAACCACTTTAACGACCATATTAATAGAACGATTGTCATTGAAAAGCTAGTGAAATGAGAACCCTTTACTTGTCAACTTTTTTTTTAAATACATACAATAGAAACTTGAAACACTTTTTCAAACTATCCCTAGTAAACGGAAGCAATTTCCTTTAAAGTCCACTAAAGAAGATCTTTTAAAAGTTGGGCCTTTTTCGTCTGCCACTAACAGACTTCTTCAGTCACGAATGCATTCAACACGGAAGAAGTTTGTAATTCGCAGACGAAAAAGGCTTATCTGTCACCAAATAAGCTTTTTTAGTTGACTTTAAAAGAAATTGCACGCGTTTACTACACCCAAAATAAAAATGCTAGATTGGAATGCAATTTCACATGATTTTGTTTCATTTCTCGTAACGGACAGTAAGTGGGAGATAAAATGCAACCGTGGGCGTAGGCAAAAACGCAAAACATCAATTCGCTTTGAAAAAAATAAATGTTGGCGTGAGGTTGTTCAATGAATTAGTGGTTGCGTGTGAGATTGGAGTCCAAAAGTTCAATGACTCATAAAACAAAATTGTATCTGCAAACCGAGCTTCGAACCGCGGTCGCCAGGTGACGGCCTTAAAAAGTGACCACTCAACCACTCAACCACTTGAATCGAACAAAAGCCCTACAGTTCCGTCGATTTTCGAGGCACTCAGCGGTACCGCAATGCAGCAAATGTCGCTCGCACACACTTGCATGGCTTCGTTTATTTCATAAAATACATTGTGATAAATCAGTACAGGCTTGAAAAGAGGGAGTGAGTCCGATGTCAAGTGAAAATAATAAATAGAACACTTCTAGGATTTTTTTTTCATTAGGGCGAATCTCTTTGAAAACTTTCTCTTTCATTCATATATCATTCACCTTTACGTTTTTCATTCTATTATTTGTTGAGTATGCTAGCCAGCCCAGTTGTGTTTCAATTTGAACTAAAGAATCCCTCAAAAGTTTTATAATTGCGCTGTAACAAATAAAAGAGAGCGAGACCGGAGAGAATCTCTCAATGTTAGATTCGCCCTAAGGAAAAAAAAACCTAGACTTGACAGTGGAATTCCAACAGTGGCCATAGAAACGTGCGGCATTCTGTGGTATTGTCTCACCCATTTTGAAAAGTTGTTGACGGTTGAACAAAGACCCAACGGTTGCTTCGATTGTCAAGGCACTAAGTCAGGGTTGCCCCTTTTTTTTTCGTTTCCATCTTTAGTTTTTGTAAACATATATTTTTTATCTTTTTCACAGTAGAAAGTTCTGGTAAAAATCTTTGCCTTAAACTTTGTGTTGTGGAAGTGGAAAGGAAACTTTTCAGGTGCCTTAACACTAATACACTTATTTTATAATTGCGAATGAGTTGAATGCCAAATAAAAGAGATATATGCTAATCCAAACACAATTATTTTGATTAGATGACACAAACGGTCTTTTCCGTGGGACCTAACTGAAATTATCGGTTCCCCTACATAACACTACAGCAAAGTGGGTCTTCTTTCTACAGGAAAACGGATCCTTATACAAGGGATTCATCTTCTCGGGGGAAATTGATCAATGCACTTAAGCTCATTGCACTTAAGCCCTTCTAACAGGCCAGTATTGATATTGATAATAAATCCTGAGGTGTTTGTTTTGATTACTAAAAGTTCAAGGATAGGTGTATCGGAATATCGGCAATACCGGAACAGAATTAACAATCAGTCATGGTTATGAGGAATGTACATAAATTTGTTGACTTTGGATTTTAGTTGTGATGTAAGCTGATCAACTTCTCCTTTCTCTTTCATCTAACACTTGGATCTTAGGATGGCATCCATGATGTCCGTACTCAGGAAATTCCGGATTTTTGTCTTATTCAGATTGTATTGCGAGAAAATTCGCTATCTCAGCAAAGGGAAGGCCAGATTTCCATTTGCTCGTTTGAAACACAGCAGTTTTATCTAAGAAGTTTCCAAGTCATCCGACTCTTCCACCTCGATGTCCTTGCAGATGATTGCCGTCCTCAACTCATGAAATTCGTTCTCGATGACCTATTACTCACTGTTTTTAAAGATTTTCTGATATTGTTTATTAATCTAGTTGAACTTCTTCTAAATGCGCAGATTTTTTGTGTCAATGGTCGATGCAGTAGTAAGAACTGGACCGTTTAGCTCAAAGCACTTAATGTTCTGTTCAATCAACTCAGTATAGAAAGCTCAGTAGATTGAGAAGAAAGCCTCCTTCATGGAATCATTAAATGTTACGGATCTAAGAATCGATCTGGAACTGTTGAGGAATTGCGCAATATATGTGTAGGTTTTAACACTGCAAGATTATATAAGAGGTAACAAAAAATCATGTCTGAGAATCGTAGAATAACAATAAAAACTATCGATAAAATTATTCTATTCTCCCAAAAATTCCCAGCGTGAATGCATAAAAATACTTATAAATTGGAAAAAAGGAATTTATGTAGAAATGCCTGCAAAAAATTCTGCCAAAATTTGTTGCGCAATCTCTCGCAGAGTTTTGAAACGAAAACTTCCCCATCGAATACTTGAGGAAATTATAATTTCTGGAGAACTTTACGTAAAAATCCTTGCCGACATCCAAGACAAAAATAATTCTTCAAAAACCCCTTGCAGAATTAAAAAAAATTGAATGTATAAGATTATCAAATTTGTGCAAAAAATGCTTCAGGTATTTCTCAAACAAATCAGGATTCATTCACACAATTACTTTAAGAATTACCTCAAAGTTTGTGTGAAGTGCTTTTAGGTGTCCTCTAAAGAATCCTATAGAATCATAAAACTTCACCAGTCCAGAAATGCCTCAATTAAAATTCATCGCACGATAGTTTTGTAATACATCCGATAAAATGCATTAAAAAACTCCTGTAAAAATCTCTGGAGGAGTGCCTACAACTAACAAAGTATACCTATAGAAATGCAAGAAAGAATACTTCATGGAATGTCTGAAAACTTTTTGTTGAATCCTAGGGAAATCCTATAAAATTTTCGTAAAAATCCCATAAAAATTCGTAAAATTATCCAATAATATTTAAGAAGAAATCATTTGGGAGCGTACACACAAACGGACTGTCATCTGTCACTATAGTGTCAGTATCAATTATTTTCTTCATGGGTCTTAAAGAGCACATTGAAAGTAGAATTGCTAAAATGTTGGAATGTACTCATTTTTTAAATATGAGATTTTTGACCAATTGCTACAAATATTTAAAATCTAAGTTTATCTCAAAAGTCTGCAATCTTTACATACAGATATCTGTATGAAAAAAAATCTGTATCAATCTAGATAAGTTTGCCCATGTGGCAACCCTGGCACTAAGCACAGCGATAAAAACGCGCTGTGGTTCACATTAGGCAAAATTGCCTTTTCGGAAGCATGTGGATTTCTCAAGATATGATTGCAAAACCTGCAATTGCATTTTTTGCCAACATTTCAACTTTTGGATTAAGTGATAGTTTGAAAAAGTCATAGGGTAGTTATTGTGAATAATGATAAAATAGAAAAGGGTGTTTCGATCAAAATTTGGTCGACTTAAACTTGATGCATTTCCTTTCATTGTGCATTAAACAAATTTTCACACCCCTCATTTTGAAGATGTGTGCGTGTAGCATCATGCCTCTATTTAGATTTTGAGACTAGTGCTTCAGTTATCAAATTGTTGTCGAAGGAAGAGAAACAATGCATCAAAATTTTGCACGTGCATGACGAAAATCCAAACTACTCTCACGCTAAGTAGATGAAATTGTTGAATTTGGCTAAATTAACTGTTACCAACGTTTTGAAAGTGTTTGATGAACGTTTGTCGACAGCCAGGAACCCCAACATCTCCATCCGAGATGTCACAAAGAAACTGGAAGTGGCTCCTTCAACCATGGATAGAGCTAAAAAAACAAGCTGGACTGTCGATTTACAAGGAAGTGGTGACTCCAAATCGCGATGATAAACAAAACACGTCGGCCAAAGCAAAAGTTGTACACAAATATGCTGACGAAGTTTGGTTGCGTGGTACAGGACGATGAAAGTTACGTCAAGGCCGACTTTAAACAGCTTCCTTGACTCCTAAATGCTGAGGTAATGACTGTCATCAAGAATGATTCAGTATAAGCCTTTAAACTGTCGAAGTTCGCGAAGAAATATCTTGTGTGGCAGGCCATCTGTGCTTGGGGCTTGAAGAGCAACGTTTACATTGCGGCCGGAACCGTCAACCAGAAAATTTATCTGAGCGAGTGCCTACAAAAACGTCTACTGCCATTCCAGAAGCGACACAATTGTTCCGTTCTATTTTAGACTGTACAAAATCTTATGGCAGGTGTTAAACGAAAAACCTGGCAATTCGCATTCGGTGAAAAGTAAGCTTAGCTGAATATTTCTCCTGTATTCTGTATTAACTGAACTTGAAAAAGATAAAAAAAAATGACTAATTAATAAAAACTTTGATCGACTCACACACATTACAGTTGGACCAAATTTTGACTGGAACACCCTTTAAAACAAATAACTTTATGATTGTCAACAAGCTATTCCTGCTTTTGGAAAACCATTAAATTTATATACAAAGGCAAGTACATCTAATTATCAAACAGCGGTAGTTTCTTATTTTGACAATTAAAAATATTTAAAAATAAAATCTCATCTCCGAGTGCGATTTTCATACCTCAACAATTTGGCTAACCTAGTTTTCTTCATTGGCAGTGGCATTGATCTTTCCTAAAAATTTAAAATTGCAATTACGAAAATTAAACACATAGAGCATATTTTTCAAAAGTTTGGGGAATCTTCAGAAACCTGTATATTGATTGAAACATAACAATCGAAAAAAAACACATTTGCCTATTAAGGTTCATTGACCAATGACCACTCAAAGTTCTTGAGCCAGGTTATAAAATTTTACATATTATTTATGAAGTACTGTAAATTTTCATCGACTGTACTGTACTGTCTTCTCGATTCCAACACTATCCACAGTGCTTTGTGACTCAAGAAATGAAATAAAATTTAACGAAGTCTTCCCGCTGTCAGTGGAGACTAGATATCATTACAACCAACAATTACTTACAACAAGAATCGTAGCCTAAGATCACGCTGTGAAAGAACCTGAAAATGTCCTACAACACATTGACAATAAATTTGTCAAATTAACCCTAATTAATTGATGCGCCCCGACAGCACAGTCAGTCTCTAGGTGGAAAAAAAAGATGACTAGTTTGCCAGCAATACTGTGCCAGGAACCGGTTAAACTGTAGAATCATTATAGAATTATTTATATCATGGAGGTCCCAGCCAGAAAACCACACTCTGTTTGAGTTGATAAAATGTGCGTAGGATGGTCGAGCGTACGGCTTCATCTGCAATTCGGTATCCAGCAGAGTTCCACTAGAGATTTAAACTCAAACGTTGCCCATTCAAGCCGACTTAAGCCTAAATTGGTGGTCTTAAGGATCGTTCTCATCATTCTTTGAGATGTCAGCTTAATTGATTTGACTTGGCTTGAGATAATGTTTTGAAAACATGATTGAAGTACAAATTGCGTCCAAACATAAGGATTATGGGGCTCACTTAAGCTATCATATTTAAACAACAGTATTTGTTTTTATTTTTCCATGTTGAATTATTTAACTTTTCTCAAATTATATTTGCACAACGCCACGTGATTGATTGCATGATCTTCGAGTTGTAAATCAAAGCTCGTTAATCGAAAAATCAATGTGTGGTCAACTATAAAGCCAGAAGCAATGCTAGTTAACGAAATTGTTCCGGAAATAGGAATACACTGCAGCGTAACTTTGGAGACCGTTCACTATTAAAGCTATAATCACTGTCTTCTGTCCCAGCAACAATGTTTCACCACGATAGGTTCACCATTACTTCAATTATTCCCCCGAGGAGAAAACATTGGGCTGCGTCCGTACACTCTAGGGACCAGGTTGTGGAACGGGCATCGTTCAAGAACTAAAAAGTGGAACGGTCAATGGCAAGCTTGGCAAACGATTGACAGACGCCTGTGGAGGTAAATGGAATGGAGCATATAAAGCGACAGATGGCTATTATGCAAAATATTCATTTTCCCTTGGGGGATTGCTGGAGAACGATGTCGCCCAATCAATATTGCAAGCGGTTCGAATGCTTATAGCTCCATGGAAACCGGGATTGAGAGCAAAGACGTCCAGAGTAAAATGTTAGGCCTGCTTTGATTGCTAGAATCCATATGAGTTTTGAGATGGTTGCCACCTAAACCTGAAATACAATATAATGCTAAAGTTTCTAGATAAATTTTTGAAGAGGATAGCAAAACCTTGAGACCATTAACCAAAATATCCTAACAGTTAATAAAGTTTTTTTAATGAAAACATTTTGATCAAATATATGGAAAACTTAATTACTCTAATCTCATTTGCAAACAGTTTCATCTTATGTAAACTAAAAAACCAACAGATATTACATTAACAAAGCTCGCGCAACTTTGGACCGCAATGTTTATTTATTTTTCATGGCTAGAGAGCCATCCTTCTTTATAACTTACCATCAATGCTCGCCAAATCAAACCTCCGACAAGTCCCGTTCATCATGCCGGATCTATCGTCCGACTTCTCTCCTGTCGCAATCGCATAATAATTTTCAATTATGTTTGGTTTTTTGCTGGGCTTCCGTGTGACTGCCCAGCTGGTATGTCATAA
This sequence comes from Aedes japonicus, assembly GCA_034211315.2. Taxonomy (NCBI): domain Eukaryota; kingdom Metazoa; phylum Arthropoda; class Insecta; order Diptera; family Culicidae; genus Aedes; species Aedes japonicus. The sequence continues at coordinate 67,420 of JASCZW010000605.1, forward strand.
TGACAGTAATTGTACGACAATTAAAAACACATCGCTAGACACTAACCCAACCACGTCGATAGCGGACTTTTTCTCTGATCTTGTGCCGATGGAACAGCGATCAAATTTCTAACTTTTCACAACCAACAACCCAGCTCTTCTCGGCCCGTTTTGCTCACAGACCACAAGTGGAACTCGGAACCGCAATCGGTTAATTAAATCAGCTGCACTGCTCATCATAGAGACATTCCAATAGAACTAATAGAATCTGACTTTGGGTTGACGATGATCACCCATCCATTGGCAACGGAGATTGCGATCTAGGTTTCCTCGTTCCCGTTTCGTCTGTTGAAATCACTGGAAATGCATCGTATCGGATGTCTTGAGATATATCCCGGAGGTGCTCAGGAATTCAAGATGATTAGGGAAAATCATGGCCTATAGCGCGAAGCATTGATCGACAGATCGATGCGCGCAGATCATCGTGCGAGATCAATCGATCTATTTTCCATTCTTCCACCAAGGCGAACATACCATCTTTGAAACGAGTACTGGCTGCACGTCAAGGGCGCAGTCATATTATGCGGTTAAGCGAGTTGTGGGTTTAGCTCATAGCAGCGATTCTACTATCGTATAATTTATCTCGATTAGAGTTTTCCTACTTTTTTGCAATGTGCTCTGCGCAGTGTTTTTACAATTCGCAAGGGGAGATTTTTTCAATCGGGTCATTTGGGGATAATCTTTCGCTGGATGTATTCAATTTCATGGCTCGACCCGTCCACAACCTGACAGGATAATTGGGATAAATGACTCAGGGAATGCTTTCTTTGTGATCGAATGGCATCCTTGATGCTACATTTCGATAACGGTGCATTGAAACAATATTTAAATCCGGAGTACGTTCGTATGCTCATATGGAGGATGGTGAAGAATTTGCAACGTAGGAATAGCACTGGACAATCAACTAGAACTAGGATAGTTACAGGTATTCCACTAAACAGCTCAAACTCTCTTGAATTCACTGGATAAGTATAATTAAGGCACAAAGAATTCAAAAATAACTTCAAACGATCATAATCACTAATGAATCTTATAGGTCAAAGCAAATCACTTTGGAAAATGGGTTTGAGGAAAGTAGTAATTGAAAATTGAAAAGGAAATAATACGTTTCATTAACGGATTAAAACGAAAAGTTGCATTATATTGGGTTATTCATATGGAAATTTTAAGAAAACATTTTGACAAGGAAGTTATTCTGTAAATCCTCAATTCACGGTATTCCATCTTGCATTGTTATCAAAAACAAAACAAAATTATCATCCAAACTGTAAACGTCAGCTATGATAATTAAACTCTTTGACAGAAGTTAAAAAAACATACTTTTGACAAATCGAGTCGAGTTATTAGTACGAGACACTGAAGAAGTCTGCACATTGTAGACGAAATACGCGTATCTGTCGAAGATAAGCGGTAGTTGGAATTAAATGGAAGTTACTAATTTTTCTTCTAATTTCTAGATACTTTTGACATTTTTTCAGCTACGCCTTTTTGAAGTTGTTAAAAGAAATTAAACATTAGAAGTAGTATTAAAAGAAATAACCACGTGTTTCGTACCACTCAACAGAATAAATCACCAAATGGGTTATGCCATAATTCCAAGAACGCGTTACAGTAGTTTTGAAATTAGGCCTTAGATTCCGGAGAGGAGACCACAGCAAGCGTCGAAAAAAATCCACTAAAGTATTTTCAAATTGACCGAAAAAAGCACCAAATAAGGTGTTTCTGTAATCTCAAATGTTACATCACAGATTTTAGAAAGTAAACGAAATATGTTTAGAATCTTAATTTTTGTCAAAGAAAAGAGACACTTGAAGCTATTCGGTTATTCTATAGTAACCAATATTTCCCGGAAACTGTTCCAGAAACATATTTTCAAAACAGGACGACCTGAACATTGTGAGTGCCAGTGAGATAGCCGTATTGATAGCCAGGTTCGGTATATCGGCAGGTCCTGGCACTTTGTTTACCTTCAGCGACTTGCCTATCGCAAAGATTTTCTCGTTTGTAACGGTCGCCTCATCCCCATTCATCCGCAAAGCCATTGTCGTTGGACAATTTTGCAGTTATAGTAGGCCTGAGTCTCTGGTCGTGGCTCAGAAAGAGTCCCCTTATGACAACCTGCAGTAGCTCTTGAGATTGCTGGGTTGGAGTTGTCGTGCCCTTGGTTTTAGACCTTCAAAGAAGGCTCGTCTGCTGGCCTTTATCTCTTTTTAAGTGCAGCCCTAGTGGTGGCTAGCACCGTGCGACGCTTCGTTCTTTCAAAGTCAGACCGCGCTCTTTCATCCTCTTTCTTGCTTGGTGGCAGACTCTCCGGAGGTCATTTTATTTAATATCTGAATAGTTAAAAATAATTTTAATAATTTATCGTCTCTGTCCACCAATAAACCGGTGACCTTCCATCCCTAGGTTTGACCATTCTGGGCATGGTTGCATCGCTCACTCCTGTTATTAGTGCTATGAGTTGATCACCGCAAGGATCCTGGGTAACGTTAAATCTCTGTTCCCGCTCAGGCGCCTCTTTGAATACTTCTTTATCGAAGTACGACGTCCTCCATCTGCGGACGAACGGAGGAGGTGCTTCTCCCTCTGCACGCTGCCTAGCGCTGTGGGTGATGATATAGCGAGCCACCAGGTGATCGCTATGAATGTAGTCATCCTCCAATCTCCAATCCAATAGAACGTCACGTCGATAATTGACTCCGCTCTGTTTCTACGGTAGGTACTATTAGTACCTACATTGGCCAGGTCTACGTTGAGCAGAATCTGTCCCCTTGGGTTGGTAAGGCGGATGCCCCACACCAACGCCCAGGCGTTGAAGTCACCCGCTACTACCAGCGGGCAACGGCTGGTTAGCGCCGTTGTCATCCAATCGACCATTTGTGAGAACTGGTCAATCGACCATCTTGGCGGCTCTCGTTTGAGGTGTACATAACCTTATCCGTCATTCATAATAGCGCCATATTAGACCTATCCGCTACCCAGTTTACGTTACCGGCGGGGATGCGGTATGTGGCGGATATTATTGCGATATCCGTTCCTGACTCGCGAACTGCCTGACACAGCAGTTGCTGAGCCACCTCATAGTGGTTAAGGTTCAATTAGGTTACCCGCACTGTGTTTAGCTTGTTGGTTTACTCTTGTAGGTCGGGCACTTGGGGACTTCCGTGACGTGCTTGTCGTCTGATTTCCCAGAGCTCGTCATGCATTTGGAGGGCTCCTTGCAGTACCGGGCCTTGTGACCTTTTGCTCCGCACTTGTGGCATGGATCACTAATGATTGGGGCCTTTAAAATCCCATGGCATATGCCCGATCTTGAGGCACTTAAAGCACGCCTTAGGTGGCTAGTGAAAACTCAGTGGGATAACGGACCACCCCTCTTTGAGTTTTTTTTTTTTTCACTTTTAGGGCCGATTCTGCGGCGGCAATTGGCAGTTGCATTGTTGCCTCTTGAGTCCCAAGACTAGAGCAAAACGTACAATTGCCAAAGGCGGGCGATCCTTAGTAGTAAACATCACCTGACTGTAGAAGCGCCCCCACCGCTGGAAGAGTATAACTTCTCTCCAGCACACTTCAAGTTCAAACTCGACCAGTGCCAGGAACGTAATTTCACAGGAAACCTCCTTCTCCATGATGGGATCAGCAATGCACCGAGGTTTACCGTAAAAGTCCGACGCGTTTAAAGTTTCCCGTAGACGTGAAACACCTGCGCACTTCGAAAAGTACACGGTTCTCGAACGCGAACTTAAAAGCCTCATCAAGGCCAAGAACGCAGGTGCTGTTGACAATTCGTGCTTGGCTATTGCGTGAAACGTTGATGAACACTCTTGAAATACTTGGCGCGAAGCACGTAACCGAACAACGAACAACAAGAACTAGGGAGTACTGACCATTGGATTATCAAGTTCGCGCAAAAGTTCTGTTCAGATTCCATGCTGGCACGGATCATTCCTCGCAAATCCGAGAACTCGATAGATGAGATCAGTCAACCTTTTTCAATGGTAGAACTCTCTCTCTGTCGCACTCCTTTCGTGGCCAATACGACTCCAGAGGCTGATAGGATCGGACCAACTTGCTTAAGACTCTCTCAAACGTCGCTAAGAGGCGCATGTTGAACTTGTTTAATCCGTTTCTGGAACTCAACATTGTAGCGAATGATTGGAGAAGGGTGGGAGTTATTGCTATTCGAAAACCTGTTAAGCCCGCGTCAGAACACAACTCCTATTGATGTTATCTTGTTTTCGAAAGTTCTTGGAGAAAATGATCCTCTTCCGTCTGAACAAATGGGTTCAGACGAGTAACCTGCATTCAGATACTCAATATGGTTTCCGTAGGGGTAAGAGAACTAACCACTGTCTTACGTTGCTTTCCACAGATATACAATTAGCGTTTGCTAAAATAAGAGCAAATAGTTTCTGTTTCCTTTGATATTAAGAGGGCTTGTGATTCAGTATCTGTTGAAGTTCTTTCAGATAAACTCCACGCTTGAGGAGGCTTTTCACCATTGATAAATATTTATTTTTTAACAATTTGCTGTCAGAACATTTCTCGTGGAATCTCTACAGTTTCCGATTTAGCTACATGGGGTTTCCAGGGATCATGTTTAAGCCCTATTTTGTATATTTTTTTGTAAAAGACATTGACAGTTGGCTAAGTGACAACTGTACGTTGACACAAATTGCTGATAATGGCGTAGTGTTTGTCACGGGACCCAATGGGATCGATCCGCAAGATTCCTTACTGGATACCTTAGACAATTTTTCTATTTGGGCTCTAGAGTTAGGTATCGAATCCTCTCCGGAGAAAACTGAGTTGGTAGTTTTTTTTTCAAGGAAGCATAACCCAACAAAACAAAAGCTTCAAATTTGGGTAGGCCGAGAACTCATGCTATTTCATTTAAATATCTTGAGGTTTGGTTCGATTAAAATGTACCGGAGATCCCACATTGAGTATCTGAAGTGAAAATGACAGCAAAGAATCAACTTTCTTTTAACAATTACCGGGACCTGGTGGGGAGCGCATCCACAAGATCTTCTAACGTTGTACCGGGCAACGATTTTGTTGGTTATCGAATACGGTAGTTTTAGTTTTCAGTCGGCGGTTCTGTCGAACATCATGAAGCTGGAACGTATTCAGTATCGGTGTTCCTCGTATCGCGAAAGGTTGCATGCACTCGACTCCATACCATGAGTCTTAAAATGCTGACTTGCATGTTGCTTCTCTCGGGTCGATTTTCTGAAACATTTTCGGCTCCTCGCCAGGTATGAGGTAATGAATCCCCAAGGTATTCGAAAACTTTGAGTAGCTGCTTGAGTTGAATCCTCAAACCCGCTTCATGACTTTGTATCATTTGAACATAACACAAGATGTCAGCCCTTCGCCGAATATTCCCAATCGTGTTTGCTTCTCCGAGCTCCAAGAGCTTCATAGAATCCCGCGAATCCTAAGGATCGTTCCTGTGGTACTTCCTGCAAAGTTTGGCCAAGTTGATTCCACTAAAATGTTCTTCACTGACGGATTGATTGATAGATAAGTCAGCAGGCTTTGGTATAAAGAACGAAATTCATATCGCCAATCGTAAACTTCAAGTTTCTTGTTCCGTATATGCCGTTTAATTAGCTGATATATACTAGAAACTGCTATACGCATGAAAATTATTGCCTCACCCACACCGGATCAGTATTTCCATTTTCACGGATAGTCTCGGTTTAATAGGGAGGCTATTCTGCTCCTTGAGGCCGGTAAAGCATTCTTCTTTGCTCTGCGTAAGCATTTGTACCTGTCCAGCAAACCGTGGTCACCCATCTCGCGTGCTTAGATCCTCAGGGAACTACCGGTACCGAGGATTTGGCAGGTATCGAAACCATGAGCAGCAGCCACATATCTGAGCTAAGTTACGCGCCTAGTCCCTTCCAAACGATAATGTGACCCATTAACCTCGAACTAGCCAACGAGTAATTGGCACCCCACTTTACTAGAATCGAATAACAAAACATTGTTTATTACAATATAGAATATCGGCTCCGCAAAGTGTTGCATATGCCTGAACCTAGCAAATAAACGAACTGATAAAAAACAGCATTCCTCGTATTTTCACATGAAAATAGAGGGGCTTCTAAAGTGCTTTATCTTCGCGTTATTTTCTCAGCTTTGTATGGGCCTGCATTTCATTGTTCGGATTCCGGGCAATGAGAAAGCAGACTCGCTTGCAAAGGTGGGCGCTACATGTGAAGGGGATGTTTATGATCGTACAGATCACCTTCAATGATTTTTTTTTTCCTATTTTTCTTCAGTTGGCAGTATAAATGGAATCTATGACAGGACGTAGAAGCGATGTCTCGCCACCATGAGGCAATCAAGAGGAACTACATGTTCTGGTTGTGAATGAAGATATGAAGCGAAGTCGCGATAAGTTCCGTTATGGTAAGGCCTGGAAACATGACAAATGTTTCTTTAGAAAACTGAGCGAAAAGGGCACAGGTATAGTGGTACTGATCAACGACGTTTTGCCTATCACTTCACTGGTGGTCGAAGCCATCGGACTTCAGTCCGCCACTTCAACAGGCCTGTTGAAGTGGCGGAAATAGTCCGTGCTTCGACCTACCCTGCAGTGGATGTTAGGCAAAAATGTCGTTGGTTCTGAGTACCACTGTACACATGCCCTTTCGCTCAATTTTCCTAAAAACATCTGTCATATTTCCAAGCCTAGCCGCACACTAGCGGAACTATCAAAACTTTCTCTTCACATCTTTCATTCTAGCCAAAAACATTGTTGTTCACTCTTGGTGCCTCATGGTGATGAGCGAACATCTCCTTCTACATCATAATCGTTACTCCTCGCACGGAGAATATATAACATAACAATTAATGTTATGACATTGTTCATTGAACGATCATCATCGATGTCATGCAGCAAGGCTGGGCTAGGCGACAGCAATCTTTGTGAATGTGGACAAGATTACCAGGACGCAGATCACGTAATTTGGTCTCCGTGCTGAGCATAGTGGAGTTAGATCTTAGCTTTGAGGATTCCCTTCAGGCTCGCAGGTAGACAACCCAATGTACCGGTTTCGAGATATTTTTGGTCTACGTGATCGGACGCAATCTTGACTAACATTAACCCAAGATTGTAGTTAGTTTAACATGTATGTTTACTTTTATTTATTTTATCTGTGTTAGTTTTTTTCTTCTTTCCCAAAAATGTTCAAGTCAAAGGAAAAGCGAAAGTTTTACAGATTTAAGTTTTTTGACAATTTAGAATATAATATAAATTTTTTATGTAAATCATACTTCAACGTCCCGCCCATTATCCCATCGTGTAATGTATTATTCCTATTAACCTCCACAAGTATTCGGTTCTATCCTCCCAACTTTAGTTTTAAGATAATTGATATATAACAATATGGAAAATTGACTCTGTAAAGTTGATTCGAATAGGCCAGTACAAATAAATGATTTAAAAAATAGGATATTACAGTGTGTCTCACAACAGATGTCACCTTTTTCCAGTCTTGGTTTATTCGGGGGTAATTTTATCAGCAAAATTGATTGTCACTCGTTTTGAGTGTATTCTTTTGACAGCTTATCGCTGAAGATAAATGAGCGGTTCCATTTGTTTATATTTTCAGCTACCATGGATACCATAAGGGAGCAAGTTTTCAAATTACATTTGCAAAAGCTTAAACCGTGTCAGATATTCAATTGCATTAAGCAGTTCGGAGTGAGTAAGCATTTTGTTTTCGGTACCTTTAAACAATTCAGGGAAACTGTAAATGTCAATATTCAACACAAAGGAGACAAAAAGTTCAAATGTGTGAGGGAGCGAATAAAGCACGTAATGCGGCCGTATCTGACCGAAAATTGAGCAGACAATTTCAAATGTCCCCAGCTTCAATGAACAGGCACCGCAAGACATGATCTGGAATGCAAGCCGTACAAGAAACAACGGGTTCACGGGTTGACGGGACGTCAAAATCAAGCCAGGGTCCAAAGAAGCAAAAAGCTTTTCGTTCGGCACGGTGACTGCGAGGTTTTATTTTCGTATGAAAAGCTCTTCCTCCTTCAGGACAGTCATAATCATTGAAAGTCTTGTCAATATTCCAAGAGCTAAACTAGCTGTATAACGTTATCTGAATGTATCGAGAATCATGGTATGGGGCGCCGCTTCACGAAAAGGAAAACTTCTCTTCTTTTCATAGAACCTAACGTAAAAACCAACTCTGAATATTACATCGAGCAGTTCTTGAAGAATCATCTGGTTCCTCATGCTTTAACGCTGTATGGGAATACACCATATTGTTTCCAACAGGACTCAGCTCCAGCTCACAAGGCAAAGAAGACACAAGCGTGGTGCACGGAAAATTTGCCCGATTTCATCACAAACGAAGAATAGCCTACATCTTCACCGGATCTCAACCACTTCGACTACCAGCGAGCTTTGGGTTATATGCTCAAATATGTAGGACCTTCAAAAGGGCTGACTTAAGATCGATTCAATAAACATTTGGTTGATATTTGGAACCAAATTCCTTAGGAAATTGTGCGTGTCAGCGCGATGGGTTTACAAAGCGTTTTGTGAAAAGTTATCAAGAAAAAGCGAAAGCGAAATATTCGAATTGAATTTATATGTTTTATTTCTATAACATTCAAAAATGAAAAAATAAATGCTATGATTTAGTTCGCCACTTCAATGGCCTCAGGGTAAGATAGTTAAAATAACTCCAGGAAAGATGATCGCATCCGACAAATAAGTGTTCAAACTGGCAAAGCAAGTAGTCACGTCGCCTAGTAGTGAAAGTGGTCGTTATCAACGTTCTTCCGGCAGGTTATTTTGCTGGAATGGTCAAAGATTGGTCCAGTCAAATTTGGCGTATCTGTTTAAGTCGGGTGTTCGAGAGACTTGAACACTTATTTTTTTTGTAAACAAGCGCGTGCTGAAATGGCTGCAACTTTTATGCACTTCTCATTCTTTTTCGAAATATAATCGCAGCAGGGGAAGCTATTTAGGTTGAGGAATGTTTGCAGTTTACGGGGTTGAGTTGCGACAGAAAGATATAACACTTTTGGCGCATTTACGTTTTTTTTAACATGCAAAAAATAATAGGAGAGTTTTACCATCCTATTTGCGACATAAATGAATAAAAAATTTAAACTGAGTCAAAAAGCGTAATAGAATCATCAATATCACAAAATTTGTGACGCCGTAAAATCCTATACATCGAAAGTTTAATTATTTTCAAAGTAATACATTAGGGCATCAACTATTTTACATAAACTTTGTTTCATCAGAAGAAGAAGAAAAAGATATGATGCTGGTTGTGCTTATACCGACGGGAATCGGACATCACTGTATCCCGAATAGAAAATTACCATTAGCTGTATGATCATTATTATACATTTTCCATTCATGTTGTAATCACCATTATACGTATCATCCGTGTATAATGCTGGTGTAATGTAAGAAACCATTCAAACTTTAAACAACCATAAATAGCGTATTCTATATATGATAATGATTTCATAAACAAGAAATTAACAGTGCCGTATAGTATATCCCTTGCTCATTAATTGTATGATATAACGAAGGAAAGATATGAATTATGGTCACGATAAACAAAAAAACAGGAAACTGTTTTAACAATACGTAATTTTTAGTTTATTATCACAAAATGTATGACTCATGTTATAATACTGATCATTATAATATGTATTTGTAAGGGAGCGGTTTTATCAGTCTACGTGAAGGGTATGTTGCAATTTAATTAAGTAGATTTTACTTTCTAACTGAATTTTAATCCACTTGTGAACAGTATTGTTGACTTTAATAATATACCTTTGATTGTCGATTGATGAAACCGCAAATCAAAAAAATGAAAAAAATAATTTATGATATAACCATAATTGAACGATACCACCTAAAGTAAAACTGCAGAAAAAATATTATTCACAAATTATTTACTGTATAATACACCGGAAATTTTGTTCGAGAAAAAGTCATTTTTTGTATGGTAACGATACTTAACAACCTATTAGTGTTATGGTAAGATCTTGATTTACCATAACATATATCATCGATATGATACACTTTATCTTCAGTTTATAATTGTTGGAAGATAACTTGAATAATTATGAAACGATAAATGGTATAATACCTTTAAAATACTTGTTTATTCGAATCGCATTCCCCTTGTAACGATATCATTGCTAAACTTCCCCGGTATCCCACTTCCATTGAACAGATCATGCAAATCAGTACAATATTCGATAGAAATAAATTAGCATCGCGCCCATAGTCGCGCAGCGGTGTGCCGTCAAAGCTCATTTCATAAAACCAATAATAACACAAGCACTTTATTCTAATATCCAGTTGTTGTTCTGATGGTGTTCTAGTTTCAATCGATGTCCAGGCTTGCGCAGCTGTCGAGCCGTACTTGACAAATGGCTGACACCTTCTAGGGCGAAAAGTTAAGTTGTACTAGTGTCTCAGTCACTGTTCAGTGCCGACGAGATGAAAACAGTAAATGAATAATTTAATGGCCAGCGAAATTACAGGTCGCTCGTGCGACCGGGACTCAACTGTGCATAATTAGTTTCAAACTGTGCTTCACTGATCGTAAATTGAAGGAAGATTGGTACTATGGGTGCCAGTCCGTGGGGATGGCCAGATAGCCAGCACAGTGTGGATATGAGGTTTGGCACGCTCTCGGCTCAATTCAAGTGATAAACGCACAGCAGGGAGCCGAAAAGGACATCAATTCCAACTACGGCACGACCGGATTGAAGCACGCCCACCAATGGGACATAAGACCCCACGGTACGAGTGGCTCCATGAAAAGTTGTAAGTTGTTTATTTCCTTCTTCATGTCGAGTCTTCAAGAGTTCAGTGCAACCTGCGTGTTTTTGGAGAGTGACACTCCAAGCAAGACACTCGGTACCTACTCATCTTGGCTGAGCATCTTGTGACTAAACGATCCACACAGCAGGCAGCCAGTGCAGTGTTTGCGGTGTTTGCCAAAATGGAAACTGATCAAGGAAGTCGGGCTTGCGGGGGTAAAGAACAAAACAGAATTAAATAAACAACGAAAAAGTGCAACGATGGCAAGGTTAAATTACTGCACCGCAGACGCTAATGTACCCGCTAAGGCAACGAAGCAAGTAGAATTGTAGCTGTAAAAAGAGGGAAGTGAAAATGACCTTATTTCGGTTGTGGTAGTCTGGTGATGGGAGTTTTTTATGCATGCAGGTGGGGGAGGTGATTAGAAATGTATTGCTTTGTATACGTAGCTTGAAAGTCGGAATAATTGAAGAAAATGAACGTTTTAAACATTGACATTTCTAACGTACTCAATGAAAGTTTGATTTTGGTATTCACATTATAGAGGATAAATATTTTAGTAACTCGTTTAAGTGTAGAAAACACCTGATGTAGACGATAAGAAATAGTCTTATGTGAATATCAAATACTCATTTCTGCTAGAGTGCAGCTCTCTGATATTTGTCTGAATTTGAAACAATTCCAGTTTGAAAACCAAATAATTTTATATTGTACAATCGGCTGAAGAGCGGATCAAATCTTCTACTCACGTCGCCAAATAAATTAAACAAAGAAAGAGAAAGCCTAGTAAGGTTCAAAAACGAAATCCACAGATAGCATCTCTCCAGAAATACAGAAATGAATCCAAAAAACCACGCACCTAAACAAATAGTTAATGGCACGAATGGAACACTAAAACGAAAATTGAGCAGTTATGGTCTTCGCCAAACCACTTATGTGCCCATTCACTTGAGTCACTTAAATCAAGGAACGAAAACAATAATTTACCGAGCCAAAGCAAAACACTGTTTTGCGGAGGATATTTATGGCATCGATTTTCGCCCGTTCTTTTCGCTAAAAGCGTAAAGCCGAACCCCTCTCACACTACTGAAGTCACATACTCTGGACAAGACCTTCCGAATTGAGGTTACTAAAATAGATCAAAATCGTGATCTGCACTTCAATGTGCCGACAGTCAGTCAGTAGCATAGCCCCCTTCTTGTGAGAGGTGACAAAATGTGGCTTTTGTTTCTGGTGGGCTGAAGCTGTTGCCGTGCCGGGCGGCTGACATTGAAGTTAAGAAACAGAAGGAGTTGTCGTTGGACTGTGCTGCTAGTCGGAGCTGATCGGCCAGTAACTGAGAGAATATAATTGATCGGGGTACCATTTTAAACTCGTTCGGGTGTTGCTCTGCTAAAGAAGGCAAAGGTTGAACGATAATTTAATTAAAATAATATGGTGTTATGGCTTAATTTTAAAACATGCTGAAAAAGTGACTACTCAGTGGGGTCCTTAGCGCTAATGAGTAATAAAAATTAATAGGTTTTCAAATACACGGTGTTCAATAAGTTCGAATACAAGTTTTCATCATTGCGTAGGTATGCGCCATGTACATATTCTGCATTGGTATTGGTGTCAGCTTTAGCTTCATTCATACGCTACCGAATGTGCGCGGTGTTGACATTCTGTTAGTTGTTGTTCGTTTGTTACGCGCGATGAAAGAGTATCGGGACTTCGTAATTAAGCGTTTTTTGAACGGTGAGCGACCCGGCGATATATTCCGGCTGCTGAAATCGCATGGGGTCAAGCGGAACTTTGTCTACACGACCATCAGGCGATACCGGGAGACGTCCTCGACCAATGACCGTGCGAGATCCGGTCGGCCGCGTTCAGCGAGGACGCCACGGGTCATCAAGATCGTGAGGGAGCGAATTCGGCGCAAAAAGAACCGCTCAATCCGGAAAACGGCTGCAGATCTCAACGTTTCCATTGGAACTGCTCACACCATACTCACCAAGGACCTTGGTTTCAGGCCTTACAAAAACGTAAGGTCCATGGCGTTTCGGAGGCTACCAGCAAAAAGCGGTTGGATCGAGCTAAGAGGATCCTCCTCGGCACGCTGGTCAGAGTTTGTTTTTTCGGACGAGAAACTGTTCGTGCTGCAGCAGCCGCACAATGTGCAAAATGACCGGGTGTGGGCGCCATCGAGGGACAGCATTCCTGAATCCAATATAAACATCCCTCGGTTCCAAAGTGCCGCGTCGGTGATGGTTTGGGGGCAGTATGCAAACGTGGTAAGCTACCCTTGGTGTTTATTGAAAAAACGTCAAAATCAACGCGGCGTACTACAAAACTGAGGTTTTGGAAAAGGTTGTTGCCCCCAGTCTCCGAAGCCTCTACGGCGATGAGCACTACGTGTTCCAGCAGGACGGTGCACCAGCCCATACGGCAAATGTGGTTCAAGCCTGGTGTCGGGACAATTTAACCGACTTTCTGGACAAAACTTTGTGGCCTCCCAGCTCCCCGGACTTGAATCCTCTCGACTTTTTTGTTTGGTCCTATATGATGGCGAAGCTGAACGAATACAAGGTCAGCACTTTGGATCATTTCAAGACGGTAATTCTCAAAATCTGGGACGAAATGCCCATGCAGTCCGTGCGTGCTGCCTGCGACGCGTTCGAGAAACGTTTGAAGCTCGTTAAGGAGTACAAAGGGGGGTCATTCCAAGAGAAATGTTGTAAACGTTCCTTGTAAACATAGCTTTCAATAACATAAATCCAAAAAATAAAAAACATGTTTTCATTTTTTTAACAAATTTTGAAAGTGTATCCGAACTTATTGAACACCGTGTATATCGAGCACAAGGATTTTGTAAAATTACCCCTGAACTATCCCTGAAACGAGAGGTCCTTGTAAAATTACGGCGATGGCTGGTTGCACATAACGGTGGCTAGCTCAACAAGACCATTTCAATTGACTAAAACAATTCAGGTGCTTAAAATGAATTATTATAAATGCGGCTAACTTCCTGAGCACGATTTTTAGCTGGCACACTATTAATATCATAATCAATTCGATCGTTCAGGTGGGAATGCCAAACATTCCGCTCCACCTCCATATTTAAAGGCTTGTCGTCAAAAATGTAATCCAGTTATTATGCGTGCTACCCATTGTCCACTGGGAGTCAATTTATTACCAAACACCATACTCCCACAGGCAATATAAAACGCTTTTAATGATAATTTCGCCGCTTCTCCTTCGTTGGTCTTGGCAGTCTTGGTCAGTGTTCCATTGGAGGTCATAGCGGCAAAGCGTTCTCGGCGTTGATTTATGGAAGGCACCATTACCACGTTGCAGAACGCCTCCAAAGACTATGACGCTAGAAATGGACGCATGTGTAAGAGGCTTGGGAAGCGCCCACGCAGCTTAAAGTTCTCCGCGGCTTGTTTACTGGAAGCACTTACGTACACATACGTGGAGTGTGCGACCTCCAAAGCACAGTTCAGGTACCATTATGTGTTTTGAATACGAAGCGGTTGGGAGCTTGCTTTGGAATACTTACACTGGCCCTGAATGGATGTACCATGTTGTTTTCTTTGGTCGTTTGTATAACTGTTCGCGAGACAGGCAGGAGCAAATAATCAGGTGTTCTATCATTTATAATCTTTATTTATGGATGATTATTTTCAATTTCAGTCGGGTTATAAGTTTTACTTTAAAATAAAACCAGGTGGTTTTACTCACATCAGTAGGTATTGTAAATAGAAAATCAACAAATCCTTATTCAATTGATGCCTGTTATGGACCAAGTGAATAATGTTGTTATACTACTGCAGTTCTTTATTTTCATGTAACTCCATGTGACTCATGACGGATTTTTAAGCAAGTCGGAAAATACTTGGCCAAGTGAATTGAGATGCCACATGATTTGTTTGAAGCTTTTCGTTTTACTTTCTTTTAATTCCACTAAAGACTGCACCAGAAAGTATGGATATAGTCAGTAATTTCGCAATAATAACTAGTTCTTTTTTATGGCTGCATTCTGTTGTTTATATTTATTTCAGCACTTGTTATTTTCGTCAACAGATAAAAATGTTCATCCCAATGACCCTTTAAAAAGTCAAATCACAACGAAAATTAACAAAACTTAACAAAAGACATATACAAAACAACGCTTATTAACCTCACAGGGATACATTAAATCAAACACATTAAAGGAGCTGTTGAAAACGCGGCAGATGCGCTGCACAGGTTCTGCGTGTTCGCCGTAGTTCGATCCTCGAGTGCCGGAACGAAGAACTGTTGTAAACGGAAATTTCGTCGTCGGTGATAGTCAAGAGATCCAGTAGAAGCGGAACAATCGACATTTCCCTGAAACAGATCACCACCAAAACACGCATTGGCTACTGTATATACCATACAACAGTTCCAGGTTGATGAACGCGAATTTCATAACCCCGGCAAGACTGGGGTCCTGCCAGCGAAGATGTCGCAAAGCAAAGCGTATAAACCATTGCTGAACAGCTTCGATCCTCTGGACTGCGTTTTGGCAGAAAGGAAGAACAAAAGAGCAGCATAATGCCTTCAGACAGTAAACGTCCCACGAAGTTTTGCAGTGAACCACTAAATCCCTAGCTGCGAAGCGGCTTCCAGAAACACATACGAAATGTGAACCTTAAACGACAGGTTTAGGAGTCCCGAGCATTACTCCCAGATCCTTAACCGTTGTTTTTCGTTTCAAGCGCGTACCTCGAAGGATGTAGTTGTACAAGAATACTCGCACGTTTTTCAGCGAGAATAGTTGAGCGTTTGGATACATTTAACGACATTATGTTGATTCAGCACCAGTTATCGAACACGTGGCTACGGACGTTTATAACGTAGCACAGCTTCCAGGTCATCTGCGAAGGATAGTTGACATTTGATGGAGTTCCAAGCAGGAAAGATGAGCCAAGGTGGCTACAGCGGGAACGCCGGATGCCAACGAAGGTAGATGAGGCGTAATCTTCACGGACATAGATCTACCAGTCAGGTATGAACGGAGCCAGTTCAACAGTTGATCGCGAACCCCATATTGCCGTATTTACAAAATGGCAATCTGATGGTCATTTATCGAGCGCAAAGATCTGTAAATGGCGTCTACTGATGACCGCGCCCCATTTCGCGCATGATGAACGACAAAAACGGTTAGATTGCACGCCGTCAAGCGCTGGGCAACAAACCGTGTTGGTCTGAGAAATAGGTCTGTGAGTAGTCACACGACCAGCCTTTGGAGAACAATTAGTCCGAGAATAGATGCAGAGCTTAGTGCAGCAATCCCACGATAGTTGGCGACGGACCGCTTGCATCCGTTCTCGTGCATTGAAATACAAATGACTCTTTTTCCAGCATTCAGGAAACTCGCCAGTAAGTTAGCAGACAAACTGGACACCGTAAGCCAGGGTGCAGCAAGCGTGTCGTAGGCAACGCTTCAGGACAACTGATCGAGAATGGCGTCAGAACTGCATCCGCGTCGAAGTTTTCAGTCTGCTTCCCGGCTGAAATCACCATATCACTACGAATAGTGAAAGCAGAGCCAAATACAGACATGCGGGGAACATTGATAGTAACCGCCTGAGGCTCGGCGTCCAGAATTTCGTCGCAGAAGACACTGCTGAACTGCGTACGGAACAAGCTGGCGATATCCACGATAGTGTCAGCTTCAAGAGTGCCATCAGCCATAGTAGAGGGTAGCCGGTTTCTTTCCGTTGTTCGTCGTCACAAACCGCCAGAAGCTTTCGGGTTCGTTTTGAGACGACTCCTGCAATTGAAACTGATGGGCGCTGTACAAGCCATTATTGAGGCACTTGTAATCGCTTCCTGCTGGCGCGAGCGTAGTTTGTTTCAAAAATGCGTCGACTTTCAGCGGAAGCAACGCCGAAGAATTGCGAACAAAAGTATCCAACTTTTTGGCTGCGTTCACATCCACATTAAACTTTTTTTTTCAATTTATTGCACGGAGGTTTGAAAATGCGTGGTCTTTCGAGCAAAGAAAACGGATTGTGCACAAACGGTCAGTGGTCTTTTGATCAGAAAACTGGCTAAGAAAGAAGGTGTGAGCGTCGGAGCAGTTCAAACCGCATTACGGAAGTATCAACAACAGTGTTCTTTCGTAGATTCTTCGAGGCAGGGTAGAAAACCTGATCCCGCTGACCCTACAATCGACAAAAAGGTAAGGGATTATTTCAAGGGTCATCCTCTAGCACCAGTCCAAAATGTGGCGAAAAAGCGAAGTAGTTTGGCGACTAATTTTATGCGTGCCAAAGAGAGTATGGGTCTGCAGAGTCGTCGAAAGCAGAAACAGCCCAAACGAAGCACCAAACACGTTGAATCTGTGAAACCTATGGCTCAAAATCTGTTCGACAAACTGCGGACCAAAAAATCTGACTGTGTTATCATGGAGGATGGATCCTTCATAAAACTCGATTATAAACTCTATCGGAACCACAGTGTTATACCTCGCCAAAGGGAAAGGGTGTTCTTGGATCAGTGAAAGCCGTCTACACCGAAAAATTCAGCAAGAAGGTGACAGGCCATATGCGGCTGTGGAAAAATATCTCTCCCATTTATTACGACAATCTACGAGAATGATTGTCTGCAGAAAAGGTTGCTACTCTTGATCAAACAGCATAACAAGCCTAAAATCTTTTGGCTTGATCTTACTTCCTGCCATTACTCTAAATATGAACTAGAGTGGTACAAAAGAAACTATGTCGTATTTGTACCAAAGCAGATGAATCCACCAAACTGCCCTGAGATTCGCCCTATGGAAACTGTCTGGGCTTTGACGAAGCTGAGAAAACACAAGAAACCAGCGGATAGTGTTGCAAAATTTAAGAAAGATTGTCCAAAAGTGGTGAAAATGGTAGAAGATAGAAGCTTATGAGTAGTATTAATGGAAAAGTTAGAGGATTCGCCTACCCTACAAAAAATCAAGCAAATTGAAATGAAGGTGGAAAGAAAACATTGTTGTTTACTTTATTTGAGAACAACACAATCAAAAATCACAGTATGTCTCTTCTATTATTTGAGAAAGAAAGTGTATTTAATTTTTTTTTTGAAGTCTATAAGACCCGAAAAGTCACTTAGGAGTTGTCAAAAATAAAAGATTAAAAATATTTTCTTATTCACTGACTCCCCAGCTAAAATTGATTTTTGTTTTCACGAAAGTGTTTTGAGGTCGAAACAAATGGCCACGCGTTTAGCTCCATAAATTGCTTGTTTTCTCGTAGGTACATTTCACAGGTAAATAATTCGATTTAGTAATTTTGTCCAAAGTACCTAATGGGATGTAATCCGTTTTGGAAACAAATTGTATCATCAACATCGTCAGTTCTATCACAGAAAACTCCTTCCACGGGAAATCTTGTAGGAGTTTTAATTAACGTTGAAAAACATACAAGCTATGTTTGGAAATATGTACGAAATATGTCGATGAAAAGTTATACCAAAGAATGCCTTCTCCTAGATAAGAACAAAAAGCGGAAATCTTCCAAGAGTATGAATCCAAAACGAGGAGATTCAAAAGGGATTATTAGTAATAACATTCGAAACGACATTATTTGTTTCATGACACAAAACACTGCAAACATTTGTCTTGTCATACTCCAGAAAGATTGTAAAATTGAGCCTCAACATAAACGCAGTACCAGGTGAGTTTTGTTTTTCAAATTCATTTATTTAAAACGTTTTCACTAGTTCATACAATGCGCGTTTGAGGTGTGAAACAATTAGACCGATAGTAGCCCATCATCTTCAATATTCCTCAAGATTCCCAGAACCCTTGCCATCATGGTCTGGACCCGCTCGAGGTCCACTTTTTGGCACATCTGATGATGCGGGATTTGAGCTGTTGAGCGGTGCGGGCTTTTCAACCCTATACAACTCGATTGGCGTGGGTTAGGTATTTCTCGTCGCCATAACTATGGAGACACCCGGCTTAAAGTTCTCGCAGCGCAGCTTTTGACACTTCTCCGGGAATTCCTGCAGCTGCTTAACCATGTACTGTGCCTTCAGGTTTCTGACCGCCATTCTTTGCGATGTGTCAAACTTCTTGGCCTGCTTCCTGGTGCTGGCGCCAATCTTATTCTTGGCTGTAGCTTTCATTTTCATCCGCTTAGCGACACTTATTTCGTTCCGTCGACCCGGTTTTTCCTCGTTGGCGATTGGCGTGCACAAAAAAAAAAAAAAAAAGCTAAATAGTAATGCAATTTCGCATGATTTTGTTTCATTTCTCGTAATGCTGCTTAGCAAAATTCAATATGTGCGTGAGGTTGTGCAGTTTATTAGTCTTTGAGTATGAGATTGGAGTCGGAAGTTCAATGGCTCACACAAAAAAATAACTAGCACGATTCGGAAATGGTATCAAGTTGAGCTCACCAGGATGAACCCGAAGAAGGTGTTTATCTGTCTTCATTGAATAATAGTTCGAATCTGTCAAACCGAACAGTTGCCGGAGTAATGAAAGCAAAGCGTTATGTTACCCATCTTCATGATGGGCGACAGCTTGAAGTGTGAAAACTATCGAGCGATCCCAATTCTAAATGCCACCTACAAAGTGCTACCATCTTCCGTTGTTTATAATCGTCCCACAGAAGCATTGGAAAACCCCTGGGATTCCATCATTCGACGATGTCCCGGGAGGTGAAGTCAGTCAAGGAGACCCAGGATGAGCCAATTGCGATCAGGCAGTGGCAAAAAAGCGAAGATAACTGATCCGATGAAGGCAAGGAAGGTGTTGAATCTGTTCATGCGTCGACCGAACGTTTCGATTCGTGATGTGGCGAAGATGGCGGAGATGGTTTTAACTTAAAAAACACGGTGAAACGTGCCGGTCTCCACGTCTACAAGGTCGAGAAGGTACCAAACCGAAACGACAAACAAAACACAGTTCGAGGGGTTTTTTTCATTAGAGCGAATCTGTAGGATAAGCTCTTTCTTATCCAGAGCTTCGAAGCATACAGTTGGAAATAAAGTACAGTGAGGAAAATCCTAAATTAAACGGTTCACCAAGCAACCAAGTAATTGTACCAGCAATACGGCTGATAGCACAAAGAAAGTTGTATCAGGTAAGAGCGATATAAAGCTCAAAATTGAAACATTCGATCGAATGTCCCCCGTAGCCACACTAATGTCCCCATTCTGCATTCGTGATACCCCAGGACCCATTATTACCGGCATAATAAGTTCATAAGTCCGGAGT
Source organism: Aedes japonicus (assembly GCA_034211315.2). Lineage (NCBI taxonomy): Eukaryota > Metazoa > Arthropoda > Insecta > Diptera > Culicidae > Aedes > Aedes japonicus. The sequence continues at coordinate 87,510 of JASCZW010000605.1, forward strand.
GCATATTTGCCCAACCCATTATCATCCCGTTCATCCCACCAGCGTCGGATCCAGTCAACGATCGACCAGGGTATCAGACGACCCAGCAGCCAAACCGTCAATCCAGCTTGCGTATTGTGCGACGTAGACAGTGCCAGTCCGTCGACCACGTGCCTTAGCAGCTCACCACCGGCCGGCCGCAACGTTTCACACTCGACACACCCACACAGTCCGTAAGTCCAGCAATAAAAAAGTTAATTGGCTAAAAACAAGTGCTTTCTTTTTGTTCCTTGATCGGGTATTTATCTATGCCCACAGCCGACCCTGAACGATAACCGTGTCAAGCTCAAGCTACCGCCGAATAACTAAAGAGGTTATTGTTAAACCCACCCTCAGCGGTCCCCGTGGCTAGACCAGGGATCGAGGGCTTAGGAAGGAGGTCCATCGGACCCCTTTTTAACAAGGGAGCTGTACCGAAAGTGGCTTACTAAACCAAATTGCGTCGTGATAGACGAAGAGAGTTACACTTAGGCGGAAGCAAAACAATTGCCGAGGCGGGAGATCTAAGTTCCTGAAAAGATAAGGAAGAAGAAAGTGAACAAACTCGTTAAAAAGTTCTTGGCTTGGTAGGCCATTTGTAGGTGTGGAGAGATGAAACCACACAGCTTGACGGGTACCATGGATGGACAAATCTACCGAGATGAGTGTTGTGACTCACGGAAGCGAGATGATATTTTGGACAAATTATGATACCAATTTCGTTTTGCCCTGCCCTTCGGTTCAGAAAGGGGTATAGGCACGTTCTGCCAGCTTGGTCGCGGCAGATTTCATGTGTGAATAGGCTGTCACATAAACGTTCAAAAATGCCTGAACCAAATGGACAGCTTGTAATGACAACTTGAAGATGCGATGGGGGATCATTGTCCTGAAATTCACAAATATAGCACGCAGTAAAATGTTTCTGTCTTCTGAGTAAACGATTGGAAGCTCATCGGGAATGATCTCTCATATGCAGCCGTCAAACCATTCTGAATGACCGTTGTGAGAATATCACCATGAAAACCTCACATGCGCATAGAATGTTACCAGTTATTAATGCTTCTCTCTTTTCTCTCAGCTTTCAAAAGGAGAAACACCGAGACGATAATATGGACCCTACGTCAAAGGAAGGTTGAAGCAGTAAGTGAGGAACGAGGAACCCTAACCAATTTTACTTTTAACCAAACAAGCTAACACAAGCTGCAAAATCAAAATAAGAAAATCATACTAATTTCTCTGAAGTTTTCATATATTTATGTAACATCATATGTTGGGATAAAGGGAGGGACCATTAGAGTACCCGATTGAAGCGATTTAGATAGGAAGAGTGGGACTACCAACTTCCTGTTGTTAACATTTCGTGAATAGAGGGCGGGGTCTTCTCCCCATCAAATGGGACTTTTTAATTGGCGAGGGCTTGGTTTTGGTGTGGTTTATGCAAACTTGTTTCTGAAAGGAGATTCTCTCTAGATCCCTGTAGATTTGTGTAGCGCGTAAGTGTATCTGCTTACGGGCCCACGATACGTTTTGGGCCCTTCATACAGGAAAATGATGAAATATTTAGCACAGTACAACCTTGATCAAATCGTTTAATTAAAACAGTCCAGTGCTAAAGGCACTTGCCTTGCTACATTAGATGGTAGTTCACATCATCAACATCAATAAGGATGCCAATTTTGTTTTTGTACCGTAAGACTTCAACCCACTGAACTTACCGGAGCTTCATCCAATTGAGAATGTTTGGACCATCATGAAGGTAAAACTTCGAGAACGAGCTGGCTTTGAAGAAACAGTGCGTAAAAGTATCCTAAATATTTAATGCCACTGTAGAAGGCATTCGGTAAAGCAGAAGAGATACAATATACCATTTAAATGTTAACCTATCCATAATTTTGTAGTTTCTTTACTGGAAGTTTGAAGAAAATCCGACCAAAGTAATTTCTTGGAGACCATTTTTGTGCCTCTTATTTTTTGTTCAAGAACAGTCTTTAATACAGGTGATAAGTTAGCAGGCGTGATTCTTCGTGATCTTCAAATGCCCTATATTTGGTCAGATATTAACAAGATCCATTAAAACGCACCCTATATCTTCAAAAAATAATTATGAGTTCCATATACAGCATTCTTTCAAAAAAAAAATCTTAAATTTGCAAGAAAACAACAAGCTCAATCTAACGAACGAATTCGAGTAAATTTACAATGAAGGATTGAGAGTATGTGACTGTTTATAATTCGAACTAAAAGATCTAAAAGAATGCCAAAATTGGTCTCAAACGAGATCTAAAGAAATGCCAAAATTGGTCTCTGATCTGCAGTTCATTTGCATTACATTTAAAATTTAGTATATTTGTTTGCCCACATTTAAATTACTTAATATATTTCAATATGGTGAATGGAAGAAATCACAGCTTTGCCAGAAAGCCAGTTTATCTTTACAATGACTACTATAAAACTCCCCGCCCATTTGGGCATCCTCATGTTAGATTGCTTGCTCTTTTGACCAATTGTCCAGTCTTGTTGTTGGAAGAAGATTCTTTATATCCCTGTGGATACGTATAAGTGATGTTGCCTATCGATCTACCCAACCCCTTTTTGGCCCTTCATACAATGGCATGATTAGGATAATCAGTGGTTATTAAAGCTTGATCAAGTCTAACAGCGAGGAGAGCTCACTGCTGTCGGACTTAGTTTCCGTGCTACAATGGGTGGTAGTACATATCATACATCATACATCACAATGACTACTATAAAACTATTTGGTCATTTGGTAACTAATTGCAATGCCAATTGGCATTGCATTTACTGGAGGCTTAATGGTTTTTAACTGCTTTTTAAACTGACCATAATAAGATAATTCGAATGAGTCCTAAAACGGCATTTTACGAGTTCATAAAGTCAAAATAAAATGTTCGATAGGAGTAAAAGGAAGTTTAGAAGACAAGATTTTAAGATCGCTTTGAAGAAGCTGTGTAGGTTCTCATAAACTTGACTTAAATTTGAAACCTATTGGCACTCTTACTGGTACAATAAACCCAAATTGATTTCTAATGGCTTTCACAAAACATCAATAAAACTTAATAAAGCTGGATTGTTTTTCTCAATGTTACTTGGGAAGAGATTATTTGAAGGGTCATCCTTCAGCATCAGTCCGAGATGTGGCGAAAGAGCTAAGTTCTTCCAATGCTCACGTTATGCGTGCCCAGAAGAGAATGGACCTGTGTAATCATGGATGATTTGACTTAAATTAAACTCGATTATAAAACTCTTCCAGAATCATACTTTTATACCTCGCCGAAGGAAAAGGATGAAAGCCATTTGCAATTCGGAAAGAAGGTGATGGAAAAATATCTCGTCCATTCATTACGACAGACATGAATGATCAAATCTACGTAAAAGAATGTCTGCAAAAAAGTTGCTACCCTTGATCAAACAGCATAACAAGCCTACAATCTTTTGGCTTGACCTTGCTTCCTGTCGTTAATTTAAATATACACTAGAGTGGTACAAAAGGAACATTGTCATATTTATACCAAAGTAGATGAATCCACCAAACTGCCCGGAGATTTGTCTTATTGAAGTTGTCTGGGCTTTGATGAAGGCAAAGCAGAGAAAACACATGACACCAGCGGATAGTGTTGAAAAATTTGAGAAACATTGGCCCAAGTGGTGAAAGTTGTATGAGAAAGCAATGTGCAGAAGCTTATTAGTAGTGGTAATTGAAAAGTTTGAGAACTCGTCTACCCTACGAAAAATCCAGCAAATTGAAATGAAGATGGAATAGACACATTGTTATTCACTATGTTTGAGCAAAAAATAATCAAAAATCACAGTATTGTCTATTTTATTTGAGAAAGAAAGTGTATTTATATATTTCGGAACAGTCTATAAACATTTTCGATTTGCGAATAAAAAAGCTTCACAGAAACATTATAAATACACTCGATCGGAGTGTTTTGGATTCAGAGTGTGCCAACTCTTTATCATTGATATGTCTTCGATAGAGGGCCCCAGAAAATAAGAAAGGCAAGAAACTTAAAAATAATTTTCTCAGAAAAAGCAATCTGCAATGCTGAGATAAATAAAATATAAAACTATTTTTTCAATATAAATCTCTTTTGGACACCTATGAAGGGTGAAATTTGATGAAAAACTTATAAAAATGGATGCTGTATATAGCGGTCGAGTGGTCTTCTTATTATTACTCTAGTTTCTTTCAACCACATCTGTTTTCGACAAAATAAACTTGAATACAAAAACACTGCAGTTAAAAGGAGCTCAAATATACACCATTTGAGGTCTTTTAACAGCATCCTTTCAACAATATTCACATCAGCTCATTCAAATTTCGAACGGTGAGTAGATTTTCCTAATAATAAAACAATATTCTTACAGATTCGCAACTCGTGTCCTTCTTAATAAAACTAACCCAACACACTAAACCCTCCATGGCCTTTAACATAGCGCTACTTCCAACAATATAACATTCTTAAACGTCTCAAATTCAAATGGCCTCCATTAATCATCACCCACAGCGCAAATTCTTTTGCGCACATTTATGAAAAGCCCTTCGCTTCCACTGTATGCTGTAGCAGCCACATACAGCCTCCAGCAGCCGTTGCTGTCATCGCAAAAACAATTAGCACTGACAATTATTTGCTCAACCTGTTCTATACCGAAACCCGTCGTGAAGCAGGCGTTAACTATGCATATTTGCATTTTCAACTTTAATTATTCCGAAAGTAGCATTACCATATTGGAAAGAACCGCGAATAATCCAGACCACCTCTTCAGCTTCCAACCTACAAACAAGACGCACATGATTGCATTTTTAATTTAATTAAGAAATTTCACTCACCCATTGCTGAATGTCAGATACTTTGCTGCTGTTTTTTAGCATTTACAAAATAACGAAACCTTCACTCTCTCGTTCAGCAGCAGAGCGGGGGTTTTGGAATTTGAACAATCGTTCCTCTTGACAGCTCAATAGCTCTTTTGCAGTGGATAGTGTCGCGGCCGATGCATTCAAACGTACCATGCCTGAGCCAGCAGCGGCAGCAGCAGCAGATGTGTTTGTTTATGCAAAATCTTGGGTTCACCGCACGAGTTTTCTCAAGTGGATTCAATATAAGTACCTACGTACCACACATGCGAAGTGAACGGATGTGGAATTTGCAGGTCACACAAGTCGACATGAATTCCCTTCTGTTTAATTGCTTGCGGTGCAGGTCTTTTTCTCTTCATTTATTTTTCCCATTGTTGATGGACATTGCCGCTTCGGAATGACAGCTCCTTGTGCTCAAAAGGTTGGGTTAATCCATATAAATCCAAGGCCTTGATGTCATTATACCAAAGAAGTCCACATTAACAAGTGCAGCATTGCGATCGATTGCGCTGCCGATTGATTCATTGCGGCTGTGAGAGTGAAGAGGTTTACGATCATTAGCAGTTTAAGGGTGCAGGCAGACCTTCTGCACCATAAACATACGTGCTACGTCTCGTAGATTAATGTCAGTCAGTTTGTTTCGTGAACCGAGTGATCATTCTTGCGATAAATAATATTGAGAAAAACTAAAAGTAGAGCCAGTTTTTTTCTGTGTTGTCAAAATTGCAACAACTGATTGTTTGGTACAATGCCGTACTACTATATAATTTTAACTATAACTATTAACGATTTCCTAAATTCAATGTATGTTCACAATTTTTTCCATGTATAGTGGGCAAGTAGTTCATTAATATTATAATCAAATCGAAAATGCGATATTCGGAAGACTGTAAAAACTCGAGTGTGATGTAAAAACTAGTCCAGAGTGCTAATAACCCTGATTGAGCGTATCAACATGTATGAAGCTCCATATAATGTTTATAGTTAAAATCGACCGGTAATTAAATACCACCAGCAAAACGAAGAAACAAAAGTCTGCTATACCGCAGCCAGGTATTATACAACGCTCGGCTTATTAACTAAGAATGAAAGCGAAAGTCAACACCGGCCGGTCTATTCGAGCGTCGGACCACGATCGATGGTGGAGAAAAAACAATCATACAGTACCATTCGAATCTCCTCCGCCGCTTCGCACCATGCTTTGCTCTCATTTCACTTTCAAATTGGCCACATTAAAGCGCCGAAATAAGGCTCACCACGCAACCCATACCGGTTGAACAGAAACCGATTCGATAATTGAGCCGTTTTGCTATACTGGCTGCAACCTGTTACCGATCGGTCGGTGGTGGTTGTTGTTATTGATCTCGTACGGACGCACAAGTCGATGATGGAGGAATGACTTTTCCGCGAGCACACGTGCACACTCTGTTTTTGATAAACTTTGAATACACCCAGGCGACTGTGGTATGCCGACTTAATAAATGATTTATGAGGCAGAAAATCGCTTTCGTTTTATGCTGTTGTATGCTTTGCGGGAAGGAGCAAAACATGTTTTTTTTTATATTGAATGTATATTTTATTTAAAAGCGGTATCGACTTAAGTGCATGTGATTCTTCTGTATAGAACAGCTCCGATTGGTTTTAATTGATATTTATATAATTGGTTATACATTACTTACGAGGAAGAACAGGAACTCTTCTGAAGGTAATTTAAGATAAAACATTTCATTGAGTTGAATACACATTTTGCTGTCAACATGAAAAAATTCGAATTGACTTTTGAATTCATCCTCACTAATAACTCAGCATCATTTTGATGTTGTAGGTTTGTTTTTCACTCACAGTTTTCAAGTCAGGTGTTTCAGATAAAAACGCAAGTTGGCAACACTGTCTATTGTAGCTGAATGACGTTTCCAGCTGTTGAACATAAAGTGTTGTGGTTTAAACTCTTAAGAACAAATTAGTGTATTGTTATCGTGAGCTGAACAAACCTGTGGACAATCTTCACCGTGCTTAAGCCAGATTGGGCTTGTGACCAAATAATTTTTAATGCCAGTAGTGCGTCCTTAGCTCGAATACTGAAGGTTTGTTTTGTGCAATGTTGTATTAAGTAAATCAAATCCAGCGAGCAATGCCTTAATTCATAAAATTTTAAAAAAAAACCGTACAAAGACTGCATTTAGTAATCAATTCATCGAATGAGACGAATTTGCATCCACAAATAGACCCAATTTGGTGCTTATAGACCGACATTAAATCCATATCCCTCGAATGTTTCTGACTTTATAAAGAGAGTTGTGTTACTGTTTGTGACACAAAGTACCAAATGTCTTATCAAACTTATCTTAGCATGTGTATAACTAGCTGAATCTTGCTTACAGCTTAAATTCTTTATGAGTTATAATAAAAAATATAATCGATCATACCCTACACAGTTGACAAAAAATAGGAAAAAAATGTCAACGATAGTGACAAGTACATACTCTTTGAAAAATATGTTAAAAATTGCATATTTCGACAGGCAATTAGCCAGTTTAATAAAGTACCGGAATCATTTGTGAAAAATTGGAGCAACGCTCTTAAATATAATAAATATATATATATGATATATATATCATATATCATATATGTATATCAATAAATGACTATATATATATATATATATATATATATATATATATATATATATATATATATATATATATATATATATATATATATATATATATATATATATATATATATATATATATATATATATATATATATATATAAATCCTTAAGAGTGTCCCCAAGAGTGTCTGTATAAAATTACCCATTGGGTATTTTCTCTTGAAAATTTGGGTAGAATTAGTTTAGAGTGTTTTTTTAGTTGTATTTTTATCGCTGTCAGTTTTTTTTAAGAGTAAAAAATTGCGTCACCCGAAAAGCAACGTCGCGGATTGATTTTGCATCAGCACCTGGAAAATCCTCAACTCTCTCATCGGGACATCAGAAAACAACTCGGAATCGTGCAGTCAACGGTAACTCGTGTGATTAAACGTAACTACGAAACTCTGAGCATGAAATGGAAAGAGGAACTATTTATCCAGAGCTGGCGACGCCTCCTTGTCTCATCATTCCGGGACTACTGATCTACACCAACCAGCACAGGTCTAATGTTTCGGAGGAGGTAAAGAGGCAGAAACTTTCAAAGTTTGCCAAGAAATACATGATGGCAAGCGTTCTGCTCATGTGGCAAACGGAGTGCGCCGTTCGTGACTACCGGGACAGTAAACAGGGAGATCTACCTCAAGGAATGTCTACAGAGGTGTCTACTTCCTCTGTTGAAACAACATGAGGGACCTACGATCTTCTGGACGGATTCATGCTACTATTCAAATGTTGTCCTGGAGTGGTACGAATCCAACGGGGTCACTTTCGTGCCCAAGGACATGCATCCCTCCAACGCACCGGAACTAAAACCCATCAAAAAAGGTGGCGAAAGAGGTGGTGGATTCGTCCGTGCCTCGACCTACCCCGCAGCGGGATGGTTACATCCTTGGTTCGAGTACTACTTTACCCATGCCCTTTCGCTCAATTTTCAATACATCTACATTTCCAACCTACCGTACACTGATGGAACTTTCAACCCTTTCTCTCCATATCTTTCATTCTAACAAACATTACTGTCCACTTTTGGTGCCTCATGGTGATGAGCGAACATCTCCTTCTACATCATAATTGTTACTCCACGCACGGAAAATACAAAACATAACAATTAGAGTACCTTAAAAATTGTTATTTTATGTCAAAAAGTGAGCAGTGTTCGAATTTCCGTCAGTGATAACATTACAAAGTAATATTGTTGACTTTTAGGTTTCCAAATGGTGCGTTACTATCGGTGAACTGATAATTCCCGGAAGTACATCGTGGTTTCCGTATCAAATTGGAATGAATGTCTCGAAATCCGAGAGGGATGTCTGGAGCAGAATTGCAGTTGACAGACGATCTACAAGCTCTGTGAATCGCATCAACAAACAGTTTTCTCAGAAGTGGAAGAAGCATTTTTTTCAGATCATCTCTTCACTTTGTCCAAGTGGGGATTTTCCGTTGGAACGGATTATCTTCGGCAGATTGCTCAGATCTATTTGAGGCAGCTGGGTTGAAACGTCGTCGACAATTAACCCTCTTGGGACTGGGTGGATCGATTCCTTCACGACCATCAGGAGCTAAGCAAACGATTCATATTCAACTGCGATGAGACAAATTTGTCGGACGATCTAGGGGAGAAGCTTGTCCTATGTAAGCGTAGTTTAAAATACGTTGAAAACTTGAGGAACTACAGTATGTCGGCTACATCCATGATGTTTTGCGCTGTTGCCAACATACGTGGTGTTTAAGGCAGAGCATCTATGGGACTCTAGGGCGCTTAATAGGCCTAAAGGAAAGCGTTAAATCCGAAGTGCGTCTGGCAGGCTCGAGGAGGATATTTGTGAAGATTGGTTCATAACGATTTTCCTTAACGCAACGAGGCATTTCAAAGTACCAATTGTGCTGATCGGAGACTCACATTTGAGTCTGAAGATTGTTGAAATTCTCTTCTAAAAGGCATCAGATTCATCTGCTTGCCTCCGACCGCAACCCATCTGACACAATCGTTGGACGTTACGTACTTTGGACCAATAAAGCGAGAGTGGTGAAATATTCTGGGACGCTGGCGGGCCTTGTGAACTCGTGAAGGCAACCACCCCGAATACAAGTCGCATGCTAATATCAGGCTTCATGAAGTACGGGATCGTGCCATGGAACCCTCTTGAATATGTTAGTGAACTGCCTACTGAGGACAAGAACATCGACTTGATTGGGGATTCGTTCAAGGAGTTTCGGAAACAGCACTGAAGAAGAAGCTGAAAGTATCTCCCGGAAACAGTATTTACACCTCGACTAGAACAAGGATTCAGGTCAAAAACGACCGCTAAACGAGGAAGAAAGCCGAAAATGTTCAAGTTGCGAAAAACAATTGTTTGAAATTTCGTCATAAGTGTATGACATTAGGTTTTTTTTGCGTTCATTTTATTACCTGTACCGTCCAAAATTGAAAATTAAGTCAAAAACGATTCATTAAATTCAGAAATCTAACACATTTCATAGGCTGTAGAAAGTAGTCACAATGTCCAAGAAGCTTTATTTTCTGACTATATGAAAAATATTTTTGTTTTTCAATAAATTGCGGTCATAGGTTATACAAATGTTTTCAACATATTTACTTTAAACATATATATATATATATATATATATATATATATATATATATATATATATATCTATATATATTTTTATATATATATATATATATATATATATATATATATATATATATATATATATATATATATATATATATATATATAAACTATTAACTGAAATCCATTATCCATTATAGCTGTTACAGTCTTTCAAAGTTGAAAATATGAAAAAGGAGCAATTGTAAGCTTCGGCAATGTTGAATATTCACGGAAATAAACATGTTATTTTCTGCATTATCTATATTTAGGCAAAGATATTCTACTGGATACATCTATTTGACTCCATTCAGTTAAGACAATTACTAGTTCGTCAAATACATCGCATGCACTAGTATATGCAAATAACTTAACTTTTTGTTACACGCGCAGTTCAAATGGAACGATAGCCGAATAAAATAAGGGCTGCTGACAGAAGCTACGCTCACTTAATAATTTATGAAAGCACTTTCTGGATAACTCTGTCGCTTTAATAGAAAGAGGATCATGGAGTAGATGTTTGTAAAGCGACAAAAACTTCAAGTGCGTCCACTTCATTGCGAAAATACTCATTAATTCGTGGACTCTACTCAGTTTTCTTAGAATAGCCAAATCCCTTATTAACGAACAGTTCATTTGTCTGCTGAGTACTAAATGACCAATATGTTGTCGTCAATTTGATCAATACTTTCTGGCATCACTGCAGAAGCAAAAAGAGAACACATTTGTTCAGGCTCAGCGCCATAAACGAGTATTCTCTCATGGGAGTGTGTCGATGGGATATTCGGTTTGCAGAAACCCAAGAAATTCTATGTACTTATAGAAAACATGTGAATTTGCATGCGCTCTTAAAAAAATCATGTTAATTTAAGTGTACTTAAATGCAGATGAAAGGAGTGGCTCGTCGGACAGAAATGTGTGACTGTTCTTAAATTTTACTAAGTATAAGAATACAATATGATATTTTAAACACCATGGGGAGTTATAGCGTCCAACAGCTCGTGCAAATCATAAAATTGTTTTTATCATAAATAAGTGTTCTTTGCGAGCCACGTTCCGAGCGCATCGCTCATTATACGGTCTCAATAATCGTCCTAATATTCTATGTGGTGAACAAATTGGGGGAAACTGGTACGCAAAAGCTCAAGCCCCACCCGTTCGTCAGACGTGATTGATTTCATTATGTTGTTATGAAATAGGTCTAAAACTCCAATATTCGGACTCTAAAGGAGGTCTAAAACTCTATCGGACTAAAGAACTTCGATTGAATTTTGCCTCTGCGTATTTTGCATTTGTTCACGTGTATCGCAGGTAATTTTTTTATCAGCTCTTTCTCGCATCTACACTTGTTGCCAGTTGATTTCTTTTATATTTAGATGATCTGAAATCACTATTTATGCTGGCAGTACCATATGCTATTTAATTTTTTTTTAACTGTTCAACGCATCGCCGTTGAGCGACAACTATGGCATGACTGTTGTGTTTGAGTGTGTCCATTGTCCATTGTGTCCATTCCTCTCCTCTTTGTTAACCATGGCTTAAGCGTGTTGGTATGGTAACGTAAAGCCTGCTTTCCTTCACATTTGCTCATTTTTAAACGAAACATCAAGTTTTCCGTCACAGTCGCTTTGTCTAACAATACCGTGAGAGTAATAGAAGTAAGGAACACACACTGCCAAGTTAAAGATCTACACGTTATTTCTAAACAACCCAAATTTGAGTACGATGGGCTCAAATTCGTCGGAAGTATGGCTACCCAAAAGTGAGTAAAGATGATTAGGAGTAACACGTTGACAATTAGTAAACATCGATCAGATTCAAGCCAATGTTGACTGTCATCTTACCAATACGAACTATCTTTACTCACTTTTAGGTAGCCATACCTCCGACGAATTTGAGTCCATCGTATTCAAATTTGGGTTGTTTAGAAATAGCGTGTAGGACAAACTAAACGTTTGGTAGTTTACGTCTATCTCATAAGCTGCTAGTCGACGATTTTGTGATCATAGAAATCGACGTGCTATGGTCAAGGTTGGCAAATGATATTTTCATTTAAAAATGAACTGGGACTTTTACCGAAAAACGTCTGAAAATCTCATTGAGCGAGAAAACGATGATGGACATTTTCTTCAAAATCCCATCGACTTTATCGTCTTGAGCATGTGACAGTGGCTCACGATAGTCCGTTCCTTCTCGTGATATGTAGTAAGATGTCGTTCTTTTTCATTGCCGCATGACAGCCGTGAGATTTGGCAGCTCCGGCTATGGCTGAGGAATTTGACGTTCGCTGCAAATCGCGAATAGGCCTTTTTTTCATTTTGCCTTCCATCCATGCACGGATTCGCACTTATACAATGGTTTGAGTTTATGTACGATTTCGGTGCTAAATAAAACATTTTCATGATCGGAAAGCAATTCACATGCTTTTAATGAGTAACTGTAACTGGGATCATTATTCCATGGTACTGAATGTGTCTCGTTTCAGAAGCAAGGTTGGGAAAGCTAGGTAAGAAGTAAGTAGAGAGATTAACATCCAAACATTGGCAGTTCTAATAACAGATCACATACAGCTTCATCAAATATCCCAGCTGATGCATGTACTGTTTTCAACTCGTTCCGCACTCCATAAAGAATAGGGTTTCCAATATATACTTCCTTGTGGTATTTCTACAAAGCTAAACTTCGTAGATTTATCATGCATTTTCGCCGTTGGAAGAACATAAAAAGGGATCAGTCGTTGTGAAAACCACTGTGATCTAAAAAAAAATCCAAGTTATAATTGGAGACTTTCTATTTACTCTTGTGCAAACTTCTCTAAGCGCAAATACTCAACTATTATTTGAGCTGAACAATGCTTCTATATTATTCAATATTCTACATACATCGCAACAAAGTTAAATATGCTTATGGACACATAATGATATTCTTTTAGCAGACCACAAATTTAATTCAAAACCAAAGTCACTAAAGAAATCAAGAGACAAGAACAATTTAAAACAAGGATATAAAAATGTTACAGTCAGTTGCTCATTACCATAATGCATAACATGAAGTTTCTGAAGTAATAATGTCTTTCTTCATGCGCAAGAGCTACCTTTAATTTAAAGAATTTTTAGAATGTAGTAGTAGTAGTAGTAGAAGAAGAAGAAACTTTCGCTACGGACGTGTCCAATCATTCATTCTTTCATATCCCAAGCATGAGGTGGAAGCTCAGACAAAATGTTATTGCCCATTAAAAAACACCACCCCCGGCGAGGACTGGCGCTTGAAAGGTAACTATTTAAAACTGTATTTGGAGGAAATGCCAATGCAGAACCCAAAGCTTCCGTGAAGGTTCCGAAAATAAAGGGGTTGGTGTCAGGCCCTGCGAACCAAACCGTAAACATATCTAGCAATGGAAAGTCAAAAAGGGAACTGTAAATAGTGCGGTGTTATCTGTATGTACCATATCCCAAGCAGTGCGTTGCAGCAACTTGATTGTGACTTAATTGAGTCACAAAGCACTCAACTCAGCTGACTTGTAACAAGTGTGGATTTTTTCCATGTTGGATCTTGATCTCGTTCATTATTTGATAACGTTAGCAAATCGGAATTTATATTAGACGATGTTATTAAAAATTGCTCTGGATTAGAACACTGGTATGAAAAAAAATCAATCAATTCTTACCATTTACCAAATTTTTTTCCAACGCGTTGTTGTATGTGTGTTGTAATTGTAAATTAGCGAAAAAGTGAAAAATTGGCTAAGATCTATAGTATAAATTTGAACAATGTAAAAGTATCCCTAACAAACAATCAGGTGAAGTTTGCTAGAATCAGAAAATGATTGCCATTATGAATGATTAACTTCACCACTTTTCAACGGTTTTGAAGGCAAAAATCTGAAATTCTAGCGAGGTTTCTCATGTGCAGGAATACAAAAATTGCAGCCGCTATGACCTATTCACACCGCCACTTCGAATTTTTGAAAGCACTAATCTAAGAAACTACAAAAAAATCTCATGCCAATCGTTATGCGAGTTTTGTACTTTCTAAGATTTGTGTCACTGAAATAGTAGGTTTTGGTTTTGTTCTTTTATTCTCGCGACCTTCACATTAAACATCAATATGATTGAAATCCAGTACTTAAAATGTCACTCGAATGGTTATGATTCTTCATTCTCCTTCCTCGTCGCATTGTCATCGGTAAATCAAGACGAACCTGTAAGCATGACACGATTTCCTAACGATGCAAGTCTCGCAAATATCAAACACATCAGCAACATCTAACCTCTCTCCGTCAAATGCCGGTTGACTGGCAATCCCATAAAGAACTCACCTGTAAGTAAACATAAAAAAAAAGATCAAAATTAAAATCAACTAGCAACTGCAGAACTACAGTAAAGGTATGCAGCGTGGCTATTTCATTGGGCTGTGCGATTGTACTATGCGGGATTTGTACGGGTCAAGAAGGGCAATGCTCGCGTTCGGAGCGAATTAGCAATTTCTGGTCCATCATGTTCAAGATCTCCCTCTCACTAGGTTTCACAATCTATGCACTATGGGTAATATACTAACGAAAATTTTCTTTTTATTAGGACAGATTTAGCCACAGGCACCTGTTATATTTACTGTTATACTTTTGAGCATTGATCCGTGCAAAAGATTATTTTTTTAACCTGAAGCGGCAAATAAAAGGTTTACCTTCTCCCACTGTGCCACATCTTAACATGAGTTCACAGCGTTACTCCGCGCAATGGGATTAGTAGTTAGGTACCCCCATTGCCGACCACAGTCGCATCGTGGCGCGAACAGTTTAATGGCAAAACGTATTAGTCATATCAATCTCACCCGCATCGCATGTACAGCCAAGTCAGTGGCAAACGCGTACACAAATCCCGGTAAAGCTCACCCTGCGCTAGAGTGATTTGAGTGCTATTCATCTATTAGCCCATGCACATGAATTTGTCCGTGTCAAAGAGACGGCTAAGCCGACCGAACGGACTCCCTTACCTTCGGGGTAATGTGACAAGCCTTCAATGCTCTATGGCGCAAGTCCAAGTGAGAGAGGGTGGCAAACTCCGGCTCCAATAAAGCATGGGAAAATAAATAACTTGCGCGCGCCCCTTCGAAAGCGAAATCTGCTGGAACTAATTGGCTTCCAAAAGCCGGGGTTGGCTTCGGGTCTTGGTGCAGTCATGGTGATTGACGGTCGGACAAACGGGCTAACTTACTGACGGACTAAATCTGACGACGTTTACTTTCACCGATCAACGCTGTTGGATGGTATATATGTGAGTATTTTTTTTATCAACACTTCGAGGGTCCGGACAAAGTCTGTGGCCTCAGTCTCATCGTTTGCTAAGGCATATATGCAGATGTGAGGCAATCATGAATTTCAGTTGAGATGTTTTTTTCGTGCAATTATTTATTTTTGGAACATAAAATGAAGACGTATTTCAGACGTATGGTTGTCTGATGATAGACGCCAAGCATGTTTTTTGATTGGCCAAATATGGGTGCTTAGCAGGCAGATTTATATTTCATGACTGGACAGACTTATATTTAGGTTGCCTGCACGGGGGGATTCCTTCAGCTGTGCTCTCTGATTGATGGATTAATTAAATGAAAGTGGAGTTTATGGTAAACAGCTTATTATACGAAGTATTGGGTGTAACAGCTATGGTTGCACGTTACTATTACAATGGGACGTACCATAATAGGATCCAATAATCATATGGAAAGTAAAGGTATGCGAAAATTACCTTTCTTTATAAATGTGTACACTGTAGCGATAAATATCATGGTTATTTTTAAAAATGAACAAAATATAAAAGAAGTGACTTCACTCGTATAAAATATTTGACATACGAAATTATCGTGGAATTGCTATTATCTCTTGTAAAGGGTGTCCACGATGAAATTGCCACACACAAAATTGATTCGCAAAATTCGAGTTTTCATCCGATTGCCATCAAATTTTCAGGGATTGAGAAATAACTATTAAACTTCATTTTACCATTGTACTCGTATTTTATTTACAGTCCATACGCAAATGCCCGCACCTTGGCCTTAACCCCGGCCATAAGATTCTGCACAACCTGTGAATCAACCGTTTTTTGCATGTAAACCCATACTTTCTTCAGTTCCTCGACTGTCTTCACTACCTTAGGTCGTTTAAGAAGGTGCTGCTTCATAATCGCCCAGTACTTCTTGATGGGGGGGAGCACCGGAGTGTTGGGAGGGTTGAACATTTTCGGCACGAAATTGACCTTATTGTCCGCATACCACTTCAGCACGTCCTTGGAGTAGTGGCATGAGGCCAAATCCGGTCAGAAGATTGTTGGGATGTTGTGGGTCTTCAGGAGAGGAAGCAGCCGCTTCTGGAGGTACTCTTTTATGTACACCTGTCCGTTCATCGTGTCCTGGGTCACGAAAGGTGCACTCCGCTTCCCGCACGTGAAGATGGCTTGCCAAACCAGGAATTTCTTCGCAAAGTGCGGACATCTTCTGAGTGCGGACATGCTCCGGAACGCTGAACTTATCCTTGGCCGTGAAAAACAGGTTGCCGGGGATCTGTTTGAAGTCGGCCTTCACATATGTTTCGTCGTTCATGATGCAGCATTCAACTTTCGTCAGCATGTTGAGGTACAACTTCCTGGCACGGGTTTTGGCGGACTTGTTCTGCTTCTCGTCGCGATAAGGGGCCTTTTGTACCTTGAACGTTCGAAGCCCAGCCTTAGTTTTGACCTTCTGGACAAAACTTCGGCTTAGGTACAGCTTCTTAGCCACATCCCGAACGGAGGCGTTCGGATTTCGGTTGAAGGCCCCAACTACGCGGTTGTGATTTTTGGTGTTGTACGGAATACTTTTTCCTTCACTTTTGGGCTTCCGATCGGTGGTCAACCGTTCCTCGAACCGCTTAATCAATCGCGACACCGTGGAATTCGCGATTCCCAACGTTTTAGCGATGGAACGATGCGAGCGATCCTTGTTCTCGTGATGAATGCGCAAGATTTTATCACGCACGAGCTGTTCTTTCGACTTCATTTCCGCGAGTTTTGATCACAGGACTTTAAAACTTGCAGGATGTAAATAATGCACTATGAACTAAATCCACCCAAATTTTCAATCAATTCTACCAAACGGTTAAAAAGTTAGAGCAATTTCATAGTGTGGCAATTTCATCGTGGACACCCTTTAGGTATTCCAAAACTTTTTGAAGCGAGCATTAAAAAAACTGTTTTTTTTTTTCAAATAAAAAATGGAACCTCTATCATGCACAATAGGTTCTTCAAAGGACGCTCAACTAATTCAAATTTACTCGTGCTAGTCACCTATTCATTGGTTGCAAGGGACAACGGAAACCATCATGAAGCTTTATATACAGACTTCAGCAAAGCGTATGATCACATTGATATATTGAAAAAATTAGACACACAGAAATGATCACCAAAAATTCGTTTTAAATCGGATACATCTCAAGTTTTCAGAAATTAAATAACTATACATTAGCTACGTTTTGGCATAATTTATTATAGAATTTCCTCCCCCAAGCTGAATGCTCGTATATTTCTTTTAACACTGCTCATGAGATCTTGGGCGAGGCTTTGTCCATCTTCCTTATACAATTTTTCCCAGTTTTTCATCAAAGCTTCATTGGTTTTGAATGTTTTCCGCTTTTCTTCAACTTTTTCTTCATCATCTCCCAAAACTTTTCGATCGGACGAAGTTCTGGTGTATTTGGCGGGAACGCCTCCATCGGGACCACATTAACGCCAAACCATTACAGGTTTGGCGTAATGGCACGAAGCGAGATCCGGCCAGAACAGCGTGGGACCACGGTGAGAACGGAAGAAGGGCAGCAAGCGCTCATGCAAGCATTCCTCTCGATAAATCTGCCCGTTTATGGTGCCGGTTGTAAAGAACGGCTTGCTGTACCGTCTGCACTCGCAGATCGCCTGCCACAACAGGTACTTCTTCGCGATTTTGTCCATCTTTCTCTTCGGGAGCTTTTCCGGAACCTCCATGCGGGACGTACCGACAAAAAACTCGAGGCCTTGATATATGTCTCGTCGTCCATGACGAGACAGCCTGGCTTGACCAGCCACTCACGGTACAGCTTCCACGCACGCAATTTGGCCACCGTGTTTTGCTTGTCAGACCAGTTTGGCGCCTTCCTGACCTCAAAAACGCGTAGCCCAGCCCGCTTCATGGTCTGCTGGACGAACCACTTCGACGAATTGACCTTTTTGGCCATGCATGGGGTGGAAAGGTTCGGGTTATTCTTAAAGTACTGCCTTATCTTCCACGCCTTCTCTGGGTATTCCGTTTTCGGTTTTCGGCCGCTTCCAGAGCGACGCTCGATGGTCTTCGTCTCCTGGAACATCTTCACAACGCAGGACACGGTGGAATGATGGATTCCAAGCCTTTTGCCGATCCATCTGTGCGACTGACCAGGATTATCGATCACCGCGCCCAAGATTTGCTGGCGTAGCTTTTCTTGTTTCAAATGCATCTTGAAAACTACTTGACAGATCGCAATAAAATTTTGCTCACATGAACACTCTAAACTAGTGTTACTCAAAATTTCATTAACTTTTACACACGCTATAAAAAGTTACACCCAAAACAAAGTGTCGCATTTTTTCCGAGTCCAATCTTTATTACTGTATCGGTCTTCTTATGATTGACGCCAAATATAATAAAAATGCGTCCGTGACAACGTGAACCTTGTCGGATAATGGTGCAGGTGGTTGTTGCTTAGTAAACAAAGTTTTTATCAAATAACGAGTGCTTCGATGAACTACGAGCTAGCCCTATTTTATGGTAAACAACGTATCCGAGTATTTTCAGCCAAAATAGCCTAATATGTTAAATTTTAATCGATTGTTTTTTATTTGAATGAAGCTTTGCACATACATTTGACTAAGAAGAAAGAGTATTTTTCAAAACTAAAATAAAATTGACGCAAGGTGTTGATTGTATGCAAAAACTGTATAGAAAAAAAGTTGTAGCTATATTTATACAACTTGTTAAAACGTAGTCACTCAAATACCCTTCATGGGCATTTTCAAAGGCAAACATACTTTTGCATATAAAAACTAATAAACGATACATTAAAAACTTAAAATCGTTCCACAAAAAACGCTTTCATGACCCATAAAACTCTGGTCAATATCCATAATAAAATGGATATGATCCATAAAATTTATCAATGTGATCCATAATTTATACAAAATTTGGCAATAAAATGTCAAAAATGTACCGTTATATATCTAGGGTATGATCCGTAAAATTGTACGGATTACCCATAAACATATAGCAAATGTTCCATAAAAGGTTCAATATCATTCCTTAAAGTTGTAA
This sequence comes from Aedes japonicus, assembly GCA_034211315.2. NCBI lineage: Eukaryota > Metazoa > Arthropoda > Insecta > Diptera > Culicidae > Aedes > Aedes japonicus. Next base: position 107,022 of record JASCZW010000605.1, read on the forward strand.
AATTGATCCACAGAATGTAACATTTGTGCACTAAAATACGTACACATGATTCGTAAATTATTGAAAATGTTCCATAAATAAATTGTCTATGATCCATATAACAATGAATAATAATCTATAAACTCATATAAATGAACCGTAGCAAATTATTCTTATAGAAAATTTTCTCAACTACAATTTTTCCAAACATTGGTTTACAGAAAAAAAAAATCAAACAGCTCCTCAGTTAGACACACTATATTGTACAATGTGACATAATAGCCACGATTTGTTATGCTGTACTCCAAGTACTAGAAATATCAATGTTGCCTGCTGAGCAGTTGAGGATTGAAGAACTAAGGAAGTAGAAAGCGGTCGATGTTTCCGATATCGTCTTCAAATTAACGACTGATTCAAGCATTTGCCCGGTATAATGCAAACGGAGGATGTTTTTTGTAGTTAGGAGCGATAGCGAGTTGGACGGCAAGCGTTTGCCCGGCGTAATTTTATAAAAAAAAATTAAATAACAGTTTGATCAAGCCTTAAATGTAGAGTAACTGTCCCCATATTAATGTCATTGTTCTTTTATTCATCCTACGATGGATCAAACAATTGGGCAGTTGAAGGATCGGTTTCGTGTTCTAATAATGTTTGCTTACTTTTAATAACAACAACAAACATTACTAACTAATCCTGTCACCTGTCCATTGTTTAATTTCAAGTAGGATGAATTGCAAAGTGATGAGATTAATATTGGAAAATCTTCCCTAGTTCTTTACATGCACGAGTTCTCTTTAAACAAATTTATTGGGAAACATGTGTTGCAGTTGCGGTCGTAAAAGAACGTGAAATCGCGAAAGTAAATCAGCTCTCTGAAAAATTGAAAATCTTCTAAAAAGCAATCCTTCTTTAATAGCAATATTTGAGACGCATAGCTAAAGAAACGGACATGTTAATAGATCTGAGCAGTAGCGCAGTCCCCGTAGCCAAAATTTAAAAAAATATAAACCCAACATTGTAATAATTCTGGCATAATTTATGGATCCTACAAATTATTTTTAATACCCAAAGTTTATTTCCTATGGGCCATATTTAGAAGCTTTTGGTTAATTTTTCAAAACTATCATGGATCATTGACGATTGGATCAATAATTTATTGATCATGTGTATATATTTAAGTTCACAAACGTTACATTCTAAGGATCAATTTTACAACTTTAAGGAATGATATTGAACCTTTTATGGAACATTTGCTATATGTTTATGGGTAATCCGTACAATTCTATTGATCATACCCTAGATATATAACGGAACATTTTTGACATTTTATTGCTAAATTTTATATAAATTACGGATCACATTCATACATATTATGGATCATATCCATTTTATTATGGGTATTGACCAGAGTTTAATGGGTCATGAATACGTTTTTTATGAATTTCTATTTTTAATGGATTTTTTCAGTTTAAAGGTGCAAACTTAGGGCTGCCATTTTCAAAACATGTCCAGCGGTGAAATTCGAACTCGTGACTTTGGCGTGAGGGGTGTGGATGCTTACCACTACACTGGGGTTGCCCCTACTCAAAAGAATAATATTTCTTTTTTCATAAAAAAATAAACATCTATTCGGACAGAATATTGAAAAACCCAAAACCTATCACATAATTTCCTTTCTTTTTTTTCAGGTTAGAATAATAAACAATAAATATTTTTATGTTTTGGAATTGGAAATATCTTCTCAACATCATGGGATCCCAGTAGTGGACATCAATTTCTGTTAGAACCAAAGATGTGAAGGGAAAGTATTGGTAGGTCCGATAACGTTCGGTAGGCTGTGAAATTGAATAGAAAGAATTTGAAATTGAGCGTAAATTGAGAAAAATTACAGGTAAAAATAGAAGTTGTGTTTTCAAAACCTGTGAAATTGATTTCTATCACAAGTCTTTAGGATGTGCAAAACAGAAATTTCACTTTGTTAGAACTGTTCTGTGTCATTGGCAATATTTGAGCACGACCAAGCGCGCACACATTTGCCAGTCAAGCTGGCGGATCCGTTCCTGCCTTGACCTACCCCGCATGGAGATGTGTGGCAAAGAATTGTGTGAAAAAAAATTCAATATGCATTAGGTGCGAACAAGTTGTCGCTGTTATTTTATAAAGAAAAATGCCACTAATAAATAATTCAAAGTATTGCCCATCGCTAGACACAACTTTTTCCCATCTTTCTGGCAGATCTCGGACACCTTGACGGTAGAAGTGTTCGTCTTTTGAGGCTATCAACGAATCAAGCCATTTTCTGATGTCTTCAGGTCAATACCGTTCCCCAGTGATGGTTTCACTCGATTTCAACTGCTCGTAATAAATCATACCGACCTAGTCGCACCAAGTTCACATCATAACGGCTTAAAAAGTTTTTAAATGATCGAAATGAACCGAAATTCAAACAATGCAATCTAAATATCAATCTAAATAACAAACAAACTAAAAAAAAACTGCTGTATTTAATGTGTTTATTGATATTTTGATATTATTATGGCTCCAAACATGGCAACAATTTTACAGAGCAAAATAAATTGGTTCATTCTACATAAAATGAAGGGTTGCTAATATATTTTCAATTTTTAGTTCCTGAAATCTGTATTTTCCGAAACGTTGTCCAACCATATCTCAAGAAATATTCCAAGATTTTTTAATAGGATTCTATCGGACCATTATACTTTTCATTTGGCTTTTTTTGCATATAATTCAGCCTAGTCGTTACCAAAAAAGTCAAAATAGTTCATGAAATCTAAATTTGCCGAAATGTTGTCCTACCATATATCCAGAAATGGTTCACCCATTCCAGAAATATTAAATAGGCTCTCTGGAACCATAATACCTTTCATTTGACAATTGTTGTGTCTAATTCAATCAAGTGGTTATCAAGAGATACGACTTAGTTCTTAAAATCCGCGTTTTTTGGAGCATCTTCTGGCCATATATCCGATAACAGGTAAGCAGTTCCAGAAACATTTAATAAAGTTCTATAGTACCACATTACCTCTAGAACCAGAACCACATTATCTCCAGAATAGCATTCAATGAGACTATTCCTCTAATTTAGCACTCAGTTCGGTTGAGTGGTTGATGAGAAACATAAGTTAATTCCCAAAATCCGTGCATTATTGAATCTGGTTCTGTCAATATCTCCGAACCGCGATATCCGATTTCAAAGGTCGTCTAGGTCTAGGTATAGATTCAAGGTCGTCCAAACTGTTTTTTAGTTCTGAATTTAGGGTCTACTGTTGTAATTGTATTTTTTTCGGTAGCACAGAGTTAGCAGAGAATGCATTCATGTATGTTACATGGTTGAAAATACATCATTAGTTTGTATAGCCGGAAAATCTACAGTTACAATTATAGATCCTAGGTTTAGTACTCCAAGACAAGTTGGATGACTCCGAACCTATCAGATTATCTTATAATGTGGGTTGTCGTTCCATAAAATCCAATGAACATAGTTGAATATATATCGTACAATTGTATATCTAGAAAACTGCAGTTTCAATCAGAGATCCTAAGCTATAAACTAATGAACAATCTTGGATGACCTAGAACATCCCAGAGTTCATCATCATGTCGGTTGACCTTCTAGAAGATCCATTGAACATGGTTGAGTACAAATCGTAAATTTGCCTAGCCGTATAACAATAGTTACAACTGTTGATCCCAAGTTCTGAGCTCCAAGACTGTTTAGATGACCAAGAACAACCCAGATTATCGCAAAATGTCTGTTGACCTTCCAGAGTACTCAGTAAACATGGTTGAACATATCGTAGATTTATACAGCTGAAACAGCTACCGTTACTATAGTATATACTAAGTTCTGAACTCCAGGACAGTTTGGTTGACCTAGAACATCCCAGATTATCTCATAGTGTCAGTTGTCCTTCCAAAACATTTGATGAACTTTAATGAATACATATAGCTAATTTTATAAGAAAGTTACAACTGTAGATTCTAAGTCATGAGCACAAGAGTACTTTGGATGACCTAGAACATCCCAGATTATCTCAAAATGTCTGTTGACCTTCCAAATGATTCAGAACTGGGTTGAATACATGTTGTAACTTTAAACAGCTGAAATAGCTATAATTATAACTATAGATCCTAATTTCTGAACTCCAGGACAGTTTGGACGACCTAGATCATCCCAGATTATCTCATAATATCTATTGATCTTCCAGAAAACAAAACGAACATAGAATAGATATCGTAACATTGCATGTACGGAAAAGCCTCAAGTACACTATAGATGCTAAGTTCCGAACATCTGCATATTCAAGATATTCTGGGTTGAAAATCAGGCCATATTCGAATGTATTTTTTTTCCTGCTAGAATAGCTGATTTGCAACAAGTTTGACGAAGATAATGTTCGTTTTTTTTAGTATTTTGTTAAACAGCAACAACTGATTGTCGTTTTTTTTTCCAGGTTGCTAATAAAGTAACGTGCTATCGGTAGTGTGTTGCAATAATGACAAGCTTTTTTTTGTCCCGTTACATGAAAACAAGGTCGTTGCAACATATGAGCGAATCACTACATTTTCTCACAGCAACTTGTATCTTTCCAATTATCGATACGACGTTTGTTATTTTCCTTCGTGTTTTGTTGTAATACACTCAAGTTACAACATATCATTGTTGCAGAATTAGAAAACAACGGATTGAAATCTCGTCAAAGTTATCTTATGTTTTAGGTACAAAAACTTAATATTTGACACACTGCAGCTGGTCAAATCGGATGCGGATGAACGGCAATACACGCTTTTTCAGGCATCCTTCGATGTAAGCTTGGGATTTCATCGTCAAGGACTGCGAATCGCTTGCTAAATCATTGCCTTCTTCGCAAACTTGTTGGCGAACACGAACTCGAATCTTCACGGCACATTCCCACATCCAGTCGGGATGTAAATCTTTTGGCCGGGAAGCTGGTTAAAATCGAGTTTTACGTATGTTTCGTCATCGATCAAAGGGGAGCCCTTGCGTTTCGTCAAAAGAGTCTTGCACGCTTTTTGGCCACCGCATTCTGCTTCATGTGCCGGTTAGGATGCTTACTGGCTTTGTACGACTTGTGCTTGACTTCCCTGGCGAGGATGTTCCGCACCGTTTGACAGTTGGCGTTGTACCTTCTGACCACATTTCGGATCGAATCCTTGGTTCCAGTTTTTCCGTAGGTCCGCTGATTTATTTGCTGTTGCTTTCGGTATCTTCAGCACTTTAGCCAGCTTGGAACCGGACCACTCCGGATTTTCCAGGTAATTTTGCAATATTTTTTTTCTTCTTTCGAGTTCCATTTGACGATATTTCTGTACGCAATCGACTACTTTGATCAAACTTGCACCAGTTGTTTCCTATAAAAGTGTCAATAAACCACTGTGCACGCGAGGACAACACCAATTAACTTTACGTCAGCCTTTATATTCACAGAGTATTGATCAAATGCAATCACTTTTTTTATTTCATGACATAACTGGGTAAGCCCTTAGCTGTCATGTATGGTTTTCAAAGCCCTTAGTTTATCCTAAATAAAACAATTATGTACTCTTACACCGAGCATTTAATGACGACGGCTCCAGTTTTAAAGTAACAATATACCAAGCTTGAAATACTCGCATTCACACACGTAAGTCAATCGGAAACCTCTTGAATTCAAATAAAACTTGTTGGAACTTACAAGTCGACCAATAAAAATCAAAGACTTGAATCAGATGGCTATTTTTGATTTGACGACTTGTCAAGCGAATACTCATATAGACAGGGTGTGGCAGAAAATAATGCGAAAATGTTCAAACTTGAGTATTGGGTTAATTCGTGTAGCTAGTGACTAATTTCTGTCGAAAGTTTATTATTTTTTTATGTTTACTTTCAAGTGCTGCATCTAAACATTATATTTGTTTTATTGCAAATTCGTCAAAATGTTCGTGAAAGATGTGATCACCAGTTTGTTGCTCGCCCAGAAGAAGCCGAAAGAGATTGCCAAGGTGGTAGGGTGCCATTTGGCAACAGTTTACCGCAGGATGAATGGTCCTAAGCAGCGGAAGCCGGGAAGCGAAGCCGCGCTTTGCACGCAAGCCGAACGTTATCAAATCGGTCCGTGCAAACATTGCTCGCAACCCGGTGCGTTCCATAAGAAAACTTGCAAAGAAAGCCAATATTTCGGGAAATCCATGCAGAGAATCATCAAAGAAGACCTGCATGCATCTTCCAGAGCCAGAGTGAAACGCCACTTGATTACGGACCGGGTCAAGGAACTACGAGTGACTCGTTCCAAGAGATTGCTTTCCTTTTTGAAGAAGGAAAAAAATGATAATCTCGTTCTCCGACGGAAAGATTTTCAGTATCGATGCTGTGGCCAACAGCCGCACGGACCGGTTCAGGACGAAGTGCTTCCCTGGGTGAAAGCCAACTTCTCCGAGGACCAAAACGTTGTCCTACAGCAGGATGGAGCGCCGTGTCACACGTCCAATCGAACCCAACAATGGTTGAACGATAACATAAAGTTTTGGCCGAAGGATTTGTGGCCCCCTAGCAGTCCAGATCTTAATCCGTTGGATTATTCTATTTGAGCATATGTTGAAGCATGAGCCTGCAAAACATCACACCCTAGTGTGAAAATCCTGAAGTCAACCATAACACGCACATGGCAGTCAATATCGGAGAACTACGTCTGAAAGGCAGGCTCTGGCTTCTGGCGTTGGCTCGAGGATGTTATTAATAAAAATGGAGGACACATTGAATAAATTGGTTTAAAAGGAGTTTATAAAGATAACTGCTTTCGAAAATGTTGATATTATTAAAATGGGTTTTGAAAGAAATAGAACAAATTTTCGCAATATTTTCTGCCGCACCCTGTAAGACAAATGAAGCAGACATGCACCTGTGGACATGCATGGAGTAAATTAACAGTAGATAAAAGGATGAAGAGCACAAGTCTTCGATTGTGCTCCTCAAAATCGACAAAATAAACACAAAATACTACAGTCCTTAACTGTTTAATTCAGTTAGTCGAGCAAACTCCATCATTTAGGTTTTTTTTTTCTAGAACCGTGAGATAAATTTTTCACATTAATGTGTTTCACAAAAACTGTTCAATTTATTGGACCAACTCACAAATTCTAAAAAGAGATAGAAAAATGCTTTACTTAATGGGTTATTTCAAAGTTAATTTTCTTATTAACTTTTACTTTCCTTTGCCCTGCATAATTCCGAACAACATTCAGCGTAAATAACACAAAAAAACATTCCTAAACTCAAGAGCAATTTTAAAACCTGATGATGCAACAATTCAAAAACGCAAAATAGAAAAAAAAAAAAAAAAGAGAACAGTCATTGTCAGTATACTGAACTATATCATCGGAGCAAGAAAATTAAGAAAAAAAAAATCAAGATCGAGAGCAGTTCAAGCATTTCAGCACGATGATTATTTCAATAACTTGCGGTGATTACCACGGTCCTTCCTGCACGTATTGGAGAGGCGTGTGATCAAATTATAGATATGAAGCACACCATTCCCAGACACCAGACGATTGCCAACCCGCGAGCACCGACGGCAAAGAACCGAACCGAAGAATAATGCTGAAATAATACTTCTGGATCTCATTCTTTCTTATTTGCTGTCGATTCGAGGAAATAAACATATTATTAGGCTTCTGACCGGCAAGGAAACGGATTCGTTTCGGAGTACCTCCCGTGACCACTTCAGTGATGTGTCGCGTCGGCCGAACCAAAATGATTCAAGTGGTGATTGCTTGATTGTCAACGATTTCATCTTTTCTGCATACTGTCGGTTCGGTCAACAGTCGTCCTACCTTCAAATATAAGTGGAAATCTATTACGCTTGAGACGATCCGGATGTGGCCGCTCGGACAGAAGAGTGCGTATACTTCGCCCACTAACATTGGGTGCCGTATTCGAATATAGTGTTTCTATCGCTTCATCTTCCAGCTTGCGCAGCAGTGTCTCTGAGGTCATGCATCCCACGTGCTGTCTTGCAGTGCCTCTAGAGGCAAGAAGAGAGTGATTTACAAGAAAAATTTCCTTAGTGATGTCTCTTCCGTGCGGCCGGTCGCACCTTGTTCATTCATAAGTTTGTTGTGAAACAACTTTACCAAGCACGATAAATCAATCAATCCACTTTGTCAACCGTCTATCAGAGCTGCCGTGCATCGTTCAAAGGATTGCGATACAAGTATCGCTGCAACTAAATTAGCCATTTAACTGCAACAAGGGGCAGCAAGTGACAAGTGACTCTTTGCGTGCGGATTGTAAAATCGAAAGTGTTCTTGAAAAGTTCTCAGTCTATCCGGGCAAACTTTGTAGCATGTTAAGCATCGCTGGTTCAGGGCTCGTAGAACTATAATTGCCACTTGAAAGTATAGACAAATTATTGTCGTTTTTTTTTTTTTTTTGAAGTGGTGAACCATAGCTAGTCTGAGCAACCCCCCGCGTAGTTGAATATATCCTTGAGACAATTTCCACTGGAAATTATCGACAGACGGTGGAACAACCAACATCAGTAGCAAACGTGGCAAGTGCTTGCCGGATCATGAGATGAGAACTTCATACGCACCCGTACCCTGTGTTATTAAATCACTTGGCAAGCACATTAATTTAAATACAAATTAATTAATACAAGCGTCGAGGTATAGACTTTCCACCGCTGCACACCGTTTGGCACCCAGCAAATGGTCCATTGAGATCAAGCGTTTCGACTTAATCTCAGAAGGTATAATGCAGGAGGCGTTAATTTGCAACTGAGCCGGAGAGCTTCGGCGGTTCCATTAATTACAGTTCGGTTCTTGCTCCGACTGCTGTCAATCGCAATTGACCTGTAGCTACAGCGGTAGTCACGAAATAATGGTGTCGGAGTATACCGTGCCTCACTGCAAATAAACAGGGTCTCACTCAATCAAGATTATAACCTGCGCCGTCGTGATTGGATCTGGTGCAGATCGCAACCGAAGATAAGTGTCATTAACGCTATCTGATGCGGCCATGGGGAATTAGTGTAATACATGTGAGCGTGTCACATCGGTTGATTGAGTGGTTGGTGGAAGACTAATTCAAAGTATGATCTATTTTATTTCTAATAATCAAAAAAATAAACAATAAACTGCTTACGATGTTTGGTTATGGGATAAAAAGCTTTTTGGAAATGAAGAACGAAGTTTTTCTTTTCTTTACCGCCTTCATTTCAATGTGAAGGAATTTTTAACGCTAATAACCCCTGGTTACTGAAAAAAAAATAATACATTCACATAAAAAATGTCTGCATTAAAATCACAAATTCAAGAACTGGGAGCAAATCCCTCTCGTGGGTCAAATTTTCCACCTTGTCGACGGTGAGAGGGCTTTTCTCACGCTATAAACACGCGTGTGAGACCAATAATTTGATCAGTATGAAAGAATCACATATTCTAGTCATTTCTTTCATTGCCACGTCGCAGAACGTTTCTATAAAGGCACCAACATCAGGTGTGATACTGGCGGGTATGCCGCAATTCACTCTTATACATCTTACCTTCAATCTTAGAGGAACGACTAAAAGTACACTTTTCATTTTCGTGGCAACTTATGTTGTTGTTTATCCATTTGTTTTATTGATTGAATAACCACGAACGACTTGAAGTCGACGAATAACCACGAACGACTTAAAGTCGAGTCATTAGTACGAGACACTGAAGAAGTCTACACATTGTAGACGAAATACGCGTATCTGTCAAAGATAAGCAAAGGTAGTTGGAATTAAATGGAGAATACTAATTTTTCTTCTAATTTCTAGTTGCAAGCATTCCACTAAACAGCTCAAACCCTCTAGGATTCAAAATTCCAAGTTTTCTAATGGTATAACTAGTCAATGTAATTGCAATATCTTCGAAAAGGGTGGATGTTTTGATCGGGGTAATTATCTGACTGTTCGAAGTGATGCACCTAGTCACTAAACCTGTTTCCTAGTAACCCCTTGTTTACAAAGTTCAAAGAGTTTAAACACGGCAAATCAACCCAGCCACTCTAATTTGAAGTTTGTAGGTGGTTGTAATACGAGGCGATGAGATTGTGTCCTTCATGTCACACTATAAATGAATAGAAAGGAAAAAGAAATAAAAAATAAACCCTGTTACATAATAGGTAGACCTGTCTTTATGAAGTTAATTAGTTCTTATTCGAAATATTTTAAATTTGGGATAACAATTAGATCCCAAGTTGTAGAATAGGTTGTAATGTAGGATGCAGACAAGCTTTTTTTCTAATTTTACTTTCTTTACGGTTCGTTAAGTTCGTTCGTTGCATGCGGGCTTGCAACTATCATGGCCGCGAGTGATTGTGAAACTCTAGTACCTAATGGAATTCAGGCTCCGAACGCGGCTCAGGTATCACCGTGAGGTTAAGAGAGTTCATTATGGGTTTCAAGAGTTAAATGCTGCCCAAGTCATTCTACAAACCAGGAAGTTCCATGGAAGCCGTAAGCCGTATGCAATGGAACATGGTATGAATGTTTAAAAGGACCTGTACAGGGCACTACTAAGGTGAATTCCATCTACCAATGGCTGTCAAATGAACACAATTAGCATGGGACAACCTGACTGACTGACCCTTATAAAACATTTTAAAATTGAAGCTCATGACATACTTATTCAAACTTTCAGAAGCATTATTAGAAGATACCGCAGTGCTGCAAATAGCCAACATAGATACACCATTGCATTTGAGGGTTGCCAAAAAAATCATTCGCTGTATGAATAATAAATTTTATATATACTCTTGTTGCAATACTTCTTGGGGTTGACTTCAGTACTACTAGTTGTCAACATAGACTGCAACAAAGGCCTCGATGTCGTCCCTAAGAATTATTGTTTGGTAATTTACATATTTTTTTGAAATCTAGTAACTACTTTATACTGCCTGGCGATGACTTCAGCACTGGGGGCTTAATTTTAGGTATTAATTGGAGTTTCCATTTAACGACTTTACGACTGCATAACAAAACATTATCACGGGAAAATTGATTCTGAAATTTTGAAAAATACTACGGTCCAATACTAAATACTTCAACATGCACTAGGCTCAAGCGGGGTTTGGTCGTAGTAGATGTGACGTTGGGAACGGGTCTAGTCTTGACAGCCAAGCTGTCACGCAACTAGATACCCGAAATAAAACGGGGAGCAAATGGTTCTTAATTCTTCTAATCATTTTCGTAAGTCTCCTCTCACGAATTTCGCTTCCTACTGCATTCGCCTGACCCTCTTATCCAGACCAAGCTACTCAACGCAAACAACTATGATGACGGAACGAAATAATTTCAGTGTAAGACATCAGCTCTTGTCACCTGTCTGGTTGTGGCACGGAAGACAAAGCAAGACCGGAAAACCATTGCTCGCTAAAACCAATCTAGCTACTATGTTGGATTTTCTAGCCATGAAATCCTCAAGGATAGGAAACGCCGTCTATTACAAAAGTCGAGCTCTAAACGGTTTTGGGCGAGTGTTTTTAATTAAAGGATCAATTAGATCTCGACTTCTTTCAATATGAATCTGAATTTTCTGGATGCAAGAATTTTTCATGAGGTGTCTCAAAATCTAGGCTGCCATGTTTTAAAAATATAATAGAAATTCTCATACATTTTTGAAAATCTCCCCTATTTTTTGTCAGATAACTTCTGATTAAACATTAAAAATCCTGATGTTGAAACAATAATCGGTCCATCGAAATTCTCTTCAACTACCAATTAAGAAACACCACGGAAGTTTGTACGATGAATTATGTCGTCCAATTTGTTTTACAAAAAAAAAAACTTTGTCATTTGGGATTTATTTCATAAAAAGAGATTTTCGTTTGTATTAAATTAGTTGAACAGGTTTCCAATATTTCACGTATAAATGACTTCGAAAAAACATGGAATAACATTCTTAAGGCGAAGCCTTCAATCGTTTGGTAGTTTATGGACACAAAATGAATGCGTGGTGGAACAAACCTTTGAAGTTCAAAGTTGTTCATGGTTATCCTAGATACTCTCTGAAGGTAGGCAAACTTCTAATATTTTGGTGATACAGAAGAACGATATAAAAAATATGAAAGTCCTATAAGCTGGTTCGCCACTTAGACCTATTTTAATAAAGATGTGTTGCTTGGAAAGTATTTGGATAAAGTATAAATTTATGGAGTTCCAAAGACTAAGGTAAAACAACTAAATCATGGCCACTTAGAAATGGAACAAAAACGCTGCTTGTAACAGCGCTCCTAGTGGCCGTTTTTGGAAGCTTTTGAAATATACTTGTTGACAATAACAATATCAAGAACAGTGTATATTGAGCTGATGGTGACACGCTTGGCAAAAAATGGCAAATGATTTTTGGTTGGACGTCACCACATGCTTTAGAATCGCTGGCACGGTAACTGTGAACTAATCAGAGCGTGGCGCAAATATGTTGTCATTGTCAACCAATAGCGTTGTGCGCTTGGCATTATTTCTTTTAAGTACTTTTTAATTAGTTTAAACAATTTTCATGAGTTAATGACGTGTCTGGGTACCTCAGTGGTTACCCGTTTTGCTTACTGAGCAGATGATTGGGAGTTCAATCCCAGGCCCGTCCCTTTTCTTGCCGTTTGTCACTTGCATATTTCTATCACCACTAGATTTAAAATAAAAAAAAAGCCTCGCTTTCATTGATCGCATCACTACCACAGTGAATCCATGATCTATAAACAACCTGCCTCACTAACACAAAAACTATGCGGTGCCGATACTGATCAATAAATAGAACGAACAAGGGAACTTGTACATTGAAAATGTAAAGCTTCTCCCATCTGTGTGGTTCTCTGTTCAGTTACACTAGTTCTGTTCAGTAACGGAGTAGCAACTACGAAACGCACGGTCTTTAAAAACAAGAAAAATGAAAATGTATACAAATGATATGCGTTAAATTAGCAACAGGGATTCAACGTAGATGTGTTCTACCTTTCGAATGAAAGATTTCGTTCAAAATCTCAACTCGAAATGTAACGCGGTCGATTTAAGCAATTTTAGAACGGCGCCCCTATACAGGTATAGAAAAAAGAGACGTAAGTCTTACTCCAAATAATTGTGCACAGTCACCTGGAAAATCCATCGTGGTCTACGTCCAAGCTGGATAAAGTGTTTGATTTTCATAGAAACACTGTATAGCGCGTGCCGTAAACGTACAGGTAAACAACTCGGAAGCCTTAAAGTAAACGCCGGAGTGGAACCGTCAAACGTCAGCTCCACGAAAAGGCCATGAGGTCCACCAGAAGCAACCCAGGAATGTCCGATCGCGATTTGAGATGAAGTAAGATGCCAGCTGTAATACAGTACAGCGAGCTCCCTATCAAGAAGGCTTACAGGCGTACCGCATCAGTAGGAAACCCAATCAATCTCTCAAGCAGAATACCGTAACTGGGACCCATGCTCGAAACTGTAGTTTGGTTAGCAACCAATTCCGGTGAATGCATTATAATGGCTGAAGAATGCTATGTAAAAGCCAACTTCCACGATCTGGAAGGTGTCAAGAAGGTGTCCGATCAGATTCAGATTTGTTTTTGCGGATAAATTCGCTTGTAAATAAACGATCTGGTAGGGAGTTGGCAGCTACGGCCAGAGGACAAAGATTTTCGTCACTAAGAAAATGATGAACTCGGAGGTTTACAAAACCGAATGTCTCCAGAAGCGAATTCTGCCCTTTATCATGATGGTCTGGTGACATTTTTACCGGATCTTGCGTGATGTCGCTAGTGCGCCATGGCTTATGGAGGTGGTTTTCTGCAGATTATCCAAATTTCTCCAATATAAAGAACCTCATATCTGCGAGCGAAGCCATCAACTGTTTGAAAGCATACGCATTCATATGCATTCGATATATTATATCATAGAGGTCCAATGATCAAAGTAGAAATATGTTTTGAGGTAACTTTCTCTGTTAGTTATTCAAAAACTCTCTTACGGAAGGTCCATCAATTTTATAACGCAGTTTGGGAGAAAGGGGGCTTGGAAAAACGTAACAATCCATTAAAAAATTAAAAGTCCATACAAAAAACGTGACAGGGGTGAGCGGAGAGGTGGTCTTTAAAGTCTTTAAAGATTTGAGATTTTCAACTTTTAACTGGATCATTTCCCGTCGAAGTCACTCAAACACCTCTTTGGGTATTTCCGTAACTAGTCCGGGTTTGAAATTGGAACATGAGCCTACCATGAGAAGAATGGACGTTTTCTACTACTTGAAGTCACCAGCCATGGCGTAAAATGTGAAAAAGGTGCCCAACCGTGATGACACGCAAAATTTCACTGCAAAAAGTCGTGCTAAGGTACTTAACACCACTTTTTTTACAAATTTCTTCTTGTATCATAATGGACGACGGAACATACGTATTCGAAGACTTTAAATAGCTTCCGGGTCTGGCTTTTTATACCGCAATGCAAGGGAACGCCGTTGTCAAGCATTTCCGGACAAAAAGGTGTCCAAATTCCCGAAGAATTATTTGATTTGGCAGGCCATATGTAGTTGTGGTCAAAAATCTAAAAGTTCCGTTTTTACCGAAACTATTAATAAGGATTTGTACAAGATGGAAGGGCTGCAGAAGCGGTTGCTTCCGTTTATTAGGAGCCACGATTCTCTAGCTCTATTTTGGCTTGATTTGGCCTCTTGTCACTAAGCGAAATCCGTCCTGGAATAGTAGGTACAAGAGGTCAAATACGTGCCAAAAATAGCCAATCCCCCAAACTGTCCAGAACTTCGCCCACTTGAGAAGTGCCGGGCTCAGGTTAAGCGGAAACTATTCGAAACTAAGAAAAAAGCAAAATGGAGAATCGTTACGGCGGGAGTATCTGAGGATACCGTACGGAACCTGATGGCGGGTGTGCCACAGAATGTTTGAGAATCAAGAAAGAAGGATTAACGTCTTAATCAACTGTTTGTAATGTAGATTAACTTTATCATTGTGAATAAACAATCGATGTTGTTGAATTATGTGTAAATTTTTGTTTCTACTATTATTTTGCTGTCCGAAACTTAACTTGGACAGGCTTTATTAACAGTGCAATCAGTGCATCAAAATATAGCTTTCAAAGAGTGCTTTCAAAAACGCTTTTCCCACTTCTAGAGTAACATTCTCAAAACACCCTGTTTTGGTTCGATTTGGCATCTTGCCACTACAAACGAAGAAGTGACGAAGAAATGGTACGAGGAACAAAAAATCACTGTCGAATCTCGTGGCATTAGTCCTCCAAACTGTCCATAGCTTCGACCGATCTAGAAATTTGAAATTTGATAGTTGGAAAATTTCAATTTCAAAACCTCAAACAGAGGTGGACAAAAGTTTACAAAACCAGAGAAGAGAAGCTTATCCAAATCTTGAGGACAGGAGTCGAACGTTGGTTGGTAAATGACTGAACAATGGGTACCATTGATACTTCGCGTATCTACAGGTATAAAATAGATTATACAGCGATCCTTAGCCTTTTGTCCAGTAACTCCTATCCCTACCTCCATGTGGTTATGAGTAACCACTGAAAAGATCGGGTAACCAACCCTGATGATCCCCTTGGTCATATGCTGACAGGAAAGGGAGACTGCCCTCTTCAAAAGGTGCAGTCTATCTGAGTGTCTGTTCTCCATGTCAGGAGCGGCTCAAATCAGCGTATGTTCACCATGTTAGGAGCGGTTGATCATCGTTCTTGTGCCAGCGTGGGACTCTAAACAGTGCTGTCTACGATGGTCCTCCAGCGAGGCAGAGAATTGAGGGAGGCCCAACAAGCCGCCCTTAAAAAATTCAATGTTACAAATAATACAGAAGTTAATACGGACCGGAACAATCGGCAAAGACCTATGCGACGGAACATGGACTACGATTGAAAACTCGGAACATGGAACTGCAAGTCGCTCTGCTTCCCTGGCTGCGATAGGACTTAGTAGTAGGACCTTAGATAGGGCTTGTGATAAATGCGTTGAAAACAAAATACAAGAAGGGAAGAGGCTCACGAGAAGACAATTTTAGCCTTCTACCACGAGTTCAGATAAACGGTGATGAAATCGAGTTAGTAGACGAACTCGTGTATCTGGGCTCATTGGCGACCTCCAATAACGACATCAGCTGAGAGATACAAAGGCGCATTATGGCTGGCAATCGTGCCTACTTTGAACTCCGAAGGACGCTAAGATCACCATCTACCAGGCATTATTCAGACCGGTAGTTCTTTACGACCACGAAACATGAACATTGCTAGTGGAGGACCAACGCGCCCTTGGTGTCTTTGAACGGAAGGTGCTGCGTACGATCTACGGTGGAGTGCAGATGGCAGATGACAACTCTGTGGCTGGATTCATCTGCCTGCTCGGACTGAACCTATTTCTATACGAGACTGCCATCCTGTGCTGGGTTAAGTTCTACGACCTCAATACGACGGCCACTTGGTCCGCGTGCATCGTCCTCATCCTAGTCCTCGTCGTATTTGTACAGAACAGTAAGAATTAGTAAGCTATTGGAACGAAACCTACGTTTTACGCTAATTTCTTCCCTGTAAAAGATATAAGAAGAATGAGGTGTCCTGTTTTCAAGATGCAACCATGATGGAGCAATGTTGAAATGAGTTACGTTGGTTGTACAATAATTTTCATTGCGAATAAATCCATTACTTTAAAAACTATAAAACAATAAAACTATGAAACAATTACCAATAAACGCATTGCTTGGTCCAAAGCAGCGTTGAACGTTATGGTTATCTAATCTATATAAAGTAGATAGACATTCACTCTAAAGACCATTTCACATTGAACAGGATTAACGTCTAGTTCTGTGAGCTAATAAAACAAAGCGGAAAGCGTCCAAAGCCGTCAAGCAAAGGTGCAGACTGATCTTGGTGAAACATGGAACTTATGCGCAACATGATCGTTAATATCGATGAAGAGTAAAGACGGAGGAACTAATAAAAATTTAGTGCTGTAAGTCAAACCCCAACGACAGCAGCTGTGTAATTGCAGCCCTAGCATTGGTGGCTGTAACGTGAGAAACTATGCACCAATAAACCAGCTGTTTGACGAAGCCGATCAATCTACCAACTGTTTCAATCTTGTCGTGTATATCCAGCAAATTGTACTTAATGATGCAAGTGAGGGTGGATAATTTGAATCCAAATGCGGAGGGGCTATAAGTTTGTTGCTAAACTTTCGAAATTTGTAATAATTTCCATTGGTCCCCATAACAATTAATGATAGTTAAATAATGTAGCGTCGCAGGTCACCAGAGAGGCAATGTGTGGGAGCAACACAAATTTACAAACAGGCCCCAATAGTTCCGCTACAGTAGACTCAATTCACTTAAGGGATTAGGGGGTAAAATTAACAGAGAGGATGAAATTAATGCTTGATTTTTTATGTACTTCTCCAACGTTGTTAAATCCTTGAAAAGCTGTTTATAATTAGAGATTTATCTATTCAACTACCAACAATCTCTATATGTGCACTGCTAGCGCTACCATGCAACTTCCTCGTTTTTGATCCGAAAAACGATATCCTAAACATTCGAGGTGTTAAAAGTCATTCGACCCTACCGGCCCACAAGGGGAGTTTTGCACAACCACTGCCCGCGATTGCATAGAGTTATGTAATCTAACACCCTCCAGCCAAAATCATCCTCCCTAAACATCGTAGCCAAAACGAGCATAAATTATTGTAACATTAGACTCACGACAAGATCAGCGAACCGAGATTACCTCGTTTCGTTTCATGTGCCTCAGACAATACCGACACATTTTTATTATGTCTCTCATCTCAAAAGGCTTTGGACGTCAAATTTGAATAAAGGTGAGACTACGCGATGATCGTTAGCGCTTCAGGACGCGTGATCGATCTTATCAGTCAGTTTACAGTTTGACGGGCGCGAGTATGTATGTGGTTGGATTTTTAAGTTTTTCGGATGCTGCATCGCCGTCGCTTATTGAGGCAAAGAGATTTTAGAAAGTTCCCTCATTCCACGGACCCGATCGGCATTGGAAGACGACGCTTGTTAGCACACCGTTCGAGGCAGACAAAGGGTACCTTATTACTGGTAGTTTATTTAATATTTATAATCAATAAATTGCTAGATAAATTGTCGTCGATAACGGTTGACGAGGAGAACGTGGTCTCGCAGCAGCCGATGGAAGTTTCGTCGGCGATGTGAATGATAATGTATTCAGAAGTCGCTTTTGGTGCAGCTTCCGGAGTCATAATAAGTGCTGAAAATATCGATTACAAGATAGCTGCGTGTGAATAGAGTCTCACCAGATTATCGGACGTATACTTACACACATAACGGAATGGGCATATTGTTGAAGCTTGAGGTAACGGGCGCTACTTTGCTATGAAGTTAAAAACACACCGTAAATATAAACGATGAATCACTGTCTCCGGCATTATGCAATCTGTTTGGGCTTTGGGCAGGTTTTCATGAGGAAGCAAACCAATGTGCCTGCGTGTTTTGTGGGGAAAAGAAACTTGATATCATTGTTGATAGGCATTTTTCCATGACCAAAGGCTACACACTGTACTGTGTGCATAGAATAAGAAACGTAAGACTTGGCTCAACAAATAAGCCGTGTCGGATTCTACACGGAATGGAAAACCTTAACCTTGGAATGCATTGGAATTGAGCTCAAGTTGTAGAAAACAGTTTACAGGGAGAAATATAGTGAACCAAAATGCTCATTTAAACCAAAAGGATTAGTGTATCTGTAGTATAGTCAATAAACGGCTACATAATTCTAAGAATATAGCCTATGCTTGAATCATAAGGGATACGTGCCAACGAAATTTTAAGCTTCATAGGAATTAGATGAAGTTTCATAGTTTTTTTTTCGCCATAGCGGAAATGGATTGCACAGTATGCAGAGAAACAAATAATAAGGTTTGTGGTCGAATTTATCATAATCTTGGTGTTTTAAAACAATTCATGGTTATTTGGACGTGTTATAATATACTAACAACTAGTGTTAGATTCTTATTATTTTAATTGATTAAAGGGTGAAACGGTCAAAAACTGATCAAACATGATTAAGTGCACACAGATTTGCACGACCATTTCTTAGATCTATTGTGATATATCCCCTTTTTTTAGCTCTGTCCAGGTGGCGTATTACTATTGTTGGGAGTGGTCGTCAACGCTTGACTAAGAACTGATTTCTTTTAATGAAAATTGC
This sequence comes from Aedes japonicus, assembly GCA_034211315.2. NCBI lineage: Eukaryota > Metazoa > Arthropoda > Insecta > Diptera > Culicidae > Aedes > Aedes japonicus. Next base: position 126,227 of record JASCZW010000605.1, read on the forward strand.
TGGACAGTGGCATAATAAATATTCCGAGTCTTCTTTTTCCATGCCACAAAAGCGACATGAATCATCTTGAAGTTTTCCAATCACCTTCAAGTGATAGCGGCTCGGACAATGGCCTGTATATGCGCTTAGATCTTTTTTAGAAAGATCAGGTATTTTGCGAGTCATAGAAATATTTGGATTAATGAACCGCTTTGATTGCCTAGCTGTGAAAGTGATGTTCCAGTTTTCATTCACTTTCGAAGATTCCCAGGCTTTTAGCTCCATTCTTAGAGAAGAAGCAGCTAAACTACAAAAAGGCTCAGGTCCTTCGAACTGAAGAGACGATCCGAGTCTTGCTAGTGTATCGGCTCGTTCATTTCCACTAATTCCGCAGTGACCAGGAACCCAGTATAGATTGACTTGATTACGAAAAGACAATTTTTGAAGTGATTGAACACATTCCCAAACATGCTTAGATGTGCATGTTGCTGACTTTAAAGCATTTAGAGCTGCTTGACTGTCTGACATAATACATATATTTGAATGTCTATAGTACACAGATGCACACAGATTACTTTATTATATAAATGATCAATCATTAAATCTTTTTGAAGTTTATCGTCTACAAAACACAGAAAAATTATCTGATTGGGCTTCAGATTTTTCAAATACGAATTGCGGGCTTAAGGTTTCACACCTTCCTTCAAGTTTTGTACCGCTGTTATATCCACCTTATTTGACGCTGAACGCCCGTTTGCCTTGAACTGTTTTTCACTTCCATATGTGTCTGAGTTCTCTTGAGGTTTCTCTTTTCGATTGCCCAATATTTTTCAATTGGGCGCAGTTCTGACGAGTTTGAAGGGTTCTTCTTCCTTGGGTACGATTTGCACACCATTGGCCACACGATATACCATTCCTGAGCCATTATTCCGGAGCGACAAGCCAGGAACAACAACTATATTTCTTCAAGAACGGCAATAAACGTTTTTGCAAGCATTTTTTTTTCATTGATTGGATTCTTGGATAACAATGCCAGTTGTCATGAAACTTTCGCTTTTAAGCATACAGGTGCAAAGCGCCTGCCAAACCAAGTATTTTTTCGGGAACTTGCCTATCTCGAACCTTTTTCTTTTCCGGTTGCCATATAAAACTCTTGCCCTGGGAGCTGCTTGAAATCAACTTTGACGTATGTACGACGCAATTAAAATAGGTCAACAAAAACTCGTTAACAGATAACGCTCTCTTCTTTTGACTGTTGTGTTTAGCTTATTATCTAGATTTGGTGTCACTGTAACGTTATATGTTGACAGTCCGGTTCGTTTCTTTGCTATTTGCACTGTTGTGTGGGGCTTTTCCTATGTGTTTCCGATATCTCTGATGGAAAGGTTGAGATTGCGTTTGAAAATGCTGACCACTATTGTTCCAGTCACTGCGGCTTCCTGGTTTCGGTTTTCTCTTGATCACGACTTCCCGGCAGTCGTCAGACGTTTTCCAAACACTTTCATAACATAATTCACCATTGATTTGGCAAAATTAAGTGATTTAGCCAAGTCGGCGTGGAAATTATTTAAATTTTGCATATGAGCGTGTTAAATTTTGATACGCTGCTCTTCTTGCTTCAACGCCATTTTGACATCTGAATAGAAAATGGTAAAAATAAAAAAGAGTCAATATTCCGTACGGATACACCTTCAAATAAGGGGTGTTCTAGTTTTTTTATATTACGAATTTTCATGAAAATCAAGATTTCCTATTTTGAAAACATGAATTTTCGCTCCGCCCTTTGAATGTTGAGTTTGGATTTTATGAAATAAACCTCCCTGAATCCATTCGTTATCACAGATTTTTCGTAACACGTAAGATTAATGAAATAAACCGGGATTTCATTCACAAAATTACGAATTTTCATAAAAATAAAGATTTTCTATTTTGAAAACATGAATTTCAGCTCCACCCTTTGAATGTTGGGCTAGGATTTTATGAAATGGACCTCCCTGAATTCATTCGTGAACACGGATTTTTCGTAACACGTAAGGTTGATGTAAAAACCGGGTTTACATTCACAAAATTACGAGTTTTCATGAAAATCAAGACCCGTCCATTAATTACGTCGCTCAAAAATACAGATTTTTAACCCCCTCCTTTCTTTATCACATTTTTTGTATGGATTTTTGAAAAATTTATGAACGATCCCTTTAGCTGTGCCTCTTTGAGTATATTGAGTATATTGATGTTGCTTTTTACAGCAGTTTGGGAACTGAAGACCTTCAAAGTTCAATCATTCAGAACCCTTCAGAAACGCCTCATTAAATACTCTATTCAGCAGTGCCGTATTTTTAAGTTTGGATAGGAGTGAGCAAGACAGCATTAAAACACTCAAAAAACAAAAGAATAGACAGAGACACAAGACTCTGTGTTAGTCACTATTGCTCGAGAGAATAAGGAAAAGATATGTTAAAAAAGAAAGCAAGAATCCTCAAGCACGTAGCTTAATGCGGCATTTTATAGAGCTTGTTGACGTTTAATTTGCGCACACTACTGCAAGATTTGAATCGAAGCAGTGCGAGTGAGAAGTCAACGAAGTTGTGGGAAACCAAACCGTGCATTAATCCCCGCATGTTAGACAAAGAAAGACGATTAAATGTCGAAAAGGTCTATTGGCGTATTTGCGGCACTAAATTTTTTTCATTATTGCTGTCTTGCTTTGGCGTCAATTAATGCTCATGTTGACTCTCTTCAGCCTTGCACAATCATTTTTTATTCATTCAAAGCTAGCTATTTGAGTGTTACGGACCCGTTTTTTTATTTTTGTAAGAATGTCGCGAATTTGTCTGAACGATCCGCAAAAATTTTGTTGCATTTTTGGAAACGTGATATTGAAGGAACAGAGAAAGGGGTTTACACCTTTGTTGGAGACAGCATATCAGCTGTATTTTGACAAGGAGCTTCCAAATCGTGAGTTTCCATGGGCTCCAACATACTCCTGTTGCTCATGCTACCGAACATTGCTTGGTTGGATGAAAGGTACGCACAAAGGCTTACCTTTTGCCAAACCTATGGTGTGGACTAATCCAACCAATCACATGAGCGATTGTTACTTTTGTTTGACAAAAATTCATGGATTTTCCAAAGCTTTGAAGCATAAAATCGAATACCCATCAAGGCCAACATTGCACTCCGAAGCAATGCCAGTTCCAATATATTCAAATCTTGCTGGACGTGCTGATTCGAAACCAGGCGAATCTGAGAAAAGCTTTCAGGATGATCCAGATTTTTTACCTTCGGAGTCTGAGGAACCGCATGTTATAACCCAAGAGTTGCTGAACGATTTGATTCGAGATTTGGAGCTACCCAAGACCAAAGCGCAGCTGCTAGCTTCAAGGCTAAAGCAGTGGAATGTCCTGGAAAAAGATGTAAAGGTGTCATCTTATAGGAAGAAACATTCAGATAACATTAAATATTTTTCGATGGACGATGATCTTGTCTTTTGCAACAACATCGAAGGTTTAATGGAAGAGCTACAGTTAGAGTATCACGCAACTGACTGGAAGCTCTTCATCGACGCTTCAAACAAAAGCTTGAAGGCAGTGTTACTGCACAATGGAAATAAGTATTCTTCAGTGCCAGTTGCATTTGCAGCTCACATGAAGGAAACTTATGAGAACATAAAAACACTTTTGGAAAATCAAATATTCGGAACACCAGTGGAATCTCTGTGCAGACCTTAAGGTAGTGGCATTGCTCACTGGGCTTCAAGGAGGCTTCACAAAGCATTGTTGTTTCCTCTGCAAATGGGACAGTCGTGCGAGGGATAAACATTACCACCAGCAGCATTGGCCAGCACGTACCGAGATGGGAAGAAAAATGTGTCAAATCTGCCTCTTGTCGACAGGGACAACATTTTACTACCTCCGCTACATATTAAGCTTGGGTTGATCAAAAATTTTGTCAAAAAGCTGGATATTCAAGGAGAAAGGTGAAAGAAGGAGTATTTGTTGGCCCTCAAATTAGTAAACTCCTTAAAGACGACGATTTTCAGCAAACTCTTAACGCGACAGAGTTACGAGCATGGAATGCAGTCGAAAAGGTTTGTGGTCACTTCTTGGGAAATGAAAAGTCTCCGGATTATGTACACATCGTTCAAGAGCTGGTTGATTCGTATGCTGCACTGGGATGTAATATGTCACTTAAATTGCACTTTTTGCATTCTCATCTGGACTTCTTCCCAGAGAATATGGGAGCCGTCTCAGATGAACATGGAGAACGATTTCATCAAGATATCGCACAGACTGAAAAGAACTTTGCTGGCAAATGGAGCCCAGCGATGCTAGCGGACTACTGCTGGATGCTACAGAGGCAGACACCTTTGGAGAACTATAAAAAGAAAAAGAAAACAAAGTGAATTTAAGTTGAAAAATATAGAGAAAATTTCAACTAAATGACTGACTGACTGACTGACTGACTGATAGGAAATCTTGATTTTCATGAAAATTCGCAATTTTGTGAATAAAAACTGATTGTTTTCAACACTAATGGATTCAGAGAGGTTCATTTCATAAAATCCAAACCCAACATTCAAAGGGCGGAACGAAAATTCATGTTTTCAAAATAGGAAATCTTGATTTTCATGAAAATTCGTAATTTTGTGAATGAAAACCCGGTTTATTTCATCAATCTTACGTGTTACGAAAAATCTGTGATAACGAATGGATTCAGGGAGGTTTATTTCATTAAATCCAAGCCCAGCATTCAAAATCTTGATGCAAAAATTTCCTGCTGCAATATAAAGTCTTATAGCAGGATGTCTTCAGTAATGGGAATCAATAAATTTCCAACTTAACCTTGGTCGGATATCATGAAAAATTTTGAAACAAAAAATATTTTCTGGTTTATTAATTCATAAGCTTACATTGACTCATCACTCGTCTTCATATAAAAATAAAAAAGTCCTTAAATTGTCGTCTTCTTGTTCGCTAATATGTTTCTCAGATGGCTAATATGCTCGGTTTGTTTCCTATTCGTTTGTCGGCCGCTAGGTAGCTCGCTTCTAAAATTAGTTTGTTTTTAAAAGCTCAACTGCAAATCCTTTAAGTAGCCGATGGTTAATTAATTGGTTTTTAACAATAGCCAACGGCGTATAGTTGTTTCTACGTTCTTGATTATCAAAGGCTTACGTTGTTATGAACAGTCGTGACTTTGGTGGGAAAAGGGAGGAGGGGTGGGGTGGCAATGGGGTGCGGGACAGCATGTGCCCCCATATAGGCATGGAATCCTATATACAATCCAAATCATATACTATATTCAAATATGTTTCCTTCATAGCGATTATACTCCTTCTTGTCCGACGCTTTAATTTGGCTTGTATCTATACTTTAATAAACTCTCTAACTAGCAGCTACCTTTAACAATATAAAAAAACCACAAACTTACCTTTAAAGCATACGTTAGGTACTTATATGCAAATCTGAAGACGATAGTTTTCGGATTTTTTATTAATTTTGTATGAAAATGAGTGACTTAGTTTTTCGAGGGTTTTCAAATACAAAAACAAACCATCGTCAAAATAAGCTTATGAATAAATAAACAAGGAAATATTTTTTCCAAAATTTTTCATGGCTCATAAAACGGGTTTTCCGGCTTTTCCTAGCAATTTTCCTTCACTGTGGAAAATTTTGTAGGAATACTGTGTCAACTTAAGAATTAACAAAAAAACAAGAAAACATATTTTTTATGACTCAAAAAATGGCTTTTCGGGCTTTTCCTAAAAAAAATTCTTCGCTGAGGAAAATTTTGTCGGATTTTTTTAAATAACATGTTTTCTAAATTTGTTGAGAAAATTTCATTACAGTTTGGCATAACAAAAAATGGTTCTAGAATAAACCGTTCTTGAGTTATGAGTTTCTAAAGTTAGTGATGTTCGGGAAAATCGGAAAATTTCAATTGGCGTTTGCCAGGAAAACTGGCAACCCTGAATATTTTGATACTGTTTTTGTTTATATATTTATGAATCCTACGTGTTAAAAAGTTTTGTAACAATCTGTCACCCCAATCTGTACGATAATAAAAAAAAAATCCCCTTACGTTAATACGTTTATTTGCCAGATGGGTCTTCTGAAATTAACTTTCTTACAGTGCCCTTAGAGCACAAGATACATCTATTGAATGTATAATCATAATGATCATATCCTATCGAATCATGTCGAAGACTCTTGCATGTATTTTTCACTGTTGAAAGATTAGCTTGTATTTCCATATCTTTATAAAATTTTTGAGGTTGAAGGATTCATCTTCAATTTTCAGTCATCATAAAAATTCGAAAGCAGTTTTTCGTTCAAAATCAAAACACAGTTCGTGAAAAGGTATTCACTGTATTCTTCTCTCAAAATGGAACACAGTGAATACATTTTCATTTCAGGATTTCAATATCAAACGAAAAAACTGCTATAGATTTTTTATCATGACGGAAAAATGATGATGAATCCTTCAACCTTAAATAACTACCCTTGGCAAAACGAATCATGATTATTTAATCTGAAATATATTGATCGAAAGATTCATTCATTCTCAAAAATACAGATGATAATAATTCTGTACTACATTGAGCAGGAGCAGATGATATAATGTGATGATTTGAAAGTTTTTGTAAATATTATTGCTTTAGGAATTATTATTGTCATTGTTATCATTATTATTGTCATTGCCATTAGTATTATTGAAACTTATGCTGGTTCTATTAATATTAACTCTCTTTAATTTACAGACGCCTCTCCGACGCGACCATTCTCACTTCGCTAGTGACAAAAGTCACTTCGAATATCGCAACAATTCTCTGCAAATATCAACCACTGTGGCCAGGGTGCCGTTTCAACCAAACGTTGAATTTTTGAATTTTTCGACACAAACGTCAGCGAAATCACAGCACAGGTAAGAGACCACCCAATACTCGGTTTCTCCTCAGTACATGCACCGCTCAGAATCCGGTTAAGTCCGGTAATGAACATAATTTTAATCCTCTGTTTTGCTTTCCATATTTCGCGAAAAGCCGATGAACCTGTAGCAATTTACTAACTATATTCTGTCTCTGGAGCAGTTGTTTCTGCGGCTGCATCAATCAACTGGATTTCAAGCAATAAATTGAGTTGAGTCAGAAAAAAAATTAAAAGAAATTCGGGCAGAAGAAAAAACAACCGGCATGGTATGATCTGTATCATTAACTGAAGATGAGAAGCAGTTTATTACCAAGCAAACGAAAGATTCGCATTTATTCAACATTTCAACAAAAATGGAATAATGAGATGCGGTATTTACCAAATCTGAACCTACTTAATTTCACCTACTGACAAAAACTGTCACACCCATTACGCCACTATTCCCCGTGAAAATAAAAATATAACTCCAAACCAAAACAAAAACGAAATTATATAACCGAATGACCTGATGCCACAGAGCTCAATACAGGCTATGCCCTGAGAAAAGCATCGTGTTTCCAAACAATCAACGAACAATTAAATTAAACAATTGTACAGCCATCCCATGTCTCATTTACCCAGTTTTCGAGGCTATGTTGAGCTGGTTAGTTCTGCGATGACGACATATTCTGTTTGGTCACCAGACTATCCACTGTGCGTCGGCTAATAGAAGCCAACATTAACCGACAATATGCTAAAAAGCTATTTGGCTACATATTTTAAATAACAATGCCGTCCAAAAGCAGTGCGAAGTTTACGTAAACAAGACAAAAAAAACTACGCTGTGGGTCTAGATCATTTGAGGCGAACAATGCAGCAAAACAAACCGGTACTCCGTTTATAAGGCACTTTCATTTTCGTTGAACAAATCCAAACACATTCATCAGACTAATTTTCCCTTTCTTTGTGTGTTGAAATCTCAAATATAACGTAAAACAAAACTGATGATGATCAGTAAAATTTTCCTAGCAGCAATTATCAATTAAAAAGCTTTTATTGGTATTTTTTGTTACTCAAGTTTACTCATAGGTGACGATCGAAATGTAATTCCAACGAAGAAGATTGAAGCAAGTGATTAAAAGTTGCATCATAATCGTTTCTTGTTCAAGATGTTAACTCAGGGAATTAAAAGGTTTAGCTGTTGAGCCGGCACTTTTTCCATTGTGTGATTAAATTCCGAAGTGTGTTGGGAATCCGCTCCGAAGCAGGTGTGCTACATAGGCATAATAGAATTTGACGAGCTACCCTAAAAATTTAATTGTAGACTCTGAATCAACCATGTTGTTATAATTCTTAACAATATTTCAAATCTAAACAAAGCGGCCTACTTTTCTTCTAGATCATCCTAATTGATTGGCCAATGATCATTTAAAACCAGATTAACATTGTCCGAGTTTCAAAACTTTTCGCTACAGCCTCAGTCTGTGCAGGTTTTATCTGACAGTCAATATTTAGAACATTTCTCCAAAACCTGCAAATCAATCATCTTTGAAACGAGTTTCAGCGCATTTATTCGAGTTCGAGGCGGTCAGACATCTAGGAGCTGTGCTAAAACCTATCAATTAGTTAGCTTTAGTCAGACGCTTGCTGAGCTACCCCGAATCAAACTCCGACACTCAAACAAGATATTGGCTTCTGCTCCAACACAGTTTCTTTACTAGAATCATCTAGATCTTAATGTCTATCATTTTTTACCGCGAGCTTGCTGCTAGTTATCTACTCAACACAAAGCCATCGATGATCTGTTCAGAACTCGCGAGCACGACTGACGCACCCACACAAAAGAACGCGCATAGCTGCTCATGATGGACAATCGCGTTCCGTGCCGTGGAAAGGACGATAATGATGATAGAGCTATTCTCCTCGCGCGTACAAGCCGCCGCTAATCATATTAGCGATATTATTCGATCGATGCTATTAGGATCGTTCGTTCCAGGGGCAGGGTACCAGTTTGTCGTGGTAGAATGGTTGAAGTTTTCTCCAACTTGTCCCACGAAGCACAAAAGCACCCGTCTAGTTAGAAAGGGTGTGGCGGGATGGAATTTAAATAAATATGCATAATGAAACAAAATTATTGTACGTTCTGAATCACATTCTAATGGTAAGGAGTAGAAGCGGGAATACGAACGACCATACCCTAATGATTGATTGCGTGATTAGCGTTAATATGTTGTTCCTTCTACTGGAGCGCGATGTGGAATACTCCTTCGCTATCGTGGGCAAAATACGAAAGAGGCGCACAGCAGATTCCGCATAATAATAGATTGAGGGGTGCGAGGAATTCGTTAGGATCCGTTAGAACTGATCATTCAAATCAGCAGGCAGGAATGGACGGTCATCAATGTGGAGTTCAAAAGTTTTTTTTCTGTCATTCCAGTAAGGATAGCAGACATCATTTTGCTTTTCAACTGCTCTGTTTTATGGATGTTATGCTCCCCTACTCCAACAGTGATTGCTACCAGTTGAAGTTCCACTTCGCATGCAAACATAAAGCATTTAATTTTATGAGTAGAGCACCTCTGTCGGTAGGCACTCCTTTCATGAATCAGACCTGCTCAAAATATTTTGATTTACTGCCCTACAATGACGATTACGTTTGATTACGTTTTAGCGTAATCAGAACTTTACTAAGGATATTGTTGATCATTGGGAGTGACCGGTTCATCATAAAATACTTTGATAATATGAGTAGCAATAAAGTTTGCCTGAGCTTTCAACCGAGCATATGGTTGAATGCAGTGCAGATTTTATTGATAATGTTCATAAATTACAAGCCGTAGAATACAAAGCATAAAAACCGAACGATTAAAACCTCACCGCAGAGAACTATGCTCATTAGCTTAGACTCAAAGCCTTAAATACCTTTTTTTTTATTTAAGAGTCAATTGTGTTCGGGTTTTTTCCTGACCCGTTTGATTATAAACTGTGAAAAATAGACTGTGACATATATTTGCTACGATATAGAAAACCGAATGCGGATAAAATTTCTTTTCCGTTGCATTTCTTGAATCAGAATGCAGTTCAAATGAAAAGATCCATTACTACATTATTAAGTCAGGACTATTAATGAAGCGCACTATAATTTTTTTAAACTCAGGCGACTAAATTTAAGATCTCTAAAAACATAGAAGGCATCATAAGGCATCGAAACTTGTTAATGTTAAACTATTATACAATCATTGCCTTCAAAACCCTCCAGAGGCCAAATTTGATTTCATTTGCTTGTTTAATTCTCGAGTTATGCAGAAGTTTCTGTTTCATTTGTATGAACACGTTGTTTCATTTGTAGAAACCACGACATGCGATGTAGGTGGCGAGAAGGAAGCACGATCGGTTTCGTGCTGTTTCGCCGGGGAACAATCTGACGGAGTACGCTAGATTGACCGCCGGGGGATAGCCGATTAGAACGCGTCGTAGCACCGGTCAGGGGCCTCGGAGCGCCAGTGAACCGGACGCCAGGCTCCACCGGAATCGCTGGAGAGACTTCGGCATCCTACCGGTAGGTCCGAAAAGTGAGAAGAAGGTGTCTGCTTCTGGACGGGATTGCGCACCGGATGGTTCTGGTGCAAAGCGTATCTTAGTTGTTTGTGTAAAATCGTAGGTAGTCTACTAACTACTGCTTGTTTAATTCTCGAGTTATGCAGAAGTTTCTGTTTCATTTGTATGAGAGTCCCCATCCAGGGAGAGAAGGGGTATCAAACAATCATAAGAACCTTCAAGAAGGGGAGAGTTCTTAGCAACCTCCAAGGCTCTCGAGTTATGTAAAAAAATGTATTTCATCTGTATGGGAGTCCCCCCTTCTAGAAGGCGGAAGGGTCTTAAACCACCAAAGAAATATGTCTTTCCTTCAAAAACCTCCACCTGCGAAATTTGATTCCATATGCTTGATTAGTTCTCGAGCTATGCAGAAATTTGCGTTTCATTTATATGGGAGCCCCCCTTTGAGAAAGAGGAGGAGTTTCGAGTCACCCTGGAAATATTTATTGCCTTCAAAACTCTCCACATGCTAAAGTTGGTTCCATTTGCTTGATCAGCTCTCGCGTTATTCAGAAATTTGTGTTTCATTTGTATGGATGCTCCCTCCTTTAAGGGGCTGAGCAGTCTCAAACAACCAGAGAAACATTTCTTGCCTTTTATAACCAAACCATCATAAAAACATTTCCCTCTTCCAAAAACCTTCACATGCTAAATTTGGTTCCATTTGCTTGATTAGTTCTTGAGTTATTCGGAAATTTGTGTTTCATTTGTGTGGTAACCCTCTCTTTCAGGAGACGGAGCGGTCTCAAACCACCATAGAAACATTTTTTGCCTCCTAAAACTCCCACATACATTGCCGGCGTCAGTGGTGTAGTGTTAAGCGTGACTGCTACTTGGCACCCCAGTGGGTCTGGGTGCAATCCCAGTCGACGTCGGTGATTTTTTCTGAGGCAAAAAAATCTGGTCACCTCTTCCTTCGGAAGGGAAGTAAAGCCGTTGGTCCCGACTCATATTCATGAGTCAATAGGTAGGGTCCAGGTGATGGAGTCGGCTTCCTGGCGTCAGTGATTGTCACAATGTGAGGAAATAGGCCGACGGAAAATAAATTAGTAAAGAAATAAAACTCCCACTTGCGAAATTTAGTTTCCTTTATTCGATTAGTTCTCGAGTTATACAAAAAAAATGTGTATTATTGGTATGGAACCTTTCAGGAGAAGTCTCTACCTATAAAAAAAGAACCTTCCTCGACCCCAAAAACCCCTCCATACAAAATTTCATGTCAAGCGGTTCATTAGTTCCCGACTATAAAAGGTTCAGACAGACAGACAGACAGACAGACCTAAACAGGCTCACGAAGTACACGGAGAGTGAGAGCGGTCTGATTCACGAAACAGACGCCGGAAAGAGGAGTGTGGTTATTACGGCGGGCGTTACGCAGGGATCTACTTTGGGCCCGACCCTCTGGAATGCCATGTACGACGAGGTATTGAAGTTGAACCTTCCCAGAGGAGTGAAGATGATCGGCTTTGCGGACGACGTGGTGCTTCCAGTGATTGGTGAGTCGCGAGAAGAAGTCGAAGTACTGGCCACGGAGGCGATAGATGCGGTGGAAGACTGGATACGTGGGAAGAAACTATCGCTAGCTCACCACAAGACCGACCTGGTGATTATCAGCAACCGGAAGACAGTGCAGCATGCAAAAATCATGGTCGGCGAGTGCATCATTGACTCAAAGCGCAAAGTCACGCACTTGGGAGTCATGTTGTACGATTGACTGAACTACAATAGTCATGTCGACTACGTCTGCAAGAAGGCCACGGCAGTGATCTCAGCACTATCCTGGATCATGCCCAACAACTCTGCGATCAACAGTAGCAAGAGTCAACACTATCAAGCGTGTCATCGTCAATCATCAGGTACGGATGCCCAGTGTGGTTGGTGGCATTGAAGACTGGAATAATTCGCGCACAACTGAACCGTTCGTCCAGGCTGATGGCGATACGCGTGGCGAGTGCGTATCGAACCATCTCGTCGGACGCCGTGTGTGTGATAGCTGGGAATCTCCCCATTTGCTTTCAACTGGAAAAAGATAGCGAGTGCTTCAAGACACAAGAGGCGTTTGGAAAAAAGTGCGAGCCAACACTCAATCCAAGTGGCAGCAGCAAATGATTCCCGTCTAATTCCTAACCTGTCGATGTGGATCAACAGAGGACACGGTGAGGTTAACTTCTCCATGCCGCAATTTATGTCTGGTCATGGGTGCTTTAAGCAGTAGTTGCACAGATTCAGCCATGCAAGGTCGCCGATTTGTCCTGAGTGTCGGGACACAGAAGAAACACCGGAACACCCACGAGTAGATATGACAGCCATTGTCGGCGCTGACGTCAACGTAGACAATATCGTCGGACGTATGTGTAGCGACGAAGACAAATGGAACGCGGTGAACACGATTGTAGTACAGATCATGTCAGCACTACAGCGGAGTTGGCGGGAGGAACCACGACATGCGATGTAGGTGGCGAGAAGGAAGCACGATCGGTTCCGTGAGAAAGTCTTTCGCCGGGGAACTCTCTGATGGAGTAGGCTAGATCCACCACCGGGGGATAGCCGAGTAGAACGCGTCGTAGCACCAGTCTGGGGCCTCGGAGCGCCAGTGAACCGGACGCCATGCTCAACCGGAATTGCTGGAGTGCCTTCGGCACCTAACCGGTAGGTCCGAAAAGTGAGAAGAAGAGGTCTGCTTCCAGGCAGGATTGCGCACCGGATGGCTCTGGTGCAAAGCATGTCTTATTTGTTTGTGTAAAATCGTAGGTAGTCAACTAACAGGAGCCAAAAGGCTCAGCATGACGCATGTTGGTCGCTGATTGGTGAGAAAGTAACAAATTAACATCAGGAGCCGAAGGGCTCGGCATGGTGGGAGTCAAAGGGCTCGGCATCATGGGAGCCAAGGGGCTCGGGAAAATTGTAATAGGGATAAATTGGATGCGGCGCACATTGCGCATAACGCCTCTCCTCCGAACTAATACTGCATGGTATTTCCGGAGGGGAAACCCAGGTGATCGCTGAACTAGGAGAGTGTTTTAGTGAGTAGGCGAACATGTGAATCCCACACTTCGCCAAATCAGACACTGGCATGTGCATGAACACGAACACTACAGGCCAGTCTTCAGAAGATTTGTTAAACTCCTAGAACTAAAAAAAAAGACAGACAGACAAACAGACAGACCTATGGGACAGTGCATTTAAACTGACCTATGCCAAAGAGAGCATATAAATATTTCACTGCCATCCTTCAGGAGGGGGAGTTGTAAGGGATACAGACAGGTCGATTCAGGTGGAGAAGTTTGGTCGAAAAGTTCTGGTATCGCAAGCAATATGTGAAGTCTACCAGTTTTTACTCAACCGGAACAAGCAATGCGGAAATCTATCGATCTGAGTGTATGCGGAAGAGGTTGACGCTTTTATATCAGAAGCATAAAGGGTGATACTGGTCAAAATTTGGTCAAGGGAAAACGCGTGTAAATCGGTGAAATCGTTTATTTAAAAAATCAAATTAAATTTCTTTTTCAAGTTCAATTAGTATAAAATTCAGGAAAAATATTCAGTTAGGCTTCCGCTTTTCCAAATCCGAATTGCCGGGCCTTACACTTGACCCCTGCCATCAGATTTTGTACAGCCACCTTGTCCACCTTCTTCGCCGCAGAAAGCCAGTTTGCCTTGAACTGCTGCTCGTCCTTAGCAGTTTTTGGTCTTCTTTAGGTTCCGCTTGACAATAGCCCAGTATTTCTCAATTGGGCGGAGCTCTGGCGTGTTGGGAGGGTTCTTGTCGTTAGGAACCACCTGCACGTTGTTGGCGGCGTACCACTCCATGGCCTTTTTACCGTAATGGCAAGATGCCAAATCCGGCCAAAACAGTACGGAACAACCGTGTTTCTTCAGGAAAGGCATCAGACGTTTATTCAAACACTCTTTCACGTAAATTTCTTGGTTGACAGTCCCGGAAGCTATGAAAATGCTGCTTTTCAAGCCACAGGTATAGATGGCTTGCCAAACCAGATATTTCTTTGCGAACTTTGACAGTTTCGTGTGCTTGAAAATATCTGCTACCTTTCCCCTTCCTTTTGCTGTATAAAGCTCCTGTCCCGGAAGCTGCTTGTAGTCGGCTTTGACGTAGGTTTCGTCGTCCATTACCACGCAGTCAAACTTCGTCAGCATCGTCGTGTACAGCCTCCGGGATCGCGCTTTGGCCGTCGTATTTTGTTTATCATCGCGATTTGGAGTCAGTACCTTCTTGTAAGTCGATAGTCCGGCTCGTTTTTGGCTCGATGCACGGTTGTAGACGATACACCCAGCTTATTTGCGGCATCTCGGAGAGATAGGTTAGGGTTTCGCTTGAAACTACCGGCAACTCTCTTTGTCGTCTCAGCTGCTTCCGGTTTTCGATTTTCCCCGATCCAGACTTCCTGGCTGTCGACAAACGTTCCCCAAACACTTTAATTACATTTGTAACGGTTGATTTGGCAACTTTTAGCGATTTTGCCAACTTTGCGTGCGAGTAGCTCGGATTTTCGCGATGCGCGAGCAAAATTTTGATACGCTGCTCTTCTTGCTTGGACGGCATTTTGACAAATGAAGAGTGAATTCCAAAATCAAAATAGGAGCAAAATTCTACACACACACACCTTCAAAATGAGGGGTGTTCAGGTTTTTTAAATGCAAAATTGAAAGAAATACGTCAAGTTGATATTGACCAAATTTTGACCGTATCGCCCTTTAGTACCCCTCCACTGTTGCCCTCAGCATCGGCCCATCGAACGCTATTCGGCGAATTTAAGAGGGTCTTCAAAAAGACTGGGAAAACAAATGAGAATATGCAGGAGTTCAAACAAATTTGTACAAAGGCGTTTCAAAAAATGTGATGAAACACTTGTCCGTAACCTTGTAAAAAGAGTTCGACCAAAAATCCTCAAATTCGTGAAGAATAATATTAATTTCACCAGGTCTTTACAATGTTCAAGTTCAATCCCGTACCATAAAAAGTAATCCACTTGTTCGAATGAAACATCATTTTTATGTATGATTTGAAAGAAAAATATGTGGATTACTTATTTTCAATACAGTCCTTGTTTTAACAAAAAAAATGAATGAGAGCAATTTTATTTCAAGAATGTTCTGATTTTGGATTTGCCTCCACTCATGCGGTTTTAGACAGTAGGTTAGCCGCATTTTCTGAAAGCCACAGACCAATTCTTCTTGAACTCTTTCATGGTCTTGCAACTCAGTAGCGTTCAATTGGACGAATCTGTAGACAATTGGGAGGGTTTATGTCTTTCTCAACGAAACCTACTCCATTTTCTTGCATCCATTGTGTGGTTTTGGCGTAATGGGCTAACGACAAATCAGGTCAAAACAAAGGAGGGACATTGTGCTGCTTGTATAATGAAAGTATCCTCTTCTGCAAACACTCAGTACGGTAAACGTCGGCATTCATCGTACCTCAAGTGTAGAAAATTGATTACTTGGAGCCGCAAGAACAAATTACCTGCCATACGAGAACCTTTTGGCCAATTTTTTCTACATTAAACGATTTTTCGGCGATTCTCACAACTTCGCCGATGACCTTGGTGTAAAATTACGGTTCTAGAAGTGTTCTAGAAGAAGATCAAACGACGGTCGTGACAAAAGTCGACGGTATAACTTTCTGGCTATGATTTTCGCCCTGGATTTTTGCTCAGCACTTTGTTTTACTATTTTCTGCTTCTTATAATTGGTCAG
This sequence comes from Aedes japonicus, assembly GCA_034211315.2. Taxonomy (NCBI): domain Eukaryota; kingdom Metazoa; phylum Arthropoda; class Insecta; order Diptera; family Culicidae; genus Aedes; species Aedes japonicus. The sequence goes on from JASCZW010000605.1 coordinate 142,426, forward strand.
GTTGTCGCGCTTCTTGATTCTTTGCACCATTCCGATGGAGGTAAAAAACTATTTTTCAAAATCACGAATCAACATCGATCTGTCCGAAGGAGGAGGTTTACTACCTACCGATCCAATTTTGGGTCAGCTGGACCTGGTTTTCTTCCTCTTCTTGGCAGGTCATCAATCCAGTAGTGGTGATATTGGAAATACTTCTACTGTACTATCCTCAATCATTTTACCTTTTATGCAGCACTCATAAATATCATGTTCAAGATCTCAAGATATCTTGAATCGTAAAGTTAAATTTTCGGTTCTATCCGACTGGCCCAAGTTTAGAACTTAAAATCAATGTAATTAATAATTTATTACGGTGTGACTAAACATATGATACATGTATTATAAGCTGTCATAATTTGTTGATTACTGTCATCTTAAAACAGGAACTAGTGTTAATAGTAATCTAGGAATCACCTTGTATGGCCAACCAATAGATAAAGCCAAATGTAGGAATTGGTTAAATGATTTCTTAGAACTAGTCAAACAACCATTATATTTTTTAACTATGAGCTGCCACAATAAACACTGCTGAGAGATCTTTATCTATCAATGTTTATTTGAAAAAGGAGAGAAGGTGTTTGAAATGCATGAATTAGAATTAAAAGGCCATCATACATACAGTTTAGGTGCCGTTTTGAGTATCCAGGAAATAATGAATATTTTGAAGATGCTTCTCTTCTCATAAAAACATCAACGATTGAAATAAGTTTATATTTCTTCATTCGAAATAGCAACGTATTTCTAAAAAAACATGCAATAAGAAACAAATTGCAAAAATTAACAAACTAATGACTCACCCCATCCAATCATCCAAAAAACAACACTTCATATAAATAAATTCACATGCATGGACTCAAAACACTTCAAAGTCATGTATTTCTCAAAGTGCTAAAACAACTAGTCATCACGACAAACACTCCGGATGAGACGTAGGGAAAACCGTTCTCATCTGTCAATTAATTCAAAATCTCTCGATCAAATTTTCGAAACATACTTACGCCCGAATCAGACTAGATCAAACAGCCCGGCATCAATGTAGCTGAATAAACGCTCAAACCAAGCACTGGGGAATCAAACAGTACTACACAGTCACAAGACTACTCTATGCCAACCGCCAATAGAGCCAACCATGAGAGCAGCTCAAGAGATTCTGTAGAGGTTAATTAAATCACTTTTTATAGGTAAGATTGTATTCAATCGAAAGTCTATTGCCCGTCCTTTCAAAATCAATTTCAGGGATACTAATGGTCAAGGTTAAAAGTGTTGAGAGCCATGCAACTAGCTTGTGTAGAATTAAGCCACAACCAGATGGATGACAAAGCGTTTTTTTTTTTCAAAGCAACTCGTAGAGTCCTCACGTGCAAATGAACGAGTGACTTCGGACTTTTGCCTCAATTATACTAAATTCTCATGCAGAGGAACAAACTGGATTAGCTTCGGAGGACTTGCTGTGAACGTTAAAGGTTTTGGCCTGATTATAAATCCAACTGCATTTGATCAACAAAAAAAAATGCCACATATGGTGCGCCTTGTTCCAAATTAGAAAGATATTTATGATCTTACCTCGCGCCGAACTGCTTGAAAATGAGGGTGAACGAAATTGAACCGCAAATAAATTAAAATCAAATTTATGGATCTCGCAATGCAACCGCGACAGGCGAAGGATAAATGTGAATTCTAAATGTCATTGCAGCAGCATCTTCAAATGCAGGCAGCCGGACGGGATCTGACGATAAATGGCTCACCAGTCAGTGGTCTTCTTATTTCCGAGAAATGATGTGGAAAGATTTGCATATCAATTCCATACAGGGGGGCCACAATGCTATCAATTGATGGAAATTTGCAAATCTATATCATTAACAACAGTGGTGTGCTATGGCGGTAATAAACAATTTTTTTTTGCTGCATATAAAAAGTCTCCTTTGCTGCGAGTATACGAAATGAATAAATATTAGGGATTAACTTGCATTTATAAATACAACCATGTTTAGAGATGCAAGAAATCGGCAATTGATATGTGTGTTAGGAAAAGTTCAGCTAGCTTGGCGGAATTCACCAATGAGGTTTGAAAAATTATTTCCATCTCATTTTAACTTTAACAATAACTAACCACTGCTATATTTGCATCAAGGTTTCATATTTTTATCACTAGATCGTGAATGTGAATTAAGCTCAAAAAAGCTATTGGCTGAATTTCTTTTCTGAAATGTGACTCATAAAGTTTAGTTTTAAACTGAAAATATATTGAAAAAAAAACATTGATTGTCCAAAAATTAAACATAAATAAACGAGCTATTTTCACTCTGATAATCGACTATGACATCAAAACTACGCTCTTACTTCTAATTAATAGCCAGGGTTGAAAAACAAATCTATAATAATGAAAATGTCTTCAATCTTTGTAGTACTTAGTCTACACTGAAAACCTTGTTTCGCAAATCACTTTTGCTAGATTCGTGAACATAGATTTAGTACATAGAAAAATTGTCTCGTCTGGTGAAATAGTTTCAGTACCTTAATACAATTTTGTACAATATACGAAATCAGTTTCATGAATACCAACCAATTACTGCTACTCTTCTATCGTACTCAGTGTTGGAAAGATAATTTTCAAAAAACGTCCAATCTTTGCTCATTGCAAAGATGCATCGCCGAGGAACTTCGCGTTAAAAGTTCACGAACGAAATACAATCCAAAGTTCATGAAAGCACTGAGAGAGTAAACGTTCTATTTCTCACCGCGAAAGCTCTTTCGTTTCTCCATCTCACAACGTTTCACTCGCGTATTTGAGATCCGATTCAAACAAATCTAGGGTTTTTTTTTTTTCATTAGGGCGAATCTGCAATTGAGAGACTCTCTTTGATTAATTTCTCTTTCATTCATATTCCAATCACCTTTACGTTTTTCATTCTACTATTTGTAGAGTATGCTAGCCAGCACTGCTGTGTTTCTATCTGTACCAAAGAATCTCTCAAAAGAGAGAGGCGAGAATCTTTCATAGATTGCCATTGAAAAGAAATTTTGCTGTCTTCTCTACTTTGTAGTTGAAAAAAAATTCCTAGCGAAATGATCCACCTCGGCTTATACTGTTCGTATTGCTCTTAGCTAGTCGACGCGATAGCGTATGTGTAAGCGATGTTCACGGATAAAAACCAATTCAGGCCAACCGACACCAGGAAATTTCTTCAATCAAATGGCATAGAAACTTTGCTTGGATGAAAAGAAAAAAGACATATCGAAGTATCGTGCCACCGCCAACTTCGAGTGGTAGGAAACGCTGCTGGAATAGCGTGATGCATTGAGGACAAGTTCGGGAGGTTGTAAACAATCCGAAATCGGACTGACATCAGACTGTAAAATGTGTTTATATTCATGCGCACTCCTGTTTCATTTTACTCAATGTTTGAGCTGGTTTCATTTTACTCAATATTTTCGTAAAAAGTGGATCTACTCAATTTTATGAGAAGATCCACTTTTTACGAGAACTGAGTAACATTTTCGTGAGAGAAAAAGAGCTAGTATACAATTGTACTCACAAATCGAGTAAAATGAAATGGGAGTGCGAGATATTTTTCAAGAATGAATTGGAATAAAGTTATAGTGAAAAAAAAATAATTTAATTTGTTTTCATATCTTCGCGTCGGTGACTCGAAGAAAAAAATCGGGATATTTCATTCTCTCATCCCAAAAAGCTCACTAAAGTAACGTTTCGGTGAGAATTCCATTACTGATCCTGCTGGATCAAACCCCAAGTCAGAAACATTAAAACCGATACAGGACTATTCATGACCATGCTTATTTTCGAATTAAATTTTGTTCATATAGCAGAACTCTCAATCGTTTGGGCAACGATCAGAGAGACTCATTTTTTATTTATTGTAAAAAAAATATTCATAGGTCTTTGTTTGGCTTTCGTACCCCTAGCAAAGTAAAAAAACTGATATCTGTTATAAGTAACACATTTAGTTGTCACGTATTAACGCCAACTTAGTTTTCAACATTGACTAGTTTTGTTATCATGTTTTATCAATTTCTAAAGACGATTTTTGACGCACGTTACTGATTACTACCGGCAGGTTGATGAATGCTGAATAATACCATTATGTATATATTGTATGCACTTTGTTTTGATGCGCACATGGGAGAGGAACTCTCTCCTTTTTTGAGTATGTTTTGATTCGCAACGTCTTAGATCACTCAAGTTGCAAAACAGAGTGCATACAATATATCGCTAGAATAACTATCACAAAGTCATCAGTGGTACATGAGCGCTTACCAAACGTCACCTTTTGCCTGTTTAGGTGGCGGATTCGTCCGTGCCTCGACCTACCCCGCAGTGGGATGTTAGGCAAAGGATGACGTCCTTGGTTCAAGTACTACTTTACACATGCCCTTTTGCTCAATTTTCAAAACATCTGTTCTATTTCAAACCTACCGTACACTGACGGAACTTTCAACTCTATCTCTTCATATCTCTCATTCTAGCAAACATTACTGTTCACTCTTGGTGTCTCATGGTGATGAGCGGACATCTCCTACATAATACAACATAATTTAATTTAATACCAGACACCTACAAGGGATAAGACAGGCCCAATAAGATTGTACGCAAAGGTAACGTTGGACAAAAGCCTGTCCACGTTAAATTTCGAACAGTTTTCTTTCAGTGCAGATTTGAATTATTTTACGGATTGTTGAATCGTTTCACTTATATGACAGCTGAAACTCTCCACTTTATTTCGTGGTAAAACATGTTTAAATCCTTGTTACATTCAGAAAAATGGCGTCGAATCAAGTGGAAGTGCACAAACGCATTTTGTACGACCGGCTGCAAAATCTGAATTCATCGATACGCGATCTTGCCAAGAACCAAAACCGACCGAAGAGTAACGTGTTTTGTGTTTGCAAATCATTTGACCAGCGCTTGACTGTGGATCGGAAAGTTGGGAGTCGAACAAATCGGAAAGTATGCTCCCGACAAATGGACAAGAAAGACGTATTCATTATTGAGAAAAACCTTAATCTTTCTGTGTGAATTGTGGCTCGCAAAGTTGAGAAGTCAAAATAATGCGTACAAAAAGTGAAGCAGTGGCAAGGACTGAATGCGATAAAGTGAAAAAGGTACCCAACTGTGATGACAAGCACAATTCCACTGCAAAAACTCATGCTAAGAAGCTTGACACGAGATTTTGCAAACATTTTCTAGTATCATAATGGCAACGATGTCCTCGGGTCTGGCTTCTTATACCGTAGTGCAAAGGAACGCCGTTGTCGAGCATTTCTGGATAAGGCCTCTGTTTTGGCCTCTTGTCACTATGCGAAATCCGTCCTGGAATCTTATACCATACAAGAGGTCAAATACGTACCAAAAACAGCTAATTTATCAAACTGTTCAGAACTTCTCCCAATAGAGAAGTACTGGGCTCTAGTTAAGTGGAAACTCTTCGAAACTAAGTTGAAAGCAAATGGTACCGATGATTTCAAGAAAAGATGGTAAAACGCCACGGTGAGCGTATCTGAAGAATCCGTACGGGACCTGATGGCGGGTGTACCACAAAAAGTTCGAGAATTTTACAGAAAGAAGGATTAACACCTTAATCAACTGTTTTTAATGTAGATGTAACTCTTATATTGTGAAATAAAAAATTGGTTTTGTAAAGTTATTTTTGCTTTTGCTTTTTTGCTGCTATTATTTTGGTGTCTGAAATTTAACGTGGACAGGCTTTACGTAGCAAAGTGTAATGACTTTTAATATTTTTAAAAAAGCCTTTATTAGAACAGAGACAGCATTGATCGATTGATTCCACCGATTATAATTATCTATCAAAGCCAGTTTCGCTTATTTCGCAAATTTCTTCTGAAATATAGAATACATTGCGGCTTTGGCACACGAACGATAATTGTCGCGGCCAACCACCCCAAAGCTCAGCCCCTAGCACTTCCAAAGACATGTAAACTCTCTATTCCACTGGTTTTGGTGGCCCTGAAAAGAGCCGTTTTGGGTTCAGAGGAACAGCCATTGCAACGCCCTCACTTCGTCGTGTCTAGCTCTCCTGGCAATAGCAGTCGGATGGCGGCTTGAAATTCCCGTAACATGAGGGTCCTCCGCCGATTAATTTGGACCAATCGGGAACCTGCTTCAACACCCGGTAGGTATGTACTGAATGTTTCTTCTTCCGAAAGCTTCCACCGGCGAACCGCTTCTGCTGCTTTGGCAATGGCCTTCTGGGCTTTTTCGACGATGCTGCTGTTGCCTTCTCGCTGGTTGGAGGTTTTGGGAGCCATTTTGAGCTATAAATAAACAATGCGACATGCCCGAACCAAAGAAGAATGCTAAGATGCAACATTTGGTTTAAATATTTCTTTATTTCAGTGTCCTCTTCAAAAATTAATAACGGTCCCTTTCTTTTTTTTCGAGCAATGGGCCCGTCACTCGTTTTCATACCTTAAAAACAGGGTAATTGAGTTGTTTCAATTAAACTCAATTAAGAGTAAGTTCGGTTTTAACATTTTTGAGTTAAAGTTACTCAAATGTGAGTGAAATTGGATGGAAGAGATACGTCCGTCTTTGTTATGAGGAATAGCGAAGTTCCTTCTAGTTGTATAAATTTTCATCTAATTTTTGAGTTTGAATCGTTGTGGATCTTCCTGAAACTGTGATTCTGGACAGGCTTGAAGTGAAATTGGACAATATTTCTGACAATAATCATAATCATAAAAGTTAAATTCTTAATTTTTTGCGTATCAAATTGGTTCACTCTAACATTATTTTTAAAAAAAATCTATGTTCTCTTCAATTTTGAAAAATTGATTTTACGTTTACCGAGCTTTTCAGCTGCTTGAAATTGTATCGAACAGATTGAGTGTGTAGCGTTGTAACTTAGCGAAAAATTGTGAATTTTCCCTGAGTTTGTAAAAACATTGTTTACTTTGGCAACGCACCTGAAAAATAAAAAATAAATGAAAAATTTCGAACGTAGGGTCAGAACAGCTTACAGCGAGAATTAACAAAAAAGCGTGATCTGAATCTCCAGTGTTCAAGATTGTTCAGAAGAAATTTGGAAAAACGTGTTCTCTTGAAGATTTACCAAAATCTGGATACAAAAAGGAGGCATCGGACTGGAAAAAGAAGCTCGTGAAATTGCCAAACAAGTGGACGCTAGAGCTATGAACTGTGGAACTGTGCAGCATATCAAAAAGCATAATAACATCAGAACCTACAAGAAGCAGAAAGCATTCAAAAGCTCGGATTCACAAAATCTTTCTGCGATAATACGGGCACGGAACATATATGGCGTTCTCCTCCAAAAACCAAACCGGCAAATTTTGATGGACGACAGTTCACTTCCGGGGCCGATGATGATGTGCGGTACATTATAATTTGGAATGAAAAATTTGGGCCCTTTGGTGTGGCAAGCTATTTGCGCCTGCGGCCTGAAGCGTTCCACAGGCGCAAATTCCATACTTATTTTCAGAACATTCTGTGAATCCAGTCGATCCACATAATATTCTTAAGGTAAATATAAAGAGATATTGTAATCGCCAAATCAAACTTTAATTTAGCTTCCTTTGCAATCGTCAAGACTTTGATTGAGCTTTTGAGATTTATTTGCAGAACTGTGATAATCGACGGAGATTCGTGGTGTTAGAAGAATGTGTGTACTTCGGATAATGATGACGTCAGATAGTAACTGTCTCCTATTTTCATAATAATTCAAAATCTCAACTCACTTGATAGTGTAAAACGGTTAATTGCAAGCATGTAAATTATCCAAACAGGAAGGAGATCCTTAATTTATAAATAAATATCCAGCGTAATTTAGGCTCAAGAGGGTGATATCAAATTTGAAATTGAAGAATATTGTTGTGCCTCCAAAAAAACTAATTATTAAAGCATATTTCCACCCAATATCAATCCTTAACTACCTTGCGAATGTTCTCGAGAAGCTGTTACATGACGCCATCTACCCCGTTGTACAGTCGGTGATATCTGAGCATCAACAGGGCTTCGTTAAAAAGCGGTCAACGACATCGAACCTCATGACTCACACCGGTACTGTAATCTACGAGCTCGAGAAGTGATGCCAGGTCGACGCCATTTACATTGACTTTTCAAAAGCGTTCGACTGGCCATTGAAAAACTGAGCCGCCTTGGATTGCCCACTTAGATTATTCAGTGGCTTCAGTCGTACTCGTCTTCACGTAAAGCTTTTGTCAAGGTGCACGACGCTAGATTAAACTTATTTGATATTCCTTCCGGTGTACCACAGTGACTTAAAGCTGGTCCGTGTAATTAAATCGCTTGTAGATTGCTGTGCTTCACAAGCCAATTTAGAACATGTGTCTAGATGGTGTGATTTAAACGGAATTCAGATGAATAGTAACCGGGAACCGGGAAGACCATAGAGTAGGTGAAGACTCTACGGGGCTGAGCTGCAAGCAACCCGGCGGGTCCACGGGTCGTGGATGGTGAGATTCCATCAGATATTATGGACAGCTACTAAATACACGAATAAGTAGCCCCAGGCGAGCGGCTGTTTAGGATGTGGGGGGACTGAGCAGTTGTTGGACTCTCTTGAGTTTCTTCCAAAAATTCACAAATATTCGAAAGCAGCCGTGACAAAAGCGAGCCACCCCGCTTTTTAAAAAAAGGGTAAAAGTCCAAGCCTTCACCCATTGGAGCGTCTGTTCTCCATGTTAGGGGCAGCTCAAAGCAGCGTCTATTCTCCTTGTTAGGAGCGGCTGAGTCACCGTCTTGTTAGTGCGCCCAGAACTCTAAATACAAAAGCCGAAAGTCCTGGTGGTGCTTGGGACTGTTAAACAGCAGCATCACGATGGTCCTCCTGCGAGATAGTGGGGTTGGTTGTGGGCCTTGCGGGCCGATTATGGAAAAAGGAATTGCAACGAATAATACGCAGATGAATAGTGCAGAGTGATAACCTTCGCTCGTTGTCATTCTTTTGCCACGTTCGACTACGGTTTAAACGGCATATTACTAGAAAGGATCACGTAGATCAACGACCTAGGAGTCAAACTTGATCGGAAGCTTCGTTTCAACAGGCACATCTCCGCAACAACCGCGAGCGCAAAAGTAATGCTTGGTATTTTTAAAGCGTAACCCCGCCCATTTCAATGATGTGCATGCACATAAGTCGCTGTATTGCGCTTTAGTTCGTAGTGTGATGGAATACGAAGTGCAAATCTGGGCTCCGTATCACGCCGTTCATATTGCACGTACCGAAGAAGGCCAGAAGCGGTTTATTAGATACACTCTAGGCCACCTTCCCTGAAACGATCCTAACAATCTGCCGCCATATGAAGATGCGCTGCTAAATATTCAACCGTTATCGAGCCGTCGAGTGATGCTTCAACGGCTGTTTGTCTTCGACGTGGTCTCGTGCAACATCGATTGTAGCAGCATTCTTGAGAATGTTAGGCTACATGTACCAGTTCGTCAGTCCCGGAATCGTCAACTGTTGTGGATTTCTGGCCACCGTACTCTTTATAGACGAAAAAACCCGGTAGATTCATGTTGTAGGTTGTTCAATCAAGTGTGTGACTCTTGATTTTAACATTAGTAAATATAGGAATAGAATTAAAACATGTTTGTGATCAGTCTGTGCGATGTCCTTGTCGAAGATGTTGTGTTTAAATAAATAGATAATATTATCTAAATTGAATGTATTTCCCGAGGATTCAGCTGGAACATATTTCTTTCCCATAATTAGAGAGTAACTTGAAAACATGAGAAACCTACATAAGAACAAAATTTTGCCAAACACGCCAGCTTCATGGACCATTAAATATAAATAAGCAATTGTGAAGGCACTTACCATTTCATGGTTCCCTACTATGCTGTATCATTCAATCTCCTCCAGTTCAAAAGCACTTTCGTTCTATCGGAAATCACGGTAATCTATTAGTTACAAGTAAACATCAAACGAACATAAAAAACACTACACAACCAGCTGCTGCTTACCCCCTCGCTTCACTCGCGATGATCACACACAATCAAGATTAAAACACTATCATCAAATATTTCACCAATCATCTGCAAAACGGCACTGATTTCCGCTTCACCAAACCGTTAGTTGGTACGTACACTTCATTTCATACCTCACAAAAACGGCCAACCTTATCACCGCACTTTATCTTGCACTTTTCTTCGGATCTCAGTCGATGACGATGTTCCCGGTTAACCAGAAGTAAAAAAAAACGCTTCAGCTATTACCATCAATCAACAGCCTTGAATGGTGGTGGGTTGCTATCTTCAGCACCTCGGCATACTCGGTATGGCATGGGAACACTAAATACCGCAATTGACTGGGGCTTGATTTTCTGAAGGGAATTAGCAGGCGTGTTCTCTGCAAATTGGTTTCAAATTATTTTGAAATAAAACAATTTCGTCTAGTTTTCGCCTTGCCGCCGTCCAACGATAAACAACTCCTCTCAATTGGCTTCAAATACTACAGCAATCCACCAGCGTGCGAACTGGTTTGAACCGATGTGATTTAAAATTTTATCTAGAAGTAAAGAGGTAGAAAACATAGAAAGATTATTTATTTTATTTAGGTGTAGATGCTTTTATTTTACATATAATTTTCAGTTTTGATCAAAATAAACATATGATAAAAACATCTTGCATTACATTTTATTGACTGATTCATCAAGGAGTGTTGATGGACTCTTCATCAAGTACAGCCAAATACACTACGTAAAGGAGATGGAGTTCATGAGAGACTAGCATAATCCATTGCATCGTTTTTATGGCCATGATCCCTTCAGAACCGACTCCCTGTTTTAGCTGGTTTCTCATTTCATTATAACATAACCATTCTTGTGTATAAGCCCTAAGGCAATGTAGAAAAATATCCAGAACGAGGTACCGCCGCAAAGGTCGTCATGCTGATATAAAATAGTCAAAAGAGCATCGAACACGTACCCTCATGTATTGGTTAAGCAGAACATAACCACCCAGCAATTTAATCCAATTTTCCTCGTTGCTTTTGTTAATTTTATTACCACTCATACACGTACCAACGTTTGCCCTACCTAACTACACAAAGACAATCTCTCGTGTCCCTCCTAACCAGTGATCCAGAACCGGACTTGCGACGTGTCGTCTTGAGTGGAAGTTGGTAAGCTGAGAACCGATCCCCCAGTCGACAGATCAAGGCGAAACCAAATCCTCTTGTGGTTTTCCAACGTGCCACTTTCAAAGATTTAGCGAGCAGTCAGTGTCCCTTCAATATCGTCTTATGGAAAGAAAGGAAAAAGACAAAAATGGTGACGGGCGTTGGTAAGCCGTTCTTTCCGACGCTCTTTCTTAACGGTTCGAAGCGACTTTATAAGAAACCATACGACTTGTCGTTGTCACCACCATTACAGTTCTCTCTTCATTTCCAGGGTGTTGATTCATATTAATTTCCTTACCATGAAAAGAATCCTATTCTAGCTGAGTTTGTCCAAGCATGTATGTCGTAATTCTTAATTAGGGGTTCGGTCTCGAACGGCGCAGGAACACCCCTGCATATTGAAGTCTTGTGCCGAACCCACCTAATAATTACCAAAGCCATTTATCATTCCGGACTATTTTTTCGCGGATCCGTTGATTTACTGCCGATTGGATAGGTGTTGTTGCAGGGAGAAGTGGGTATTATTATACTACACGGTGAAAACACAGTCTGCAACTGCACAGCCACCAACTATCAGGAGGCAATTCGTTTGACTTCTCAGCATGAGCCATTGATGGTTTAGAGCATCGGCGGGTGGCACGGGGAAATTGATTTTAGCCAACGCTAAGCAATTTTCAAACATAAATTAAATCCAGTAAATGTTGCATCTGTTTCAACACAGCCGATAAAGACAACCTATGGCTACATAATTTTAGTGTTTATTTTGTGTTAATAAGTTGCGAAACGTTTCGAAAAGATAATTGCGGAACTTGTATAAAAAGTTGCTTTATTAAAGATATCACACTTCAACTCTCATCCAGTGAGTCATCAACTTGAGTGGATCTAAATATATATATTTTCGACACTTGTTTTTAACTCTGTCGGCCCCCACTCGGAAGTGGAAGCCTGGGTGCAGTATCCCGAATATCCAAAAGTGGCTTTAATTCAATAAGCTCGTGAATACAAGACATCGTAAAATCCATTTGCTTATCGCTGGCAGTCACCGATTTGAGCACATTTTGTTCCTATTAATGTTCGCAAAGGCCCTCGTGGTAGGCAGGTCCATTTTCGTTCGCCCGAGCAGCAAAAATGGTAAAAGGTCAATGCAATATCAGTCGAACAAGAGAGACAGAAAGACGGCAAGAAACGGCCGGTTTTTTAATCGGGTTTTGCTTAGCTCACTTGCAGTGCATAGGAGGAAACCAAAGGTGGACACAACTTCAATAAATTGTGAATTTATTATATGGATTGAGTGGTTCTCGATAGACCAGGGAGGGCTTCCCGATTGGGCCCGCGATAGCCCGGGATAAGAAAAATTTGCTTTCAATGGGCATCAATTGTCAAGATCGCCAGCTGAGTTTTGACCTCGGCACTTCGATGCGAGGTCTGTGTGAACTTGCCAGAGAAGGCGGATTCGTATGCTAATGCACCGCTATCGATAGCAGGGATATGGAAATGGCAAATAACTATTAGGATTAGCGGATTGTTTCGACATATCGGTTAGTAGACGTCGTGATATTTTATGAATGATATCGCAGAAAAGTTTCAAGCAGGTTTCGGTGCCCCTTCACAACGATACCGATGCCAATTTTAGACTGTTTACTGTTTGTTTATATTATAAAGGAAGTTATAACGCATGAGGTAAGAGTTATTAATTAATATAAACTGGAAACGTAAAAAATACTTCGTGGTCAGGTTACAAAATCGCGAAATCATTGAAGCTCGCTAAATATTGCATGGATTTTTTTTAAGCATGGATGGACTCGGATTGAGCAGACTACGCGCTTTAGTGGAACTTACGATCGGCAATTGCGGTTGATATTTTGGAGAACAATCCGGGCTAACCCAGAACTCTCAGATTATGAGATAGCCAGAAATACAATGACAGTAAAACTATTGTCCAAAGGACTCGTCTGCGAGTAGGCTGTCGTTCTTTTGCTAGAAAGCAGCGAAACCGGATATTGAAGCAAAACCTAGTGACCAAGCTCTGTAGTTATTCATCAAGGTTTTAACCAAACACACTAAGTAATTATGAATTTTACACGAGACGTAATTCATGTTTGTTATACGTCGAGGAACGTAAAGCAAGATTTCGTGTAAAATTATGTCTCTTGAAACTGACACATACACAATTCGACTAAAGATGTGTTTGTTTGAATTTGTTTTCTCATCTCATTCGACTCATTCTTATGTGCTAAAGGACGCTTGCATGTATCGGTCTCAAGAGACAGAAATTTACTTGACATTTTACTAGTGTGTAGGCCAAAATTCTGGAAAGCCACAGGTCGAGGTAGTGTTCCAAGTATGTTCAAATACGTTCTCCCTGAAAAACTAACTAGCCATGGACGCAAAAGCACATCAATTCCAACAGGTACCTTTTATGTTTTGGCCAGATTTGCCAAGCTACCATTAAAGTCGAGAGACATTTCAGTGCTGCCATGCCGAGAATTTCATCTTTAAGGACTGCAACTCATTCCCTTAATTCCCGTTAATAATGAGCGACTTTTTTCGGATAAATGGTATAGAAGAACGAAATAAAAGATTTTAACAAACCAAATTGCATTTTATTCATAAAAATATTAAAAACTTCACAAACATACTTTTACTCCCGGCTGCGCCGCCTTGCGGCAGTTAAGAGAAGCTTTGATCATAGGCTAAAAAAGAAGCTTGTTGGCATATTCTTCAGTTCCTTGGTCGCCTTTTTAATCAAACCGTCCTTCGTTTTGGCCATGAAATTGCTTGAATATACTTTTCTCTTCTAATTGGCCCAGAACTTCTCGATTGGGTGGAGCCGGGCAAGTTGGGGGGTTGGCATCATTCCGCACGTTCCGCTTCGCCGGGAGGATCTTTTTGACCAGAATCTTCAGCCGCTGTTTCTGAGTTTCCGCTTGGTTCTCCGGCATTGCTGGCTTGGAATGACGCTTCCGCATATGGATATCCATTTTGGCCAAATACTGCCGACTTCCCGGCACAACGCACGCAGTGGCCTCCTTGCCTTCCGTCTTCCGTTTGAGTTCCTGTTGAATCCACCGGTCGCTACAAAGGGTTGGACAGCTGGAAACAGGTTTCCGCTCAATGTACTCTTCTTAAAAAGGGTCAGAATCTTGTAGATGTTCCCACGATCGTATCCAGCCGACATGAAGTGGGCCACGATGGCCGGCAATTTTTGGCCGGATGGAGCAGATGGTACGAACAAATCATAGATCGAAGTTGTTTCTTATTTATTTATTTATTTATTTATTTAATTTAGTTCATCGGACTTATTGTCTACATGACACAAACTTAAAACTAAATAAAACGGGCATTACAAACACGAGCCAAAAAGTGAGCTGAGGATTCGCCAAATTCAAACAATTCTTCGACAGTCGTAAACGCTCGCATCATAGCTGTTAGAGGTTCGTTGTTTACAAACGCTGTTCGATGGAATCGGGTTTGAAGAAGAGTACCACTCCGTAATGCTCTCGGAGGAACTCGGATGTTCAGTTGAGAGAGAAGCCTCGAGCAGTCGACCTCTCCATTCAGAAGTTTAGCAACAAAAACCGCTTGTTGATTTTTCCGTCGGCGTTCCAAAGTATGCAATTGCAGCAGATTGCAGCGATCTGAATACGGCGGGAGATTTTGCGGATCACGCCATGGTAGATTACGCAATGCCATCCGAATAAACCTGCGCTGGATTGTTTCTATCCTCAAGCTCCAAGTCAATTGATAAGGAAGCCAGACCAAGGCGGCATTTTCTAGGATCGGTCGTACAAGTGAGCAATAGAGAGCTTTCAGGCAGTACGGGTCAGTGAAGTCTCTTGAGATTTTTGACACAAACCCTAGCTGGCGATTAGCCTTAGAAATCACAGCAGAGCGGTGGAGGTTAAACGATAATTTATGATCCAGTAGAACACCTAAATCGCTGAACTGGTCGGTTCTATGTAGAACGACGCCATTGATGGTATAGTCGAAAACAATCGGCTGCTTGATGCGGTAATACGACATTACCATACACTTTGGAATGCTGATCATAAGTTTATTCCGACGGCACCAATCAGTGAATCGATCCAATTATGATTGAAGACGAGTACAATCCTCGGCAGTCCGTACCACAAAAAACAGCTTTAAGTCATCAGCATACTCAAGCCTGCAGCCATCTCCTAGTAGAAGCAATACGTCGTTGAAGTATAAAACAAACAGCAGCGGTCCAATGTTGCTTCCCTGTGGAACACCTGACGAGTTCGTAAAGCAACAGGAAGTGCTTGTATCAAGTTTTACTCGCAGAGCCCTGTCTGTTAAATACGAGCACAACCATGATGCCAATCTTTCCGATGTGCCGAGTTTTGAAAGCTTCGCCAGCAGAATTTCATGGTTGATTGTATCAAACGCTGCTTTTAGATCAGTATAGACGACGTCTACTGGTGCTCCTTTCTCCAATTGATCAAAACAGGTCGTGGTAAAATCTAGGATATTGGTGGTAACCGAACGTCCAGGCATGAAACCATGTTGATCGCCAGAGATGTAGCATTTGGTGCGCTCGAGAATGAAACCACTCACTATTATCTCAAACAATTTAGAGGCAGCTGACAGATTAGTGATTCCCCGGTAGTTTTTAACGTCACGTTTGTCTCCCTTCTTGTGTACCGGAACCATCAAAGACTCCTTCCAGACTTCGGGAAATTTCGATTCGGCAAAAGATTTGTTGAAGATCCTGCAGAGCGGCTCGACAAGAGCTCCATTGGTGCGACAATACACTGAAGACGGAATACCATCTGGTCCAGGCGAGAATGTACATTTTATTTTCTTGATGGCATTATTTACCATCAAGGGCGTTATCTCAAAAATATCCAAGTCTACAAGGTTCAATGGAACGTCCAAAACAGCGGAGTTAAGTTCACTCGGGTTAATACTTTCCGCAGCAAACACTGACGAAAAATGAGTAGCGAAAATTTCACATTTTTCCTTACTTATAGACGTTTCAATATCAAAAACACGCTAGCTGGCATAGTAGTATTTTTCCTCTTTGAATTTACATAACTCCAAAAACTCTTGGGGTTTCGCCTTAAGTGAGTTTGTACCCGTAAAACGTAAGATTTGTAGAGTGACGAGTTAAGTTTACGGTACTCATTACATGCCAAGTGAAAACTACGCTTATTTGCCAGGGAACGGTATCGCCGGAGTTTACGCTGGAAGGAACATTCGTGTCTATCCAATCACTTAGTACAGCGCACAACATTTCAGCCATTTCGTCAGCATTTAGTCCAGCAAAAAGAACATCCCAGTCAATGACAGAAAGAAAATCCCAAAGAGCATCGAAGTCAATTTTGTTATAGTCTAACGCCCGCACAACATTCTCATTCACACCACGCGATGGTACATCGTCATCAACTAAAGATGGTACACAGATAACCAGTGGCGGGTGATGAAGGTCTATCGGTAAGAGTGGTGAAACAGAACTCGAGATTTCAACAGGAAGATCCATTGGGCTAAAGAACAAATCGAGAATGCGTCCTAGGTGGTTGTGCACGAGATTTCTTTGATGCATGTTGAAGAAATCCATACCGTCAATCAAGATCGTGCTAGCCCTCGATGAAGATATATAGTTCACGGGTTGAATCTGGCCATCAGAAAAATTCCAGGTCACTCCAGGTTGATTATAGTCACCGCATACCAGTAGACAATCGTTGTCAGAGCCTCTGTTGACAAGCTCATGGATCGAATCAATATGCCCGGTCAGTATACTGAGATCCTTACTTTTGTTTAGAGGAACATAAATGGCACAAAGCAAAAGTCGTTTGGAACCAATCTTCATCGATACACATACCTGTTCTAACGTTTCTCCGCTGGAAACTTCAACACTGCTACTGATAAACCGATGATGCACAGCTATAAGAACTCCTCCGAAACGACATTTACTGCTGTTCATTTGGCTTCGGTCACATCGGTATACATTAAAATTGTTCCCAAAAAGCTGCGTTGAATTGATTGCGTCGTCGAGCCCCGTCTCAATTAAAACGATAACGTCAAAATTGCAATCCATGGTATTGCAGTAAAACTCGTCGATCTTGGTCCGCAGCCCACGGACGTTTTGGTAGTAAACCCATAAACTACTATGTTCGGTGCGTCCAAGTGTTCTTCTCTCAAGCTGTGATTGTTTCACTTGTTCACTGTGTTGTTTCTCGCCATAGTCAAATTTTCACAATATATAGGCAACTAGTATATATTGACCGCTGGGTACCACCACGTGGCAGGGTAATCGCATGAAATATCAGAAAATTTAGTCGAACTTTTAGACACATCGCATTGAACACATTTTCATCAATTGATACGCTAAAGCTGAAGAAAAGTAGCAATGTGTCCGAGAAAGTATGAAAAATTTCCGTCGAAAAGATTGTTACCTCACCTAAACAACAATTGAACAATTTCACTCTTATTTTAAAAAGAAAGTACTACAAATTTTTTAACTTTTACCTAGAACCTTTTTGATTATGTCTAATCGATTCCGAGATACAGCTGTTCCCATACGGTCAGATTCTAAGTTACGTAAGCTTTATTTGATGTGATACGGGACAATGTGTAATTTTTGCTATCTTTTATCACTTTGTAATTATTTCACCTCGCACATTCAGAGATGCAAATCTTGGTTTTCAGTGGGTCGACACATAACAAAAAGCGTTCCCGAAAATGCAAACGGACGTGGACTAGTTGACGTTTTCGGGATGTTTCCTTTCAAATGATATTTAGTTCATGCTGACGTGATTTAGGTCACGGTGTATTTTTTATTGTTCTCGAATTCATGACTGCAGTTCACGGATATGGGCACGGATTTTTTTCCGTGCATAACTAAAACTGTAATCGAATGATTGTTGCAAGTAAGCTCACGTATTGATAGGATTCTCTAATCAATAAACCTGATTTGATGTGGTATGATGTGTTTTTTTTTTTAAATAAATGGCCAAAAACGGGTTGGATGGATCGATAGGCAACATCACCTACACGTATATAAGTGATTATTAAGAGTCTCTATTCAACAACAAGATTGAACAATTGGTTAAAAATGAGAAAAATCTAGCGAAAATCAAACACGAGGATACCCAAATTAATGAGGACCAGCCGGTCCTTTATACACTCATTATTAGCAAGAGGAAGTTAGTGTTTCTACTCTTCGCATTCGATTCGTTTCAATCGGGCGCCCTGATGGTCCCACCTATTGCCCTGTTTTCAATAAAATGACGCATGGTTTTTTTAAATACCTAATAAGCACATACCAGTATTTAATGGAAACAGTAGTATAAGTTCCGGAGTGAAATTTGAATGTATATGTCATGCCAAAGTACTGAAAATTAAGCTAGCCTTTTGTTTGAGCGTCTTTAATATTTTCCACTATCCTTGACACTCATTTTAACTCATTTTTGAGAGCAGAAGTTCAAGGGTTCCGAACCTATAAATTGTTCATACATATGACCCAATCTTAGCTAGTCGATCAGCTTTTTCATTTCCTTCAATTACAAAATGACTAGAAATCCTTTGAGGATTGTCCTTGTTGTGGCATGAGAATTGATCTAGTAGTTGATAGCACTCGTACACTAGGTTTGAGGTGTAAGACGTTGAACGCTATGTTCAATCTTCTGTATCTTTGTCAATTATCAATATTTTTGATTGAAAATTTGACAACACTAGAAACAACGTATAGACCTCATGGAGCCAAAATTTCATATTGATAAAATTCATAAATTTAAAGTTTTAATAATATATGTGAAAAAAGTCGTTTTTGGACATACCAACTTCAAAAATCCCTATTTCTGTGAAAAATGTAGATACCATATCAAAAATGTCCCCATAACCTGAAAATATATTGAAAATAATGTGGACAATATAATTATAAATCAAATCAGCCTGGACAATTTTGAATGAACTAGCGAAAAAGCTTCCTGTACAGAATCGAGTTTTCACATTCAGAAGCTCTCACATAGAGTGAATGTGACTGGCACACTGAAGTAATTTTCCACAGATTTCATCAAGTGAAGATGAAAAATCGCACAACTATCGAGGTACACCTGTATTTCAATAATAAAAATTTCAACACCTTTTATATATACCTACTATGTAAAATTACATGAAAAGAATATCCTTCCAGGAATTTTGTTTCTCAGTATGATTCACGTCAAATTTCAAAATACGATTCTCCTGTATTTAATGTGATTTAAAAATCACAGCAGAACATTTTCGTCGCACCAAAAAATGTTCAAATCGTTTCCAGCATACAATCTTTCGTTTCGCAACCTCAGTTTCTAGTAACTGGTACATATTTCAGGGTGCTGTATTGTATAATCGGTTTGTTTGTATACTTTTTTCTTTGTGAGTGGAGTGTGAAGAAATCTCCACAATTATGGTACGTTTGTCCGATAAAGACTGTATTCGATGAAATTTGGACACACAAAATAGGTCACCAAACATTTTCCTTGAGCCAGATTCTTTTCAAACTTTCTGGAAATAAAGTACTACTAAATGGTTAAGTTTTAACATCATTGGTTTATTGAACCTCTTCTCCCAACCCAAATGCCCGCACCTTTGCCTTGACCCCTTTCATTAAATTTTGGGCAATGATAGGACTAGCTTACTTACTTTTAACCACAATTTCTTTAGTTCAAGTTCATTTTCTATAAGTTTTGGAGTTTTAACAAGCTTTGCCTTCATGGTTGCCCAACATTTTTCAATGGGGCGAAGTTCCGGAGTGTTTGGAGGGTTGACGTTTTTTGGTACAAAAACTACATTATTAACTTTGTACCAGTCTAAGGCGGCCCGGGCATAGTGGCAAGATGCCAAATCCGGCCAAAACAGTGTCGGGCCATCGTGAGATCTCAAGAAGGGCAGAAGTCGTTTTTGGAGGCATTCGTGCTTGTAGACTTGTCCGTTAACGGTCCCAGAGGTGATGAAGGGCTGACTCATTATGCCACATCCGCAGATTGCTTGCCAGACAAGGAATTTTTTGGCGAATTTCGACAGTTTCTTCTTCCGTACACTCTCCGGAACGGCCCACTTAGAGGTGGCGACGTAGTGTTCATGTCCTGGCATTTGTTTGGTGTCGGCTTTAATGTAGGTCTCATCGTCCATCACAATGCAGAACGGTTTTGTGAGCCACTCTCTGTACAGTTTTCTTGCACGAGTTTTGGCCACCAAATTCTGTTTACCGCTCCGGTTTGATGCCTTCTGGACCTTGTACACATGTAATCCAGAACGTTTCATTGTTTTCTGCACAAAACAATCTGAAACTTTTTCGCAACATCCCTGATCGAAACGTTGGGATAACGCTTAAATTGGTTCAATACCATCCTGGCCTTCTCCGGGTTTGATCTGCCACGTTTTTTGCCACTATCATTTTTCCTCAACAAACAATGCCCAAGGGCTGCACTGACAATTTCATGTAAAACATAAACACACCAAACACAAACAATTCATTAACAAAGCTGAAGAGCCCATTGGGCTGAAACACTTAATCTATAACAATAGTTTATACGACAAAAAACTGATAAATAAAAGCGTATTTTACTACTATCATTTTTCCGCTTGGTTGTCTTACGGTCCTTGAACGTTTTGATCACATGAGATGTGGTTGAATGTGCGATTCCGAGCTGTTTTTCGATCCATCGATGAGAAGCGTTTGGGTTTTCGAAGTGAGTGCCCAAAATTTGTTGGCGCACTATTTCTTCATTCGAAGCCATCACTGAAATCACTCGACCGATTTTCACGAAACTCATTACAAAATTGACACAACATAATGAAATACATTCAGTTAAAATTTCAATAATTTTTACCCACACGCTAAAAAGTTACAAACAATTGCATGTGTCCAAATTTCATCGAATACAGTCTTTATAAGAGACGTGAAACTGATTCCTGACTGCGAAAACTATAATAATGCGGAGGAACCAATGGCACAAGAAACAAATAATCGACTGCCGAACGAGGAGTATATGCAAATTGAAGAAGATGAAATAATTTGTCATTCTTAAAAAAAAGGAGTAAGTATTCAAAATATATATCGTTATTATAGAGTCCATTTTTACAGATGTTTTAAACCCAATGCATAAACATCTATCTTTGGCTAAAAAAATCGCGCATTCGTCAAATAAGGAAATTGCTGATGGATCCCCGAGTTCTGAAAAGCTGACAGATGCCAGGCCTAAAAATACAACTAGCAAACCTAAAAAATATAATGATATGTATTTAAGAACTGCAACTCATTCCCTTCATTCCCTTCAATAATGATCGCATTAAAAAAGCGACTGTTTTCGGATGGATGGTAAAAAGAACGGAATTAAATATTTTAACAAGCCAAACAGCACTTTATTTATAAAAATATTAAGAACTTCACAAAAATACTTCTTTTCCCTGCCTTTGCGGCAGTTATATGGAAATTTGATCATACACGGAAAAAAATCCGTTGCCGGATTCATGAATAAAAATTCATGAAATCATAAAATGTGTCACTTCATGACATTATGACTATGGTTCATGATATCATGACGAAACCACAATTATCATGAATGATAATAACTGCTCGGTTGAAAATGAGTCATGATCGCCACAAGCGTTATTATAAATCAATTTTCGTTTCGATGAATCCAACTCGGAATAAAATATCATACCGCTGAATCATGGAATCATGACCCTCATTCATGCTTTATAACTGAAATTCCAAAAATCATGAACCAAAACAAACGTATCCATGAATTTGATTCATGGTCGCTCTATAAGCGTAACGCAAAGCTGTCAACCTGTCAAAAAATTTCATCAATTCAATCGAAGCGTGCCTACCGGTCGGCGGTAATTTTCAGGTAAGGTTTTAAAATCCTAACAAATGCTCGAAAAAAACTAACTTGTGCTTAATTATAGTGTGAAAACATCAAGAGCACAGCTTACCGTGTAGTTGCAGCAGCAACGGTACACAGCAGCAGCCGCAGCAGCAGTAAAAGAAGCAGCAACAAAACCTAGCGGTATGTTTTTTTTCATCTTGATTTTTATTCGATTAGGGTGAAATTAAAACGTTTTTATTCAAAAATCACATCAAACTATAAGCTATTTGTGTCAACTAATTTTTAGGTTTGATTTTTTTGTTTTGGAAATAGTTTAGAAGCCCTCTGTTAAAGAGACTCAAGACCGCTTCATACTGGAAGTGGAGGTAAGTTAGAAAATCTTTGTAAATCGACAGCTTTGAAGACTATTCACTAAATTAAAGTTCGGAAGTCTGACTTTCGAATTCCAGACTTACTTCCGACCTATACGTTAATCACTGTCACTGTCAATACGCGGTCATGTCAAGACAGCAGCAATTAACACATGTAAATGTAAAGCAATGTTATGTATAGTATCATACTACACAAAATGAGTGCCCTAAGTTCTTGTTAACCCCATGATTGGAATAGGGTCGTGGGGTGATTGATCCGTTCTCTGCCCTCTTTGGTCGAGTTGGTGTAAAGTCGGAGAATCTGTGGCGAAGTTGTAGTGAAAGGTTTGTCAGACGGTTTGCCAAATCTGTCGTAAGACACAGACACTCCAACTCGACCAAATTTCCAGGGGGCGGAGTCAATGTTGTACAACATTCGGAGCGTTTGTGGGGGGCTTTACAATAGTGGGGCCTAGAAGCTGTATTTGCCGATGTACACGATAGAATCAAAACCTCCTCGATCAATCTCTATAGAGATTTTCTGCAGTATTCTGCAAACAAAGTTTAGAATGTTTGGAATGCTGAAAGGTATACGTTCACTGAAGACAGGAAACGTGCACTTTTATCACATTTTTTCTGTTTTTGTCGGAGTGAAATCAATCAATTAATGTTTCAATTTTGTGAGAATGAGATGAATATGGAAGCATCAGATGAAATATAGAACAGTTCCCCTATATTGACTAATCTAGCGTGATAGCTTTGGTGTGTGAATAAAAAAAGCAGGCAAGTTTTAATTTCGCCTTATGCATTGTTTTTCTAACGAAATACAAGATTACTACTACAACTTTTATTTCAATTTATTATAGCCAACACCACCCGCCATGAGTAACTCTGGACTAGTATGTTTAATTGCAATCGGAGATTCCCTGCAGCAAAAGTGTTGATGGCACATTTGTCAAGTGTCACTTCTCACCATCTGAACCAACACAGTCATTTCAAATGCGTCCAAAAAACTGTGGCAGAAAATATACAAACAGTAGATGTTTTGTACGCCATCTAAGAAAAGAACACCCTCAAATTGACCCGAAAGATTGGAGATCTGAGAGGCTACATATTGCACCAGTAGATAACAGGTAATAGATAACTTCAACCATTTCAATTTGGACACTCCCAGCAAAATCAAATTGAAGTGTCCACATAAAAGTGGTTAAGAGTGTCCAAATTACGTTGTTTACCCTAATTTCACAAAAAAATATGATTAAAGGATAATTATTATTTATTTTGTTTTGTTTTAGCGTTGCTGATGCTTCAGACCACAGGAATGAATCTAATTCCGAGCAGTTATCAACACCACGAAATTGTGATACCATAGTTGATGATGAGAATCAACACGAGGACTTATGGCAGGATATGCGAAGGCATCTTGATGATGATCTACTAACATCAATTCAGAAAACTGGAACAGCATTCACCATATTTCTGCACAGCTTGCCTAACTATAATAGAGCAATGGTGTTTGAAGTTATCGCTTCATTGAAAAATATGGTTTTGGAACCATTGATGACGATTGCTTGTGAAGCGATTTGAAAATGTCCAAATGCAGCCGCAAATAATCACGGTAGGAGCATCGCGACCCGATAAATCCATTATCGTGGTTTTCGGCGGCTCGAGTACAAAGCAGAAAACATACTGCAATCTATATCTATGAGCATGCACGTAACGTACGTGTTGAACCTGCAGTACCCGCCGGATTGTAGGCCACTGTGGCTGTTTCTACAAACCTATATGTTTAAAATACCAGCGTCGATCGTGGAGCTGCCGAAGAGCACACGTGATTTGCTGAAGACTATCGATTGTTAATCCTCATTTCCTTTGTATTCATGCCATTTCCGTAATATACTTAATTTGAATCGAAATCAAAAACTGAAATAAAAAAATGAATTTACTTATCAAACTCCTGAAACAATCCGTATTTTCTCATATTCATAAGTATGTTTCATGTTACCATGAACTCGCTTCATGGTACCTATATGGAATCATGAATAATGTTCATGTTTTCATGTTTTTTTTCGTAGTTCCAAACGAAATGCTTCATGATATCATGAACCAAACTGCCCGTTTTCGTCACTAAAATTGGAATCATAAATGACAGGTGCCAAAAATCATGAATAGTAGTGCATATTTTCATGAATTTAATTTATGGTTACTAATCAGATGCTTCATGATTTCATGAATCAAGTTGCCACTTTCATCATCAAAAATCAAAAACATAACTCCATAGTGGCGTTACGTTGGATCATAGTAAGCTGATTTATGATTTCATGACTTTTATTCATGGTGTATATTCATAACATGAAAAAAGACGTTTTTCATGATATCATGAACCATTTTGTTAGTTTCGTGCACCAGATTTTTTCCCGTGTAGGTAAAAAAGAAGCTTGTTTGCATGTTCTTCACTTTCTTGGTCGCCTTTTTGATTAAATCATCCGTCGTATTGGTCACGAAACCATTTGAATATACCCTAATCTTCAAATTGGCCCTTATTTTCTCGATTGGGTGGAGCTGGCGCACGGTGGGAGGGTTGGCATACTTTCACGTGATCCGCTTCGCTGTGAAGATCTCTTTGACCAGAATCTTCAGCTGCTGTTTCTGGGTTTCCACTTGGTTCTCCAACTGACGCTTCCACATATGGATATCCATTTGACATCTCCAAAATCCAAAATACTTCTTGACCATTTGGCCGGTCACAGCGACCTTGCGACCCAATGCACGGAAATAAGTGGCCACCTTGCCTTCCGTCTTCCGTTTGAGCTTCTGTTGGACAGCCGGAACCAGGCATCCGCTCGATGGACTCTTCCTTCTCCAGAAGTGCCAGAATCTTGTAGATGTTCCCACGAGCGACATCAAGTGGGCCGACTTTTTTAGGCCCAGATGGGGCAGGCGGTACGGCGGTAAGCACAAACCGAACCAAGTTCGAACGTGTTTCAGAGAAGTACAAAATGGAAGATGAAAGAAGAAAAATTATTGTTTGCCATCATTTGGAATATCGTTCGTGGTCTGGCCGAAAAACCGTGTGGCGTGTTTTGAAAAAAATACAGAGAAATTTTGTCGACGGATCGCAAGCCTCAAAGCAAGCGTCGGGCGGGTACCGTCAACCGTCAACTGCGGAATAAAGTCATCAAGAACATTAGGGCAAACCCCAACATCTCAGACCGCGATTTGGCCAAAAAGTTTTGCGCCGCACGCAGTACCGTGCAACGGATTCGTCTCCAGGAAGAATTCAAGTCAAACCGTGCCTGTAGACAACCAAATAGGTATCAAAACCAAAAAAATGTGGCCAGAATCCGTGCCAGAACACTGTACGATCAGGTGTTGACAAAATTCCAGGGCTGTCTCCTCATGGATGATGAAAGCTATGTAAAGGACGATTTCAAACAGCTACCGGGACGACAATTTCACTTGGCTACAGTTCGGGGAGATGTTCCTGCCAAATTCAAGTTTGCAGACAAATTTGCACGTAAATTCATGATTTGGCAAGGCATCCAAGACCAAGATTTTCATCACTGATAAGACATTTAATTCAGATATGTATAAAACGGGATGTCTCCAAAAGCGAATATTGCCATTCATCAGATCCCACAATGAACCTGTCATGTTTTGGCCAGATCTTGCAAGCAGTCATTACAGTAAAACAGTGCTACAGTGCACAATGGGAAAAACGGACCCAAATTCCCACAGATGAGACGCCGCTGGATTTGCTGCTTGAATTATATCATTTGCTTTGAGAAATTTGCCAAAAAATTGAATGGTACTGGTTTCATTCTGCACCGGGCCCGGGAAATGGTCCATTTTACCCCATTTACTCCTAAAAATGTGTCTTTTTGAGTTGGCTCTCATATAACTAAAAACGCCGCTGAATTTTTTGCCCGCATAGAAGCATATTATGTATTAAAAACTTCTTATATATTAAAACTTCGAATGGCGCAGGTTTCAATCAGTTTCGAGCTCGTAAAGTGGCATACTTTGCCCAATGTCCCCTTTAATTTGTGATTTTCTTGTTCGTACCCTTTCAGCTTCAATCTCTGCCAAAGTTTTTGGCTGAAAATAGCCTATCTTACTTGAAAAAGTCAGGGAATCGAATGGTGTTATTTCCGTTCTGTTACAGAATCAGGAAACTGTCCATTTTGCCCCAACTTTGTGTGTTTTTAAGTTTTTATTCATATATCTACAATCTCCGCTGAATTTTCTACATTAAAAGGACCATATCGTACGTGAAAAACACTGAGAAATCAAATGCTGCCATTTTCGGCCTGCGCTGAGCTCGGAAAATAGTCTTTTTTGCCCCATTTACCTCCTGAATATGTGTCTTTTTGATTTTGTATTCATGATACTACAATCGCCGCTGAATATTTTGTCCGCATTGGCGCATATTCCATATTAAAAACTCTTAGGAAGCGAATTTTACAAGTTTCATTCAGGTCCGAGCTGCCTATTTGAATATCCCGAATTTGCGGTGTTCTTGTTCGCGTAGTTTCAGTTACAATCGTGCAATTCGGTGAAACTGTCCATCTTTGCAACCCAGTTTAAACTCGAACTTTGTGTGTTTTAAGTTTTTACTCATATATCTTCAATTGCCGCTGAATTTTTAACATGAAAAGGACCATATTGTACGTGAAAAACACTGAAAAATCGAATGGTGCCATTTTCAGCCTGCGCTGAGCCCGGGAAATGGTCCATTTGGTCCTATTTACCACTGAATATGTGTCTTTTTGAATTGGTATCCATGTTATTACAATCGCCCGCATAGAAGTATATTTTATATTAAAAACTTTGGGGAATCGAATGGTGCAGGATTCATTCAGTTCCGAGCCCGGAAAGTGGCATATTTTGCTCCACTTCCTCTTAAATATGCGAATATTTAAGACAAGGCTGCTCCGAGGTATTAAAATGGCAAAAACCAATATAGAACTATTAAAAAAGTATATGCGCATTTGATAAATACTTAGAGGTCGTATCTGAAAGACAACTAAAACGTAGTCTTTATATTTTAGAAGCTTTAAACGTATTTGCAAGAAACATGGGGTGCCCTGAAAAGGGCCATTTGGTTTCATGTAAAGGTATGTGACTATTCATACACCACGTCTTTGTAATTGTAATTGTTGTCTTTTCCTTTTTCATGACATAAACTATAACTATGAGCATACAAAATTTTAACTTACCTTTATAGGGAAACCGAGCCACTCCTTATGCTTCTCAAAGAACTTATGTTTGCAATGAATGTTTTTCCATCGACGTATTAACTGTTTGATCCAGGCTTCAACGCAAACGAAAACTACTTCTTCATTTGCTCCAGTTGAAGAATAGATAAGCTGTATAACACGTTCTTTACTTCTACTAGAATTGAGGTAAACATTCGCGCATCTATATTAGACAACATCTTGTATAATGTATCGAAAAATTTGAAAAACATACTTTCGTCACAACTAATAACAGTTCACAACAAGAGAAATTTTTACGTTTCTCGTCAAGCGCATCGAGCTGGGAAATGCACTGGGAAGATAAAAACTACACTAAAAAAACTGATGATTGTTATATGTGTTCCATAGTTAAATTCAGCGGCGATTGTAGTAACATGGATACCAACTCAAAAAGACACACACTCAGGAGTAAATGGTGAAAAATAGACCATTTACCGGGCTCGGCGCAGGCTAAAAATGGCAACATTCGATTTCTCAGTGTTTTTCACGTACGATATGGTCCTTTTGATGTAGAAAATTTCGCGGCGATTGTAGATATATGAATAAAAACTTAAAAACACCCAAAACTAAGGTTAAATGGGGCAAAATGAACTGTTTCCCGATTCTGTTACAAAACGGAAATAACACCATTCGATTTCTTAGACTTTTTCACGAACGAAAGGCTCTTTTCATCCAAAAACTTTGGCAGCGATTGTAGCTGAAAGGGTACGAACAAGAAAATCGCAAATTAAAGGGGAAATTGGGCAAAATAGGCCACTTTACGAATTCGGAACTGAATGAAACTTGCACCATTAAATTCCTCAAACTTTTTAATATGGAATATGCGCCAATGCGGGCAAAACATTCAGCGGCAATTGTAGTAACATGGATACCAAATTAAAAAGACACATATTCAGGGGTAAATGGGGCAAAACAGACTATTTTCCGGGCTCAACGCAGGCTGAAAATGGCAACATTCGATTTCTCAGTGTATATGGTCCTTTTAATGTAATATGGTCCTTTTAATGTAGAAAATTCAGCTGAGATTGTAGATATATGAATAAAAACTGAAAAAACACTCAAAATCAGGGTTAAATGGGGCAAAATGGACTGTTTCCCGATGCTGTAACTGAACGGAAAAAACACCATTCGATTCCTTAACTATTTCACATAAGATAGGCTCTTTTCAGCCAAACTTTGGCAGATATTGTAGCTGAAAGGGTACGAGCAATGAAACCTGCACCATTTGATTTCAAAGAGTTTTAGATATAAAATATGCTTCTACGCGGGCAAAAAATTCAGCAGCGTTCTTAGTTATATGGGTACCAACTCAAAAATACACATCTTAGGGGTAAATGGGATAATATGGACCATTTTCCGGGCTCGGCGCAGAATGAAACCAGCATCATTCAATTTTTTGGCAAATTTCTCATAAGAAATGATATAATTCAAGCAGCAAATCCAGCGGCAGTGGTATAAAACCAACAGGACTCAGTTTATACCGAAAGAACTCAACCCACCAAACTGTCCTCAGCTCAGACCGATAGAGAGATTTTGGGCTATTATGAAGAGGAAGCTGAAAATGAATGGCAGTGTCGTCAAAAGCATCAATCAAATGAGAACCAAGCTGAATAAGATTGCCAAAATGATGGATGAAAAGGATGTGCGCCGGTTGATGAAACGTGTTCCGGGAAAAGTCCGCAAATTTCTTCGAAATCAAGATGGTTATTTTTTTTTTATTTTCCAATAAAGTCGAACATTTTAGTTAAAACAGAATACTATTTTCTTAACGTTTATCCGAAATATGCGTCTATGTTCCAATTCTAACTGCGCCACACCTAACAACAAACCAGCAATAAATCTGTATAGCGCTTTGAAAAGCCACAAAACATATTAGAAAATCTCTCAGATGTCGATTAGCCGATAAACTTGCATTATTTGTCTATCATTAATAAGGCTGAAAATTAGATTTAGTTGCTACTAAAATATCGATTGTTTTATTTACCAATCTATTCGCTATTTTCTGCAACAAAATTGATTTGTACTATTGAGATATGTACATTAAATTTTATACTTTTTGTGCCGTCAAAAGAACAAAGCATTTGTATACTTGAAAAGAACATTTGTGCATTGTTCAAAAACAATACAAAAACTACGAAAATTTGGTTGGTAAAACAAAGATTTTCGTTACGTCATTGTTTGACAGATCGACTCGAAATTGAACTCGAAACAAGAAATTTTGTGGGGAAGGGGGTTTTAAAGTGATTTTTTTCAAATAGTTCTGATTTGGGAATTGATACCGTATGATTTGGAAAAGCGGCTAGGCCATGGCGTCTCGTAAAAAGTAGCGCGACTAAGATCAAAGTTACTGCTCTCGACTCTAAGCTTGTCATGCTTTCACATTTACTACGAGATAATTGTAGGCCGCCTCTGCAGCAACACCAAAATGTGCGGATGCGAAAGAAGAGGAGTAGTGATTGGCTGGTTGTGCCGAATATCGTTTCAATAAAAGTATGAATAAGATGCAATGATGTCATTTCGAGAGATGACAGGCAATACGAATGTTGCTAACTTGTTATGAAAATAAATTATAAGAAAACTATGTTTACAAAACGAGCAAATTTATGAAAACAAATATGTTTAGTTAAGGTACATGTTATTTTAGACTTTACATATTCCATTATATATTGAATACTCATACTTCAGACTTTTAATTGTTCTTCTGGACAAACCAATTAAGCCAATCATCTGAACGTAGCCCCAAAACCAGGAACATAAAAACGGAAAAGAAGAGAAAAAAAACCAACATGAATCAACGTAAACTTGTTCGTGCGTTCCTGTTTCGTTAACCCTTCCGCGCGCCCATGATGAAGACCAAACTCATGGGTTTGATGACCGGATTAAAAGCGTCAGCTAATGTGCAAAAAACGAACCTGGACATTCTCGGCCCATGAGAAGACAACATTCAAACAAAGATAACCCCTTCGATTGTATCCTCAGTTCTGGGAAACCTGACACACCATGGAAATGAACGACGAAGATTCATCACTGGTGGGTGCTGGTGGACCTCAAAGCAGGATGATGTTGATCTGCGGCCTGGGAGCTTTGCGGAACTGGTAGACATACCGTGAATACAAAATAAATGCGTATGTGTGTAAAGATCTAGTTTTTAATGATCGCTCTTCGTCACACACAATTTGCTTACGGGCAGCAGCCTTAGGAGAATTCAAAGAAATCCGGAGGTGGGTTTCCTACAGCATCTTGTAGCGTCTGCCGAACACGACAGACACTCTGAAATGAAAAGATAGTGACTGAAACTGGTCATGGATTACGGAGAATTTTTCACTCATAGCTTTCGAAAGAGGAACTATAATCTGCAGACGATGGTCGGTGGGTTTCGCATGGAAAAGACGAATGGTGTGTTTTCGCCTACATTCTAGGGTTTATTATCTGTGCAGCTCTCATAGTCGGAAATGAGTTTAAAAGATGTGAAAATGGGATGACATAAATTCAATGCAAAACGGTTTCATAAGAAGAATAAGTAATTTGTATGATAACGCTATTCAGCAAGACTATTTTCTTTTACCTTTCATCAGGCTATAAATAAAGTTTTATGGCAAAGAAAATAAAGTTCTCTCAAATTGTTGTCCGAAAAATCCAAAAATTCGAAATCTACCCGGTTGTTGCAAATGCAAAATACGAACTGCGCGATTCATAATTCTTTAACCGTTAATGGAAGTTTCATGTAAAGGAAATAGTCTGTTATCGACGAACACCATTCCGAAATTGCCATGCATTCATCACTGTGGACAATCGTCAATCAGTCACATTCTCAGAAATCATACTGCTTCCTGTGCATCATTGAATCCGAAATTTAATAGCGTTTCAAACCTAGAATTAAATTCACATCAAAATTGAGACCCTGTTTCAAAATAATTTCCTCAGCAAAATTTTCAATCAAAACACGAAACAATTCAACTGGAACTGAAGACCAACCTCGCATTCATACACAGATCCGGTCTGAGGAGGATAAATTGTTGTGATAATTATCTTCGTGTAGCAGATCGATGGAAAAACATACACCATGGCGTGATGCGGTTGATTGAACGGGAAGAAGCAAATGCACAACGCAGAGTAGAGATGCCCTCAGACAGGAAAGTGTCAGTTGCGTGAAGTTTCTTGGCGAGAATGTCTTCTCGCATGATGACACGCTCTTGCTGGGCGGAGGCTGCGTGTGCGGCATCATGCTTTTTCGTGACAGTAATGAATGTTGTTTGTTGAAGGTTTGCCAGTAGCTTTTCTACATGTATCTGCTACTAGAAAGGGTGGAGAAAACAAAACCGGGGTTTGTGCGGAACGGGAGAGTAATAAGATAGTTATCGGAACGGATTGTTGTTTTTCATTTATTTCTTTAAAAAAATCATTCTTTCTTTCTCTCTTTCTCTCTCTCTCTCTCTCTCTCTCTCTATCTCTCTATTTGCAGAACTTAAAGTTACTTTAGCTTTTAACGGTTATCATATATAGGAGTTCACAGATAAGATGAAACATCTTCTGCGTTATCTAATGCACATAAAGAGAATGCTAGATTTGCCAGAAAATAATGGGATATTTCATGAAAATTTAAGCCAGATAACGCCTGAGTATAGTTTGTTCTCTGAAACATTTTTGTATGGAGCATGAAAGATTGCGAACAATTTCGTTGTTTGGTGTACCTTTGGCTTGGAATTAAAGGAGGGGAAATTTTACGTGCTTGTTAAAATTAATATTTTTTTTTTCTGTGTTGTTATCGGCATCAAAGGTGGAACACAACTTCAGCAACGAACCAATTTGCGTCTTCCATTGCTGTTCACAGTTTAAAAGCAACATGTAACGTTTTGACGTCTCTGGTCTGTGAGATCAACAACGCAATCTTTTCTCAAGATACGAACTGTGTTTTAGTACCATAAAGTGCTCAGACGCTTTTTGAGTACGTCCTGAAAGTAGAATCCACGACAATCGATAACTATTTGAGGGTTTCAACAATTACGGCCATCTTTTATCCGTGGAGCACGAATTGAACAATTTAAGCTCGGGAATCTTCTAAGGCTCGCCTTTTGAGGTTGTTAAACGGAGAACAGTGAAGATCGCTAGTCTACACAGTTTGAAAGAAACACTTAATTTTCTGCGTTATCTATTCCACATAATGGGAATGCTAAATTTAAAAGCAATTAATAAGATATTTTGTGTAATCTTAAGTC
Source organism: Aedes japonicus (assembly GCA_034211315.2). Taxonomy (NCBI): domain Eukaryota; kingdom Metazoa; phylum Arthropoda; class Insecta; order Diptera; family Culicidae; genus Aedes; species Aedes japonicus. The sequence continues at coordinate 175,259 of JASCZW010000605.1, forward strand.
AGATAACGACTTAGTCTAGTGTGTTTTATGGAACTTTGCAAATATTGTTGTATGGCGTATAAAAGATTGCAAACAATTTCATTGTTAACGCTTCCTTTATTTTGGAATCAAGCGAGGGCAAATTTTAGGCGCCCATTAAAATTCTGTGCACTGTGTGAAATTTACACCCAACGGTTGCCACTAATACATCATATTTTAATCATTTGGTACCAAGAGTGTGGTTAAGGGATCCGTTTTAGTCGGTTCGCTTGAGAAAGTGGGCTTGTATATTGAAGGAGACGATCAATTCCGAACGCCTTCGAGGAGACGGTCAATTCTCTGCCACTCACTCCGCATCTGTATTTCGGTCATAATCGCCGAGCTAGTCATCATCCTCGTATTTCCACGCTATTTCGTCAGCAAGTCATGTCGTGAACTTACCAAAAACCTGCACAGGTATGCGGAAACCTTTTCTCTTGGCCATGATAGTTTTCCCAGTCAAATCTTACCCTTAACCATCCGTCCAACCCAAATGAGTTCCGGGAAATAAACTTGATAGATGATGTGTTTTAAGAACTGAGCTAACATTTCCTTTTGGGAAGTTCCGAAAGAATTGACTCTTTCTAAATTGGAGTTTTGGATATCAGGCTTAACATCTTTCGCTTCTGCTAAGCTCATTCGAACTGAGCGAGTTTAAATCTTGGAGTTTTTTGGTACGATATCTCCTCCCCTCTTCTGAGTAGATTTTTGTAAATGTTTCTACTGAATTGGAGAATGTTTCGCTAGAGATAGATGGATAGCTGAATATCGGCATTTGGCGAATGAATTCAATAGGACAGTAGATAAACAATCAAAAATGCCTTCCTCGATTTATGACGACTCCTGATGTGGATTCAATACGAGTCTTTCACTGGAATGTAAAACAGTGCACTGCGGTGGCTCTCGTAACTTAGAAGGTTTAAATGCTCCTTCTAAGGATTTACTAACTGTGTGTTGGATGAGATGGCGTTGTACTGACTCAAACCGTTTAAACTATTTCGGAAATGAGGTTTCCAGACCCGAGAAGCATATTCAAAATTGTATCTTACCAACATACAGTACCAAGACTTAATGCAGAAAACGGTTTGCAACTACTTTGAAACTCGAAAAATTGCGCGAAGCTTTTGTTATGGTATACATGTCAAGAGAGGTGTCTCGCAAGATACGCGTACGGGCCTGGAGTTTGATATAGGCCAGCAGTGATGGGCAGTCTATTCGATCGGACAGTAGATCAGCGCGACCATTTTCGAATTGGGGACTTCAGACCAGGAAAGCATATTCCAGGGTGGACCTCACCATCGAACAGACGTATCAAATCTCTTTTACTAAATGGTATTCGTTATGGTATAGCACTGGGTTTGTACGAGAGTTAATCGTTGAGTACCACACCAAGGGCAATAACAGACATCTTACTAAAAATTAACGGGTGTTCAATAAAAAATGAGAATGATTTTAATACCTTTCTGTGATTAAAATAAAGAGCGTGACGCTGGCTGAAAAAATCACTGCTCCCATACTTTGATTCACAGAACCCTCAAAATGGAGGATATTATCTGTTGGAAGAAGACTCGGTCCCACGAGTACTCGGACGAGCAGATAGCTACCGTGAAATCGCAGTGCCGGTGGCATTATGAAGAACTACCGCGGGACGTCGTTCCTACTGGACGAAGAAAGTTACTTTCCGTTCTCAAAGACCCACATTTCAGAAAATGACAGCTTCTATTCCAGCTAGACAAGCTGAAAACGAAGCGAACATCTCGTCACTAATTCTAACCTTGAGAGATCTGATCCTCAAAAGCAAAGAGCTACCGTAGCCAAGGTTTTTTAAAGTTTCCAACAAAGATAACGTCGTTGATTCTGTCAAAAGCAGCCGATAAACCCGTGAATTTATCCATGGTAGGGGGAGTGATTGAAAGAAAGTTTGTGGTCGTTGAACACTAAGATATAAATTCCAAGTGATCTCCGCTGATAAATTACGTCTAAAATGGCTGGTTTCAGAACGATTTAGATAAGAGACTTCGCGGAAGAACGAAATTTAATTTGTTCTGTCTTCCATTTTGTACACACAAAACACGTACGGTTTCTTCCATAACGAAGAAGACTCACCAGTCATCAAAGATAGACGATGGACGATTTTGATCAACTTCTTTGAAGATTCAGAAGCATTGAGATTTAGTTTGACAAAAGTGCTTTTTCGTTGAAATTATTTGAATATTTCAAATTTATACACGACGTACGCGTTTGAAAATTTCAACGATCAATCTTCAAATTCCGTAAAACAGGATAACATTTGGATATTCGATGGTTTTTTTACGGATTTTGTCTTTAAAGACCAGCCTACAGTTTATTTTTTATACAAGTAAGTCTTAGGTCTTCATCAATCTGCTTAATATTTAGGTATGTTGAGTAATTTAGTTATTTAAATGACCATTTTAATATATAAAATTTGAGCACAACGATATAAGATAATTGATCAACATCTCATTAGCCATATAAATTAATTTAAGAATTAGTTTTTTTTTGACATTAAGTTTATTTAATTCACTTTAAATCAAAAGTTTATGTTAAAATTCACACTTATAAGCTGAAAGTAGAGTTTTTCTTCTGATCAAATGACGATTAAAGGGTGATACGGTCAAAATTTGGTCAAGGGAAAACGCGTGTAAATCGGTGAAATCGTTTATTTAAAAAATCAAATTAAATTTCTTTTTCAAGTTCAATTAGTATAAAATTCAGGAAAAATATTCAGTTAGGCTTCCGCTTTTCCAAATCCGAATTGCCGGGCCTTACGCTTGACCCCTGCCATCAGATTTTGTACAGCCACCTTGTCCACCTTCTTCGCCGCAGAAAGCCAGTTTGCCTTGAACTGCTGCTCGTCCTTAGCAGTTTTTTTGGTCTTCTTTAGGTTCCGCTTGACAATAGCCCAGTATTTCTCAATTGGGCGGAGCTCTGGCGTGTTGGGAGGGTTCTTGTCCTTGGGAACCACCTGCACGTTGTTGGCGGCGTACCACTCCATGGCCTTTTTACCGTAATGGCAAGATGCCAAATCCGGCCAAAACAGTACGGAACAACCGTGTTTCTTCAGGAAAGGCAGCAGACGTTTATTCAAACACTCTTTCACGTAAATTTCTTGGTTGACAGTCCCGGAAGCTATGAAAATGCTGCTTTTCAAGCCACAGGTACAGATGGCTTGCCAAACCAGATATTTCTTTGCGAACTTTGACAGTTTCGTGTGCTTGAAAATATCTGCTACCTTTTCCCTTCCTTTTGCCGTATAAAACTCCTGTCCCGGAAGCTGCTTGTAGTCGGCTTTGACGTAGGTTTCGTCGTCCATTACCACGCAGTCAAACTTCGTCAGCATCGTCGTGTACAGCCTCCGGGATCGCGCTTTGGCCGTCGTATTTTGTTTATCATCGCGATTTGGAGTCACTACCTTCTTGTAAGTCGATAGTCCGGCTCGTTTTTTGGCTCGGTTGTAGACGATACACCCAGCTTATTTGCGGCATCTCGGAGAGATAGGTTAGGGTTTCGCTTGAAACTACCGGCAACTCTCTTTGTCGTCTCAGCGGCTTCCGGTTTTCGATTTCCCCCCGATCCAGACTTCCTGGCTGTCGACAAACGTTCCCCAAACACTTTTATTACATTTGTAACGGTTGATTTGGCAACTTTTAGCGATTTTGCCAACTTTTCGTGCGAGTAGCTCGGATTTTCGCGATGCGCGAGCAAAATTTTGATACGCTGCTCTTCTTGCTTGGACGGCATTTTGACAACTGAAGAGTGAATTCCAAAATCAAAATAGGAGCAACATTCTACACACACACACACCTTCAAAATGAGGGGTGTTCAGGTTTTTTAAATGCAAAATTGGAAGAAATACGTCAAGTTGATATTGACCAAATTTTGACCGTATCGCCCTTTATGACTAACAGTTAGCAATAAGTCAGACTAAAAAGAAGTATAACTTTTTGAGCGTTAGTTTGAATACTTGTTTTAAATGCTACTGAATGCCTGGTATTATAAGTTATTGTTTTGCAGTAAAATCTACATTTGTGTTATCAGAAACTCGCTAAATCATTCCGGCTAACAGAAACACGTTTAATTATTAAAGAATCATAAGAACACACTTAGAAATTGTTATTTTTACCCGATCCCGAGTCTTCCCTTAGCTCAGTCGCTAACGGCGTGGCTACAAAGCAATACCATGCTGGAGGTGACTGGGTTCGATTCCCTGACTGCGCTAGGAATTTTTGGTTAAGGAAAACTTCTCGACTCCCTGGGCATAGAGGATGATTGTGCTTGTCACAGAATCATACTAATGCAAAAATTGTACCTGTCATCGAAAGCGCTCAATTAATAACTGTGAAAGTGCATTAAGAACACTAAGTTGAGAGCAAGCAACCCAAGTAACATTGTCAAATCCATCCAGCTTTATTTAGTTTTATTAAAGTTTAGCGAAAGCCACAAGACATAAATTTGGTTTCATTATGGTACCAAGAGGAGCCAATAGGTTTCATACTTTAGTCAAGTTTATGAGAACCTACGCAGCTTGTTTACAACGATCTTAAAACCATGTTTTCACAGATTCCTTTTACTCCTATCAAAGATTTTACTTCGACTTTTAGAACTCGTGAAATGCTGTTTTGAAATACCGTTTAAGTACTCACTCATATTTTCTTATTATGATCAATTGAAAGCATTTTAAAACCATTTTGCCTCCAGTAGATGCATTAAGCGGCAAATTGGCAGTGAGGGAAGTCATCTAATGACAAATTAGTTTTATAATGGTCATCGCGAAGATAAATTGGGTTTTTGTCAAAACTGGGACTCGGTTCAGAAAGGGGTATGGGCGCGTTCTGTCGAGTTGGTCGCGGAAGATTTCATGTGTGAATGTGCCTGAACCAAATGGACAGCTTGTAATGACATCTTGAAGATGCGATGGGGGATCATTGTCCTGATATTCCCAAATGTAGCACGTAGTAAAATGTTGCTTGTCTTCTAAGTAAACGAGTGGAAAGTCATCGGAAATTATCTCTCATATGCATCCGTCGAACCATTATGAACGGCCGTTGTGAGAATATCACCATGAAAATTTTACATGCGCATAGCATGTTACCAGATACTAATGCTTCTCTCCTTTCTTCTGTTCTCTTTCCTATTTCATGGCCGAGAGCGGTGTCTTACACATTGTGAGTCTCGATATGCGCTACCAAAGTCAGCTCTTCAAAACCAGAAACACCGAGACGATAATATGGACCTTACATCAAAGGAAGGTTGAAGCAGTAAGTGAGGAACGAGGAACCCTAACCAATTTTACTTTTAGCCAAACAAGCTAACACAAGCTTCAAGGTAAGATGAATTCAATATCAAGGTAAGAAAACCATATTAATTTCTCTGAAGTTTTCATATATTTATGTAACACCATATGTTGGGATAAAGGGAGGGACCATCAGAGTACCCGATTGAAGCGATTTGGGTTAACATTTCATGAATAAAGGGTGGGCTCTTCTCCCCATCTAATGGAACTTTTTAGTTGGCGAAGGCTCGGTTTTGGTGTGGTTTCTGCGAACTTGTTTCTGGAAGGAGATTCTCTCTAGACCCCTGTAGCTTTGGGTTGCGCGTAAGTGTATCTGCTTACGGGCCCACAATACGTTTTTGGCCCTTCATACAGGAACATGATGAAACATTTACCACAGAACAACCTTGATCAAATCGTTTAATTAAAACAGTCCAGTGCTATAGGCAGTTGCCTTGCTACATTAGATGGTAGTTCACATCATCATCATCAAACTGAGATTTGAGATATAAGTAACAAATGAAATGTGGAAAAATAAATGCACCAAATTTTATATGTAATTCAAATGAACTGTAGGTTGAAGGCCAATTTCGGCATTCTTTCGGATGACCTTATTGAGTTTCATAAATTTTCAGGATTTTCATGATTAATTTACAGAATATATTTGTTTTAATTTTGTGTTTCTTGTTGTAAACTCGCATAACTTCCGAGGTGCATTAATTTTCGGCTTTTATTGTATTCACCATAAAATTAAATGCGCATATTATTTGATGCATGATACGCTGTAAGAAACTGAATTTGTTTTGTATATTATGCTATCAAACAAAATTTCCCGCAAAACTAGAACTTTTGTCTTCGATATTATTGACTGCTAAATGACTGCTAAAAAACCTAGAGAATCGAACAAAGCAGAACAACAAAAACCGACCACGATATAACAGTAAAGTTCAACAGCTGTGGCCATTTGGTCCTATGCTGATTTTCATGGCAGCCAATAGGTTTTATGAAGGTCCTCAAGTGGTCATAACATCTTTCACTAGACCATTTCTAAAATATGGTCTTATAAAGGTTTTATTAACTTGTTTTCACAACCGTCTATAGAGTGAGCCACTTTGTACGCATTTCGGCTTCAAAGATGCATAGAGGAGATGTTGGCAGACAAAACAGTTTTGAACGTAGTATTATCAACAAAGCCAGAAGAATGCTATACGACTGGAATAAAACTAAGATGTTACTTGGGAATGAAGCGAATTGGAAAGGAATGAAGCGAAACGAAAAACGAACAGAACGTAGAACGAAAATAACGATTTCATGTAAACTAAGTGTCCCGAATTAGAACCAGACGCAACTAAATAAAAACTAAAAATTGTTAAAAAAAAAAAACTAGAGTAATCAGAGAGATAAAAAAAACCTTTTATGGTTGAGTTTCTTTACAATACAATATTTTAATTCAATATTTTAATCATTAAAATCTAACCACTCATTACCTAAGGATTTCAAAACATCCACATTGCGATGGTAGCAATTTTGCGTGTCCAATCGCCGGAATGAACGGGATAGTGACCTCAATTCTTTGGTGCAGTCGGAACGTTTCCTTCCTCTCATATCTGCGATAAACGCTATTCAACGCGGGAAGGTAGCACAAATCTGAATCATGGGGAAATTTATTACAAACCATTTCCCGGAGCCGACCAAGTCACGATTCCTGTTCCAGAGATACCGAGCGGTACGCAGAACCGCGCGTCCACGTGTATTAAGTGTGTAGTGCACCCCCATTCTCTATTATCTATTACAGTTGGCGAATGAGAGAGACAGAGAAAAAAAAGGAAAGCTTAGGATGAGAAAAATAATGAAAATCAATTTCTTTCTAATAAACCCTCAGCTTCGTACAACTCTAGCGAGTGACGAGAAAAAGAGGCGTGAAGAACTCTTCATCGACTACTCGTTGCTGCACCTGATGTGGACGCATTGCGAAAACAAAAAATCCTTGCATAGAAACGCTAACGTTGGGAATCTTCCTACGTCGAGGCCAATCGGTGCTGGCTCATCGGGACAGTAGCAACGCTAGCAGCCCGTAAGGCGGCTGGATTAAATAAATATAAATGAAGGGCCTAAGCACGGAAAATACCGCACCAATGAAGACTCGCACCGAATGGGAGGCAATAAATTGAAAATTTATAAAACAGTCATTATTTTGCCTTTTTTACGAGCTGGAGATACTCTCGTTCTGCCTTTCTCCCAAGAGAAGCACCGAGAAGCCGCGATCGGTTCTCGAGAGGACCAATTTGTGAAATTAATCAACGATGATAACGAATTCGTTTAGCAATAAATTTTATTGGCATTAAGAATCTCAATTATCATTTATTTTCTGTGCTGGGATGAACAGGGGAGGCGAAAATAAGAACCAGTGCAAAGAGCCTGTCCAGTTTGGGTGTTCGCACCTGGATGGGGAGAAAAAAATAGGCGAACTGGTTCAACAGGGTTGTAAAATCTTGATTGGAAAGTTAGCAGGGAAGGATTTATTGTAGATTTGTTTTCCAATTAGAGCGAAAAGGAATTCGCTTCAGACTGTGTAATATTTGGGCTTATTAATAGCAACTTACAGCTTCATCAATTAAATTTTCGGTCGCAGTTCAACTCTTATGGTCCTTTGATCTCCACTTCCCGTTGTTTGTTTGATATTTTGCCGAAAGAATATGTGATTTTTGTTTTTTTCATTGAAGATATACATGCAAATTTATTCAATTATATTGTTTTCTAGTGTAAATCATTTATATTACAAGTGATTTCACTGTTTTGGCAAATTTCAGTAGAAATATTCTTGGATAGATTTGTAAGCTCCGACCAATTCAAACGAAAAAATATGAACTAAAATTTCTTTAATGATACTACTACTAGAGACAGACGTAGTCGTTTGATTTTTCAATCTGTTTTGTTTCTCTAAATGAATTGTGCAAAACCAAATTTCGAATAGGATTGTTTGTTTCCCACAAATCAAAGAAATCCAATTACAAGTCTGGGATAACATGGTGCACTGTTTGAAAATCATACGAAGCGGTTACTTTTCATACAGTTGATTCCGCCAATTTTCTGCCTAAGCCTCTTACAAGCTATTAGACCGTACAGAGGGACTTCGACAAGTCAAGAATAAATTGCAATAGCCACCTACGCGTTTCCTTCAGTATCGCTAACTGTCTTTTAAACTGCAAACGCGGACAGCAGATGAAACCTGACCCACTACTGTTGCCAGCACGTACATTCCATTTTTCTCCACGTCCCATACACCTATTATTACTATAGAATGTGAATTGTGAGAGGCCTCCATTCGCGTTGTGAACTTGTGACCTGCTTTGTGTAGCTCGCTACTGTCTGGTCATGCGGCGACAGCGGCGGTGACGACGTCGAAGTCTCCCGCGTAATTTTCTCCATAACGGTTACAAGACATTTCGTATTACGGTTATTCCCATAGTTTGGCCAACGACAGTGGCCCCCGACGTCGTCACCGTTGCACACCAGGAATTTAGCAATGCAGTGGTGCAGCTGTTTTTATATGTCTGGATATGCAAACAGTGTTCGCTAATAGAATTTATGAAAGCAATTGATGGAATTTTTGTAATGCAAAAGCATCCAAACTGACGAAATTTTTCTATTATTATTGTCTGAATGTGTTACTCTAGAATGATGCACAACCCGTAGAACAGTTGACAGGAAAAAAATATACATTTATAATCAACTACCTATTTCAACAAATGATAATAGCAGTATGTGCTGTTTGCATATGCAAATTGGCTCACCGCATGTTTCAACCTCCGGACGCAGAACGCTGGACGAAACATACAAAAAACAACTTCTACACCACTCATCATCCCAGCATCTACGTAAATCTTCATGCTCTATGTTTTAAACCGATCAGAAGGAAAAAACAACATCAATTCAAGTTTTGCTACTTAGTTAAATTGCTTTTTAAAAAGGGTTGTTAGAATTTTTATCATGGATGTAGTAATAGGAACAAATATCGCAACAATAAATTCTCTACAGGGAACAAACATTCAGCAAACATAACAAATTTTTTAATAAAAATTATACGATGTAACAAAACAATAACAGCTACTTATAGATACTTATAATCACTAATAATGTGTTTTATAATTTTCTAGATGAAACCCCCTTTGACAACATTATACTAAAATCAAATATCATTTTGTCTATCCCCTTTCTATCCCCTTCTGGTCGGGTATTCACCGGATCTGTTTCAAGCGTTTGTAAATCAAGCTTTAGTATAGAAAGCGGTGCAAAATGTTTCACTCGCGGCTTTAGTCGGCTGTACCAAGTCTAGTTCTCAGATGTTGGGGACGATAGGCTGTTTCAAGTTATTATTCAGCAAATATGTGGTATCACCCATTGTAAAAAGAACAGTCGCAAACTGTGAAATGCATGGATAATGATGTGTCAATATTTGCAAGATACGTTCAACGTGCATGATGAATCGGTTAAAGTGAATAACCGATGCAGCGCCAAGTGGTTGCATTTGTCATTCCATTGCGCTTGAGGGTGTCCCAAATCAAATTGCATCACGGAGAAAAACGTTGTATAAAATTATCCATTGGATAATTTCTGTTAAATTTAGTTTCAGTGGTTTTCATCGAAAAATGTGCGAAAACAACGTGCGATCATTCACATCAATCTACTCTCATCAGGACATCGGAAAACAACTCGAAATCGTGCTGTCAACGGTGAGTTGTGCGATCGAACGTTACTACGAAACTCTGAGCATCGAACGGAAAGAGAGATGCGGTCAGAATGGATGTTCTATTGGTGATCAGGATCACAAGCGTTTCATGAAAGCGTTTAAGCGGAATCCTAATGCTTCAGTCAGGGATGTGGCCAAAACATTGAATCTGTTCAAGTCTTTCGTTCAGAAAGCCAAGGACCAGGAGGGACTGCATACGTACAAAGTGCAGATGGCTCCAAATCGAGACGAACGGCAAAATACAGTAGGAAAGTCACGGACCCGAAAATTGTACACCCAGATGCTGACGAAGCCTCATTTTCTCATCATGGATGATGAGACTTACGTCAATGCGGACTTCCGGCAGCTTCCGGGGCTACTATCCTTCACCAACCAGCCCAATTTTGACGTTTAGGAGGAAGTAAGGAAGCACAAACTTTCAAAGTTTGCCAAAAAATACGTGATTTGGCAAGCGATCTGCTCATGTGGCAAACGTAGTGCACCGTTCCTGACTAAGCGACTGTAAACGCGGAGATCTACCTCAAGAAGTGTCTACAGAAGCGTCTGCTTCCTTTGTTGAAGTAACTCGAGGGCCCTACAATCTAGCTTCGTGCCACTATTCAAATGTTGTCCTGAAGTGGTACAGAAGCCAACAGGTGCTGTACTAAGGACACGCACCCTTAACATACTCGGCCTAAGGCTCATCGAAGCAGACACTAACATGAAAGCATCCCAAGGAGATCAAATCTAAGGAAGACATTAAGAAAAAGTTTGTTTCCGTACAGAAGAAGTTGCAGCCAGCTGTTGTACAGAACCTTATGAGTGGAGTTGAACCTATGCGTTGAAGTTGAATAAAATAAATTTGCCAAAAGCTTACTAATAGTATATTTTTTATTTTCTGAAAGTTTGAAAAGGATTGCTCAACTAGGTAATTTTCTAGAGCGTTTTCCCCGTGATGCAATTTGATGTGGGACACCCTTTATAAGCGCCTTTACAAGTGATTTTAGGAGTTTCAATTATTTGTTGAAGTCTTCGACTAGCAGTATGGTTTTTTTGTTTTAAGTTTTAATATTGACATTAAAATGTGTACAACCTAACAACACCATAAGTGAGATACGAGATTAATTTACACTACACACTCAGATTATTTTACAGAAATCTGTTAAGTTTTACCGAATTCTCAACAGCTGATCGTTCGGTAATCCGATTTTACAGATTTCGGACAAATTTAATCGAAATCCGGTAATTTTTTAACCGATATCTGTAAAATTTAACCGAAATCTGTAAAATCGGATTACCGAAAGATCAGCTGTTGAGAATTCGGTAAAACTTTACAGATTACTGTAAAAACATCTAAGTGTGTAAAGTCTTATTTTACACGGTTTGTTATCAGCGATAACTCCAGAACGGAACAGCTTATCGCTCTTATTCAATTCACATTTTACGCTTTGAGCAAAAATAATCAATTGGCAGTTTTTCAAAAAAAATCACAAATTTTGGAGTGAATACTCAAAAAATTTTAAACCTTATTTTGACCGTGGCATGAGAAGTTAAAACATGCAAAGAAAATCGAAGCAATTTAAAATGTTCTCGCATGTGAATTTATCAACTCTATTCAGTATTTTTTTACACGGTTTCATATTGTAAAAAAAACCTTAGTGTATTTGAGTATTGTGGATGTCAGCATAGGATTTTTACATTTTTTATTTAGGTTTTTCAAATAACAAACGTCTTTATTTTACGTACACAATAAGTGTATATGTGGCACTGTAAATGTGGAAAAACATAAGTTCATTTAGTGTGAATCCTTTTACGTCAAAGTAATGGCGGGAATCAGTCTCCTGCCGAGTTACTGCTTAACTCTATGTGCTAGTAAAATTATTACTGGAGATATGAAAAATATATGAACTTAGTATACTATATCAGGTTTTAACAAGCGTATTTCCTATTCTTAGGCCTTTGCTTTGAACGTCATCGTTAACAAATGTTCTTGTCAACCTGAGATTAAACTTATTAAAATGATAGTTAGTATTTTTCACAAATAAGTTGCTACTCTTATTCGTATTGAAGTATATACAGGGTGCGTGATAATTCTTTCCACTGTTTTAAAACATGTATATCTTTGAATGAGTTAATCACAGAAACCTTTGCACATTTTTCAGACTCGTGGTAATCATTTTTGCAAAAAGGGAGCTCGTGATAAGTCTGAAATATTTTTTGGAACATTTTATACGGTTTACTACTTTGAAAAAATTCTAACCATCCGGAATAAACGAATGATTCATCTTTCGCATCTTCATTTGCTACAAGCCGGTTTTTGGAAGATACAGAAGATAAACAAAATAATCGGGACAAGCAAATTTTTGATCAACTTTGTAGTGCTACATCACAAATTCAATATGTTAAATAGCCTCTCCGGAAACCCGGAACAACTCCGGTGTCCGGGATCCATGGACAATTATGTTACCGACATTAATTTTCCAATCAAATGCTTCTTGGCAAAATTAAATCGAATAATATTTCATGAAGTTGCGAGCACTACAAATGTCGATCAAAAATTTGCCTGTCGGTAATTTTGTCTATCCCATGTACCTCCCAGACATAGCCGTAAACGCTATGTCAGGTTTACAGAAGCCATCGAACGAGTGAAAGAGCAAATTCGGCAGAATCCTGGTAAGTCTAGCCGAAAGATGGCCAAAGAACTGGGAATGTCGCAATCAATGAACAGGAGTATCTTGAACTGAAACCATACAAAAAAAAACAACTGGATTGACTGAAAAGCAGAAGATGTCAAGAGAAGAAATATGTCAGAAGCTTCAATCGGCACGTGAAATTCTGTTTCGGACGAAAAAATATTCCTTCTACAGAATCACCATCAACGCCAGCAAAATCATTGGGTACATGCAGCTCATTTTTCAGATATTTCTCGTGCTAAACTAGCAGTTCAAAGGCTCCTAAATGTTTCAAGGGTGATGGTTTAGGGATGTTTCTCCAAAACTTTGATGGTTCAATTGCTGTTCATTGAACCTGCTGTTAAAATCTACAGTAAATATTACATCGATAACGTTTCAAGAACCAGTTACTTCCCTTACTCAAGAAACACAACAAGAATGCACCATACTGCTTCCAATAGGACTCTGTACCGTCCCCCACCAGGTAAAAGCTTTGTGTGAGGACATTTTTCCGGAATTTATTTCGTCGGAAGAATGGCCTGCCTCTCTACTTGATTTGATCCGTCTCGACTTCTGTTCATGGGGCTACATACTGAGCAAACTGGGGAATACCAAAGGATAAATCGTGGAAACTATCAAGAAACGTTTGGTGAAAATATGAAATGACATGCCTCAAGATATCGCGCGAGCCAGCTGTGACGCATTGTGGCTGGCAACAAAGCATGTGGCTGGCAATTAAAACAAATGATGACAGATTAGCACCGAACTAAATTAAGACAAATGTTAAACATATATCAAACAGGAAACACATTAAAATTAACAGACTCGTTTTTGTGACCATCATTGACGGAAATTTCCACTCACCCTGTATTTTCATATCAACATTGAAAATGTCTACTTCGCCAACTCCGTGCGAGAACATAAGTATTGTTTGCACTGCTTCTATCGTGTATGATAAATAAATTTGCCATAAACTTTAATACGCTTACGGAAATATTGAAAATATAACGCTTGGTAGGTAACAGACGTTTACTGCCAACAATATTTCAAGTTTTCCTAGAATATGAGAGTATGCAGCACATAGAAACTGGTCACATGAGATGTCTTATTGTAGCGATTTGTTCGCAATGGTACAGTTTCTGTACGAGAAAGAAATAGTTAGAGTAAATTGAAAAAGTTTAGTTAACACAGTGTATATAAGAATCGAACGAGCTTTAATAGGTAAAGAAAGTTTCGGAATATTCTAGGCATTCGTACTGTTTATCCTCACATTCACCGCAAGCCCAGGAGGAAAGAACAGTGGCTTAGAATTCTCTTCTTGTTGATGGTCACATGATGACATTCTTCGGAAACTTGGAGTGTGAGACGCGATTCCTGCCTCCTTGACGGGAGACGTCAAATAGGTCTCGTCATCCGTTATGACCACGCTAGGAAGATGTTTTTCCTCAGCACCTTCAGTCGTTCCAACAGGGTGATTGCCTACTGCTCAGACACGGCCAGCCTCGACTGACGATTTCACATAACCATGTCCATCATGTTCACGTATTTCTTCACTGTGTGACCGGTTCCACTGGGAAGACCGTAGAGTAAGTGAAGACTCTACGGGGCTGAGCTGCAAGGAACCCGGTGGGTCCACGGGTTGCGGATGGTGGGGTTCCATCAGATATGATGGACAGCTACTGAATACTCGAATAAGTAGCCCCGGACGAGCGGCGAGGACTGTGGGATGTGGGGGGGGGGGCTGAGCAGTTGTTGGACTCTGATGAGTTTCTTCCAAAAATCCATAAATATCCGAAAGCAGCCCTGACAAAAGCGAGCCACCCCACTTTTTAAAAATAAGGGTAAAAGTCTAACCCTTCACTTATTTGAGCGCCTGTTCTCCATGTTAGGGGTGGCTCAAAACAGCGTTCGTTCTCCATGTTAGGAGCGGCTGAGTCAACGTCTTGTTAGTGCGCCCAGGACTCTAAACATAAAAGCCGAAAGTCCTGGTGGTGCTTGGGACTGTTAAACAGCAAAATCACGAAGGACCTCCTGCGAGATAGTAGGGTTAGTTGTGGGCCTTGCGAGCCGACACCATTAAAAAAGAATTGGCAACGAATAATACACAAGGTGGCCGGTTCCGAGGTGGCCGAGAGGTTGCCCAAGGCTGATGAGTAAACCTCGGGCGGCCAGAACCAGGCTCCCGCCTTACTCCAGAAGCGAAAGGTTGCTATAAATGCTGGATCGGCAACATCCGACGGATACAGGTGCTACTTCAGATATCCAACGTCTTCGCTCCGGGGGGGAGTTGCCAGTAAGGACAAACCATCTAGAGTAGTTGCTTGTCTGTTTTAGCTATAGCTGCTACAAATCAACTAATAACCCCGGTTTTTTTTTAAATTAAAAAATTATACATTTATCACCAATTATGTCCTCAAAATTACGAAAACTGTATTTAATAAGTTTTCCATTCAATCCTGATATGTAAAAACATTATTATTTGTTTTCACGTCTTATAGCACGCTTTATCCTGATTCTCAGCTTTGTGTTCTGAATGCACTTCTAAAATTATCATTTAAGACCTTTCGATCCTTACAACAATCGTACTCTAACGAAGCTATCTTTTTACCGCAATCATATCTTTCCCAATTTAAAAAATTTAAGAAGCTAATAAATTTAACCGCATTGCCTTCTTATGCAAATCCAGGCACAAATCTGCTTAAAAACAAGTAAGTGCCTATTTCCTATCCGTTTCATATATTTTGAAGAAGTCCATCATTGTATTTTAGTCGAGCTGAAAGTGCATATGAGAGTAATTGAAAAGTTAAATGTTTGCTTCTTGGTTGTTTAAGTGCGTTTCAGTAAATATTTGGCCTAGTACAATTCGACTTCGATTTTTTTTCCTTTACTTGTAGATTGATTGTAAATTAACTAACTGTTACGATTTTGTTCAAAGTTCAACAACCTTTCTTATATATTGGCAAAATTGGTCCACTTATTTCATGTAGCCGAAAATACATTCAAACACCTGGTGGCCACAAATTGACCTATCAAAGTAAAAGCAAAAAAGGACTCGGCGAGGGAAAATTTATTTTTCAAAACAAAAATAATAAAAAATCATGAATTTTAAATTGAAGATGAATGTAGGTCAATTTTTACTAGGCCCGCCATTATTTTTATGCAAGTTTCTAACAAGTTGTGATAGACAGCAGGTATTGATTTCAGATATGTTTTTTCTAATCGAAAAGTATAAGAACAAACATACAAAAATCATTATCTACTATTAATTAAAAAGCCGTCTTTAATTTACCTAAAATCAGGTTAAAATGCGAAGCGTTTCAGAACTATAGTTACGATACTTTCCACGTTATGATGCTACTTAAATGAAAATATAATAGAATGCTAACTCCATCGGTATATTATGCACTATTCTCCCATATCCTTTATTCAGATCAAAATTTAAACATTTTCTCCTACTCAAAAGCAGCGGGTTCCTGCTCGTCAATGAAGCAGGTGGTTCACTCACAGGCATGCAAACTGCGTCAATAAACAAATGAAATATTGCGCTTAAACCAATCTACTCCTGCTTCCCAGGCGCCTTTCACCAAGCGTTTCCAGTTTTGACTTCCAAGACTACAAACGACCGTTGCCGCCATTTGCAAACGTGGGCTGATTGTGTTACTCTATCGAGTTCTTAACCTTTCAGTACTCATGCCGTTGAACAAAGAACAACACGTAAAAAGCATAATAGTATTAACATGTATTTTATTATTATCAATTGGTTGATACATTTGCAGTACTTTTGAATTGATAAGGTGTAATGTAAATAAAAAAATCTGCTGTGATTTGTATACCGAACGACTCGTCATGTTAGAAAATATAACGGAAGAGAAAAACTTGTACGAAACAGCCAAATCCTCGAAACAACCGCTATGTCATGCGGCCCCCACTCGCCTTCCAACTATTCCAGTTTTAAATAAGCGCTTTTGTATAGAAAAAACACAGCGCGCAAACTGTCAATCAAAAACACAGCTCTGCTCACCCCTACGAAGCCATCTAATAATTTCTTTCGCTTTCAACAATCACCACGGCTTATTCTTGATGCGAACAAAGCCATGAGTCACCTAAGCCAACCGTCGCAAATTTCGGCGCACACATGTCTGACGCTCGCAAGAGTTGAAAATTAATCCGTGATCCCGACTCGGATGCCTCAGAATGAATGATTTTTTTTTCTTTTGACGGTCTGAAATGTCATCCGGATCCAGAACTAGGTGTCTCTCGCATTAGATGAAAAGGCAGTCATTCAAAACCGACTGACGCGACGTGGGATTATGAACTTCTTATGGTTTCTTGTTAGGTTATTCTTGGTTTCAGTTGAGATGCTGGGTTCCGTCGTTGAATGGCTTGGAGCAGGTTTTTCGTTGCTTTGTTTTCAGGTGAGTAACACCTGACCAGCGACACATCGCGTAAGTAATGAAACTGGAACCGGGACCGTGAACGTGTTGATCTACGACACCAATGAATGAACGGTATTCGAATGTTTTAGGTTTGATTTGGATTATTTCTTCTTTGATTTGAAGAACCAATTGCAAAGAGAAGGAGTATTTTTTTTAAAAATCCATCCAATGATGCATTTAATGAATTGGAGAA
This sequence comes from Aedes japonicus, assembly GCA_034211315.2. Taxonomy (NCBI): domain Eukaryota; kingdom Metazoa; phylum Arthropoda; class Insecta; order Diptera; family Culicidae; genus Aedes; species Aedes japonicus. The sequence goes on from JASCZW010000605.1 coordinate 192,600, forward strand.
AAAGTTATGATTCACTCACCATTTTTTATTTTGTAGGGGCTGTTTCAATTTTAGAAATAAACAAACAAAATCTAAGACCAAGTCCCCTTTTTATTTTGTTTTTTTGCGTTCCTGCAGATCAAAATAACATTTCGTACCACCACCATCGTCGCACTCATTTGTAACAGCTGCTTTTTAATACAAACAGATATCGATAGAACAATGTGTTGTGATGTGATCTGATGTGACAGGAAGCCATCACCGGTGCTGTACTTGCCATGACGTAGGGTTCCTCCCAATGGTAAGATCAAACTATACATACCTGTAATTGAAAAACAAAAAAGGTCGTTAGAAGAATATTCCAAAACTGCTTGACAACGTTTTATGTTAGCAATACTTTTTGTATCGTGTGAAATAAATATCCTATTTATGAATCAAAGAGAGCTTTGTCATTTAGTCTGATTCGTTGAATTGACATCAGAGTGAATGGCATTCTTTCACCAGAATGACATAAGGCCGAACTTAATTACCAAACTTCATTTGGTAAAACGCTACAAGACTGAAAACCATTTTGCCGAGCATTAGCATTGGCATTGACATTTGCACAACTCGTGGATGGAGCTACGATAAGGAGTAATTCGTTGAAGACAATGCGTGTCACCATGAAATAGATTCAGTTACTGATACGTTTCTCCATGCAACAACCTCCACGAACACACTCGTCAGATTGCTTACCTGACCACGTCCATGCAATCGTTGGAGATAGGAGGGTTTGGTATCTACCTAAAAAGACACGGGGAACCCAACGAAGTCTTCATGTAGATATCAAAGGAAAAAGGAAATGAATAGTCGGAGAGAATAGCTGAATAAAGTGCCCTGTTTGATAAACAGAACAAAAATTTATTTGAAAATGGTCGTTGGGAGCATCTAGTTTAAGAATGTTAAGTGATGCTCCATTTCTCTTCAAACGGTTGGGACATAAGCATTAACTATATAGTAGTCCTATCATTCTATGGCTGCTGATAGTGCCATTACTCGCTCCTTGAAATGAGAAGAATGTCTGCAAATATAAGAACGGGTGGTGAAGGAGAACTTGTCAAATTTATTGGATTGCAGACAACATTACGTTACTTTAATATACAAATTTATGAATCATTATTTATTTCTCGTTTCCGTTATCTGAATCAATAGATTTTTCGGCCGCCAGTTTAGAATTAACTATGGACGAAATAAATGATAATCAATAAATAAAGCCTTTATTTATATTTATTATTATTATTATTATTTATTAACTGCAGCTAATTTGTTTTAACATGGAAATTTAGCAGTGAATGTAATGATGAGATTCAATGACGTGGAATAGAAAACATATTAAATTAACTATTTTCAAGCCATCTCACACCGATTTAAAATAATACATTCGCGGAATATTTCGAGGGAAACAAGAAGTCTGTAAAAATAAGAGTATGTTAACTGACTGACACAATTTTGGCAATTTTTGTTTCTTCAGCAGTTTCTCGTTATTTCCCAAAGGAATTCTTTTGACAAATTGTGACAAGGTGCGTTGCTACACTACAATAGGGGTGTAGAAACACCTTATTCACCAGAACCCTGCTTTTCTGTTGTTCCACAGCCTACACTCTCATCTAGTGCTTCATCCAATTTTTCTCCCAAGTTTGTCATTAATTATTTAAGGCTTCTCCTCGTCGCCAATAATGGCGAACTCAACGATAAATTTCCTATCATTACTGCTCAAAGAAATACAATTCAAGACAGATTTATTTATTCAGTCTTCTGATATTCTAGGTTAAAAATGTGCATGGAATGAATACAAAGAATTTAGTACGCTCGAAAGTGATTTGAAGTGACATTTGATATGCAACTAAACAACCCAAAAAAACACTTGAAAACTTTATGTCGGATCAACAACAATCCGATAAACCCACTTCAAAACCATGCAACAAGAGCAGAGATTACTCATCAACAGAGAGGACCCACTTTGACACTTATGTTCCTAAGACTTATTCGCGACCAAATCTGTACCCTAAAATACATTTCTATCTCTGGAAATATTTCATCAACTGCGTAATGTTTCGCAGATTGACGATCTTATGTCTGTTCAATTGTGTTAAATCAATTTTGGTGATACTACAAGCTTTTAGATCAAGGATATGCGTCGAAAGAGAGAGAGAAAGCGCGAGAAAAGCAAATTGTGTGCAGGTCGCAGTGGAAATCCGGATCTGTCAGTAAGAAAACTTGCAAAAAAGCTTGGTTTCCTGCCGACATATCCGCAACGTTCGTAAATCTTCGATACACGGACAGAAATGATGCATGATTGATATAACTTTTGCTATAGTTATCCCAAGCTTCGAAGATATTCTTGACATAGTTAATTTAAATGGTTGTTTGAAAATGATTTGATGTTTACATCAAGCATATATTTGATTTGAATTAACGTTATTGAACATCAACTATTAAATGCTTAAATCAAGCATACATGTCATTATTTGAATCCGTGTTTATCGTTGAATCACTCAAACTGGAAGGTTAAATAGGGCATATAGCAGCTCTACTGAGCCTCGTGGCTGCCATCCGCACTCAACGACAAAGCGAAGGAAAAAAATATCATGGCGGCGGCAGATCACTCGGTTGACTTGGACGACGACCTGGTTGAAGAGTTTTATGTTGACGAAGAAGTGGTAAAATTATTGAAATCGTTTGGATTATCCGCGGCGGGCATCGAAGAGTTTGTAGGTATGTAAGCAAATTGTAACTATTCTTTAAAGTAGTTTTAATGAATTTTGATTTCAGCTAACGGGTACGACATTGATGCGCTACAATTGATCGAGCGTGAAGAAGTCGAAGCGCTTCTTCCTCCACCGCGACTAGCGGACCGAACCAAGTGCATTCGAGGATTGAATGACTGGCGTCGGTCTCTGGTAATTTGCTCATCATTTTCATTCCGGAAAATAGTAAGTAATGTTCAATTTACTCCGTAGGGATTACCACCAGTATCCTCGCCGCTGAAAGGCAGAAATTTTCAGACATCTGATCCACCGAGAGTTGCGCTCGGTAATCTGCCGCGGCAACAATGGACGGCGCAAGCTCTGATCAATAGGTCAAAAAAAGGGCGGTTGATTTGCGAAGCGTACCAAACAACAAAGATCCTGTCACGGAAGGATCGAATTTTTGTTACCCACCCAATATGAGCGCTGTTAACCACATTTTTGAATTAGAATCGAAGCCAATTGCCATCCATTATGTAAATGATACGGCATATTACAGAATGTGCAATTTTGTAGAACTAAACGGTGTTATCATAGGAGCGATATAAATGTACAAATAGTCAATAAACTTGTTATATGTTGTTTAATTTCGTAATATCCAAAGAATATGTGCTAATTGAGTAAACGTTCCTATAATGGTGGTATTTTAGTGCAAAATGTTCCAATTAGAACATATTGCACTAAAATACCACCATTATAGGAACTTTTATCGTAAATTTAACGATTTTTTTGATTTTTGGAACATCATTTGAACGAATCTCTGTGTATGCTTAAACCAACCATCCGATACCATTAGTTCAACCCTCAAAATAAGGTCAAATTAAACATAAACATTATTGAATTTATCATGAGAATCAGAGAGCTGTCAAATCATCAACAATGAATATTGTTGATGTTAGCATAATATGGTTGATTCAACCCTATTCCATGCTCTAATTAGATCATCAATTCTGTTTAATTGAAGCTTCCATTATTCTTCGATCTATTGTATTATGCGTGAAACAATCTCAAAAAAGTATTATATAAAAGTCAATGCACAAATATGCTTGATCGGGACCGGAATATTATTGATATGACTTAATTTTTTTCTCCGTGTACACGTTTCCAACAGCCAGGAAGGCTGGAAGCGGAACAAAAATGAATCTCAGGAGCCAACAGGAAGGACGCGCAGGTGAAACAAACATTGCAGAAGAGGCCAGATCCCACTTTCGTGGATACTTCTAAGCACAGGTAAGGTATGAAGTCGTTCAAGGGTAAAAACTGTACCGAATTGTAAATGATGTTTTCAGAATGTGACGGTTAAAACCCGGCCTCGAAAGTTATTTCGCGAATATTTGACGAAGTTTTCCTGCGTGATAATTTTTTTTCTCTTTGTACCTGCGTGATAATGGACGATAGAAACTTATGTGCTGGAAGATTTTAGGTGCAGCTTCCTGGAATGTCTCAATATACTGTCATGCAACGAAAAGACACGGACCATGCCTCGAGGAGGCACTTGGAGTTTTGCGAGCGACGCGTGCTAAAGACGATCTTCGGCGGTGTGCGAGAGAACGGTGAACGCGGCGTGCGTAAAGGAGATTGAACCACCGAGCTCGCTAGTACTTCGTACGGCGAACCCATGCGATCCAGAAGGTGGGCTTTCAAAACCGGAAGGAGTACGGCGGGCAGGGCATCTTGCAAGAATGCCGGACAACAACTCTCACAAATTGGTGTTCGCTACCGATCCGATGGGCACAAGAAGGCGTGGAGCGCAGACGAGAAGCCAAAGCTTCATCACTGCCGGAACGGTAAACTAGTAAACATACCAGTGAAGAAAGCCTCAAATAAGCAATTGTTACCATTCCTACGTTGCCAGCGGAGCTCCCGCGCTATTCTGACCTGGATTTGGCATGGTGTCACTGGCGTCAAAGATGTTTTGTAATGGCATACAGCGAATGAAGCACATGTTGTATCGAAAGAATCGAATCCTCCTAACTGCCCGGAGTTGCGACCTATCGAGCGGTATTGGGCTCTCGTGAAGAGAGAATCTCTTCAATAAAACCAACAAGCTACAACTATAAAAACATTTCGAAAATCTTGGACAAAAGCAGCTAACTCGAGCTGCAGAGAAGTTTTCACAGACTTAATGTGGCTTGAGAAAACTCAAAAGTTTGTAGTTCGTAATGTCGCGAACAAGTCGGGTGACGAAAAAATGTACGTTTTTCGCAAAATAGTCGCTGAAATCTTGTTTCGAGGTAAAGTTCAAGCGAACGCGAAGGATACTAATTTAGAAAGAAAAAGGAGTCTATTTTTGCAGTTATTTTCAAACAGTTTAAAAACTGCATGTGACTGTGATTTAGTGTAACTGATGTAGCTTGAGTAAAAACGTCCTTATTTGGTAGTCTTTGGTTCAAAACTGTGTGTATCCACTTTTATAATTTGATTCTATATAATACACACCAAACGTATGCAGCAATAAGCCAGCAATCAACGAAATTCTAAGTTCAACGAAATATTTGTCACCACTTTGTTTATACGATCGGCTGGTGACAGAACAAATGTTTCGTTGCCTGTACAGGGTGTCTAACAATAGGTGTCACTAAAACAAAATGGGATTACAGCAAAACAAATCATCCAAATCATTGCATTTATTTTTCATTTGAAAGATACATGTTATAGAAATAAACCATATTAATTCAATTCGAATCTCTCGCCCTTTTCCTTGATAACTGTGGGCAAACGCTTTGTAAACCCATCGCAGCTGGCACGCACAATTTCCTGAGAAGTTTGGTCCCAAATATCAAGCAAATGTTTCTTGAATCGATCTAGAGTAAGCCCTTCCATAGGGCATATATATTGAAGCATATAACCCCAGACAAAGCTGTCAAGTGGGTTGAGATCCGGTGAAGATGCAGGCCATGTGATGAAATCGGGCAAATTATCCGCGCACCACGCTTGTTTCTTCTTTGCCTTGTGAGCTAGAGCTGAGTCCTGTTGGAAACAATATGGTGTATTCCCGTACAGTGTTGAAGCATGAGGATGCAGGTGGTTCTTCAAACCCTGCTCGATGTAATATTCAGTGCTGATTTTGACTCAGTGACACACATAAAAAAAATCCAAAAATGGCATGACATTTCCACCCATCCCCAGGCCAGAGGGTCCTCAATTTGGTCGTGATTGATTCTTTTCTGTGTTAACGTCTATAGTGGAATACTTTTTTGAAAATAACCATCACTAATTTCTGTATAAATAATATTAGGACAATGTTTAAATGTAATTATATGTAAATTCTGCTCCATTCTTGATGTTATTAGCAATATTAGCAATTTTCTTTTAAGGCAGTTTTGTAAATAGTTTCACAATCAATAAAGTGTGAAAAATAATAGTATGCACATCTTCGAAAGTTATTATATCTTCCCAACATCATGGGATCCCAGGAATGACAGCAATTGCTGCTAGAACCAAAAATGTGAAGATAAAGTATCGATAGTGCTCAGCAAGTTTGGAATTGAATAGAAGTAGTTTGGAAATTGAGCATAGGGCTTTTGTTAAGCAGTATTTCGAAGCAAACGTACACACTCTTGCCACACATCCCCATGCGGGTAAAAATGTATGCGTTTGATTGTGCTCAAATACCATCAATGGCACAGAATGGATATCTTATCATCTACACTTCATCATCGACTCAATTTTGAACAAAATTGAATTCAAAATATTTAAAAAAAATCAGAAATATATCATTATATCTGTAAATAATCTCTGTCATGTAAAAAGTCTAAATTGAAAAAAAAGTGAATACATTCGCTTGGGTTCAAAATAAATCATTTTAAAAAAAAATTATAAAAATACGGGTTCTACCATGCTATTAGAACAACGAACAATGTTCTAATACAAACAGGTCAATTGAACGACAGATAGAATTCAGTGTATGTAATTTATAAATGGAGTGAATTCACTCTTCCGTCTTTGGTGCGTCGACTAACACAATCGTTTGATCGAACCAACATAGAGAAGTCCGTCCTTTCCAAATTCCCCATTACTATGATAGTAAGAAGCATTCATGAATTAAACCAAACAATAGTCAATTAATGAGACTGCCTAATTTTTTGCCTCATACAATCAAACTGGTTCGAACCGAAAATATATGCGCACTGTTTGATTTTTATTTTTTCGTACGCCGAGAACACATCCCGACTCTAACCAACACTGTTTGTTGTTCGTGCGGCTCCCGGTGCCATTTTAGTGCCCGAAAACCTGTTCTCCGATAGTAGTTGCTGTCGGTTCAACGCTAATAGTTTTAATAGAAAGCCCTACCCATGATTGCCACATGTTGCGACTCTCAGACACTTTGATAAATAGTTTCATTGTCGTCTTTTGCGAAAAAAATAATAAGAAAATCTCCGCAGTCGACGTAAAACCGGCACATTTCGACGACCACGCGTGCTTGTTGAATAGCTGCAGTTATGAGCAAAGACAGATGCAAGTGGTGAAAGTTTTTTTCCGCTCTCGTATCTATCCTGCCACGCCAGACCTGTAAAACAGGCTCGGTATACATACTGGTCCTCCGGATGGGAACTCAGCTAGACAAACAGAAGACCGCGCACCCTGGTAGGCCTACTGAGAGGCGAAAAATGGATAATTGACACAACATTAATTATATCATTTTTGAATTTCTTCGTCAGCCACGACTACGGGTCCGCGCGGCTCACACGAAGCATTCCAGTTTGTTCATGTGCATCGTTGCCGGCCGCTTTCCCACTTCGCTTCACGACCGACTCAATGTTTCTACATAACACGATGACATTCCCCAACCGGCAGGGGGAAGCTGTCATCTCTCCGACGAGGTACACTTTATAGGCACCACGAGTCTATAAACTTATCGACCTCTTGCATGAGGCAACACAACGGGTCCATGATGGGTTTGCAAAGGGTCACACCATTCAATTACGTTCGGTCGCTTGTGTCTATACATATGATTGCTAAAAGACACCGATGTACAATCCTACCCTGGAATTTTTTAACTACCAAATTAATGTATTAAACTTTTGAGACAAACTGTATTCCCACTGTGTTCGGTAGAAGGACAACGTCTGTTGATGCGAAGAAGTACGCAGCGAGCAAAGTTATTGCTTGCAGGGCTATGATTTTCACTTATGTCTGTATCACCTAACTGAAGGTACCAATAACTTTCTACAACAAACAGCAAGGGGTATACTAATCTGGTGGTCACAAGTTTGCATCCTACAGTTCAGTAGGATGTAACATGCCTTAATTAACCTTACTAGTTGACCACTAGAAGAGTTTAATTAACAGAAAATAATGGATGAATGTTTTGATGAACAGCCAACCGTGAAGCTAAAAGTTCTAATGCCGTTTCTAACATTTAAGCAAGACTCGAAATCGTTTCAGTAATATTAGAGACATTTACATTTTGCAAGAATCTTTCCTTTTCATTTGTCAAATTTTAATTTTTCTATCATTATTATCTGGATACATTTCCATCAGTTTAAATTACTGCTGATAATTTCGACAAACAACTGGCACCTGACTCATCACCAATGCGTTTATATCGTTGCATTTTAATCAAAAGTTCCCACGCTGTTCACTGAATTACAATTCCAATTCCACTTGACGCATCGAAACACCTCCGCTTCAACGCAATCCACGGCGACCCGAGCGGGAGAAGGTAAAGGAGCCACCTTTATCAAAATACTACGCCAAGTCGCTCGGTTAGTCTCAGGTTACTCATCCGTTGCATGACAGCAATGGTAGCCACATTTACTCACCATCTTCATCTTTATGTTGTTGTTGTAGTTGTAGTCGTTAAGCTGTTGTTGTGTCCGGGTGATCCAGTGGCAATAAATTTCTCCGCCTTGGGAGATAATTTGTTGCCGCAAAGATTACAACTATAGTGAAAAAAACTACCACTTCGACCCACTTTCCATCAGGGCAACCTAGCCCATACTTAGACTGTGAACCTGGTCACATTTTTTTTTTTTGCTGCTTGAGTGGTTCTTAGAAAAGCTAAAGCGCAAGCAGACCACTGCAGCTGGCATGGGGCTGTATTTAGATAACGGGATGTAAATTGTCATCTTTGGGTGACGTTTAAAGAGATGAAGTGAAATCGGTGTCGTAGAAAGGAAGCGAGAATTTTAACATTCCATTGTTTTGCTTGACTTTGAAAGGCAGTGCTTTCATACTAATCAAAACTCTGATTTGAATTCCCAATTTTTCAATTTTGTTTTAAATTTGGTTTCCTTCATTCAGATCTAATTTAGCTCCAGTTTGCTAAATTAATATTTTACATTTTATGATGTACTTCAATGCTACTTCAATGCAACATTCAGAAGACTTGTATCTATTAATTCTATAAACTGTTTCATAAAGTATGACACTTTCAAAATAAAAGAAAAGGCTTTTTTTTTAGTTTTAAAGACTCCTAACTTTTTCTCGAACATGTCGTCCGCTGGTTTTATGAATTTCGAAGCTCTGCTTAGGTTGGGGCCCAAAAAGTATTGATTGGCCGTGCCTCCGAGCAGTTCGGCGGATTCGATGTCCTTCGGCACGAAACATACATTTTGACTTTTGTACCATTCTAAAGCGTCCTTTGCGTAATGGTATGACGCCAAATCAGGCCAAAACACTACTTGACCTTCGTACTGCCTGATCATCGGCAATAATCGCTTCTGGAGACATTCGTCAACGTATTTCTGGTGTTCATCGTCTCCGTTGAGATGTACGGACTAGATGTTTTACCACACTCGCATATTGCCTGCCAAACCATAACCTTCTTACCGAATTTTTCGGTAAAAATTGCCTTCTGTTTCGGGATGTCTTTGTCTTCGCTTACACGTATAGAATTGTGGTCCGGGAAGCGTTTTGTAATCCAGTTTCACATACGTTTCATCGTCCATTATTATACACCCAGAATTTCTTCACAATAACGAATCGTAGAGTTTGCGGGCCCGTGTTTTGGGTTCCTTTTGGGTTTTTTTTTTTGCTTCCGGTATGTTTTTAGCCCAATTCTTTCTTTCACGCATGACGTTACTCGACGAGGTTTTCGGAACATCCCAAACGGAAGTCGCTGGTTATCGCTTGTGGGCTTGATTTTTTTTTTTCTTGATTATCGAGATTTTCAGCCTCGGGCTGGTTCATCTCCCGTCGCAGTCACTAAAACACCACTTTTGGGCATTGTTGTAACCTCTCCGGATGAGATTTGAACTCGTGACTTTGGCGTGAGAGGTTTGGATGTTAACCTATACGCCTGGGTCGCCCCCATCTCTGATCTTTTTATCGATATCCGGACAAACAAGACCGGATTTACGACCACTCTTCGGCGCATCTTCGAACGTACACTGTCTCTCTATATTTTCGTAATCAGCATATCGTACCAATTCGACGCCTACACCTTCCTTGGCCTAATTTTCTCCAAGAAGAGTCCGCTCACGGTGCACCATTTGTGCACGATACTTTTCCGTAGTCAGGAGTAAGACCGCGCATTTTGATAGCAACACAAAACTGCAAACACTCTTTTTGATGCTATGTCATTCAGAAAATGAGCAAACAAAAGACGCAACCAAAACATGGTGGAAATATTTCATTATATTCAAAGTGACCGTTAAAATAAGGTGTGTACATACTTTCTGAACAGTCATTATCAAACCCTAATAACAATTTAAGTTGTGGAGCTGTTTCCAGCTTCAACGTGGCCACTTTTCCGATGCATTTTAATATCTAGTTATCACCGGCTGCAATACAGGGTGCGGCAGAAAATAATGCGAAAATATTCAAACTGGAGTATTGGGTTAATTCGCGTAGCTGTAGTGACTAATTTCTGTCGAAAGTGTATTTTTGCATGTTCACTTTCAAGTGCTGTATCAAAACATTCTATTTGTTTCGTTCCAAATTCGTCAAAATGTTCGCGAAAAAGTGATCACGAGTTTGTTGCTCGCCCAGAAGAAGCCGAAAGAGATTGCCAGCTGGTAGGGTGGTGCTACTGGCAACAGTTTACCGATGAGAAAAGTCCCTGCAGGATGGTCCTAAGAAGCGTGAAGCCGTGAAGCGGACGTCTAAGCGCTTTGCACGCACGCCGAACGTGATCAAATCGGTCCATGCAAAAATTTCTCAAACCAGGTGCGTTCCATGAGAAAACATGCAAAGGAAGCCATTATTTTCGAAGAAACTCATGCGAGAGAATCACCACAGAAGACCCGCACGGATCTCTCCTGTGAGCCAGTAACGAAACGCCACTTGATTTACGGACCGGGTCAAGGAACTACGAGTGACTCGTTCCAGGAGATTGCTTTCCTTGTTGAAGAAGGAAAAAATGATAATCCTGTTCTCCGACGAAAAGCTTCCCAAACAACCAAAATGCACGTATATTGAAAGTTGTCTTTATGATATACAAACATATATGTAAGTAAACAAATCGTATAGAATGCAGAAAATATGGCTTATACGTGCAAAAGTGGAGGCCATATACGTGCAAATTCCATTGTTTTCTTAAACGAGTTGATTTGATTATCGTATGCGATTGAATTTGTAATAATAAATTCGATTTAAAAGCTTAGCGATGTTTATCCGATTTTGTTTGTAACGTAGTACGATGAATAAATGACGCATCGTATATAAAGTCGAAAATTTGCACTTCTTTACGATTTAACGTAAACATAACACGATAAAGGCCACAACCATTTGCGACGTTGAGTTAAAATATAGGAAGATACGATACCATTTGAAACACTGTTAGCACGACCTGTGGTTAGTCTGGCTTTCAGCATCGACGGTGTGACCAACAGGCTGCACGGATCGGTTCGCATTTCACCGCAGAAAATGGAGAACGTTCCGGAAAAAGTGAAATTCAAATTTCAATCCAAATATTCGGCTGGTGTCATGATGTTTGCTTTGGTGGCGTCCAACGGTTTGGAAATGCCGTCTGCTTTCATTGATGCTGGATCAATACAGAAGTGTATATCGGTATTTTAAAGGACCAAGTGCTTCCCTGGGTGAACGCCAACTTCTCCGAGGACCAAAACGTTGTCCTACAGCAGGATGGAGTGTCGTGTCACACGTCCAATCGAACCCAACAATGGTTGAACGATAACATGAAGTTTTGGCCGAAGGATTTGTTTCCCTCTAGCAGTCCATATCTTAATCCGTTGGATTATTCGATTTAGGCATATGTTGAAACACGAGCCTGCAAAACATCACACCCTAGTGTGAAAACCCTGAAGTCAACCATAACACGCACATGGCAGTCAATGTCGGAGGACTACGTCCGAAAGGCTTGCTCTGGCTTCCGGCGTCGGCGGATGCTATTAATAAAAATGGAGGACACATTGAATAAATTTGTTTAAAAGAACTTTATAAAGATAACTGTACTCGAAAATGTTGATATTACTGCTTCAATTAGTTGAAAATGGGACTTGAAAGAAATAAAACAAATTTTCGCATTATTTTCTGCCGCACCCTGTACATAGCACTTTGTTGACTTTATACTATCTTCATTTCAAATGTATGGCAGACTCCATTGTATTGAAATGTACCTATCTTAAATTTGTTCCAGACACGGGTATAACTAAAAATTTACCTAACTGCTGCCTGCTATACGAGAGGCCCCCGATAAAGGTATTAACCGTTTGTGCAACAACAAAAAGTTTGAGTTTGATCATTTACTTTAGATAGCATCAGTTTGCATCGCTTCCGTTGCGTCTAAACAGAAACGGGTAAGGCTGAAAGCCTCCATGTCTGAGAAAGATTTAGTTTTCATTTAATATTCTATCATGTAACATACACTTTGTTGTGGACATCGCGACTAACATTTGTAAATGACTGAAAATATTGCTACAATAAAATTTCCTTTTAATAAAACTCGCAATAACTTCAGAACGGATGGGCTTACGAAAAAAATTGCAATTTTATTTAAATGAATACGTCAAGTCTACTTTTGGTAAAACTATATTATAAAATACGCGATTTCACAAAGTTCAAAAAATCTATAAAAACTTTAAAAAAAAAAATTTAAAAAAAGAAGTACCGTCTTAAACTCCTCACCAGATTTTTAAATACAGCTTCAAATTAAAAAAAAACTTAAAAAATTCCAAAAAAATAATGTTTTATGTTTCTTAACATGAATTTACTTATTTTTAGTTTCAGTGTATATTTTTTCTTAAAGAACATTTTATGACCTACAACTTTTTTTTCAGACAACATTTTGATCAGAGTAATCGTTTACATGTTAGGATTTAAAATAAATCATATCTTACATGAGCCCTTACAGGTAATTTGTTCAGGAAATTGTAGGATTTTTTAATAAAAAATGTTATCTTGGGTATCGACAAAATTTCATGAAAACCAGAAATTGTCGAGACAAAATCAATATTTTTCAGTTTTTCTGGCTGGAAATGCTCAATAAGAGTTTGTACAATACTGAAATTGATACAAACCAAACCAAAAAATATGTCAAACTTGAAAGTTTTTTCATCGAATTCAATACTTTGAGCCTTAGTGGCTGAAGCTCCCTTCGTATGAATTTAAAGTTTAGTCCCCGAAGCGACTAAAAAAATCCAATGATTAAAGAGATGACCAACAGCGCAAACAGGATTGGCATCGAGAGTGCTAAGTGTCGTGTACATATAATCGAGGTATACCTGTAGTAAGATTTATTTTAACTCGAGGCTAGTTTCTACAAATCATCACTTTACTGCTCCACCGCCGACTGACTGAGTGCTGTCAGAAAGCACTCGCTTCAACCTAACGGAATAAAGATGGTCGCCTAGTGTGACTCCGGTAATAAAGAGAATTATTACGGTTTCGCGAGATGGCTTCGACTCCGCGCCACATTCAAGGCTATAGAATGAAAGAGCGTGGTATGCATGCAAATAACTACGGTTGTGGTTTTATTTTGTTCCCGTTGAATGAACTTCAGCGAATGTATACCGTCCAACCGAGTAACTAGGAGTGATAAATGATTTGCTCTTTCTCCATCATTAGCTCGTTCCAGCTATTGTCTATGGCAGCCATGGTAGAATTAGCGGGTAACGGAGAATGATCTTCCCCTCTCAGGTATGATTCAATAGAATATGAAGGCATCTTCGACCGCGTGCGAACCGTCAACGGTTGTGTTGGCTTATGCAAATTTACCTATTAAGCACCGCATGTGGCCAGTGGTAATCTTAGAAGATCTATTGGGAACACTAAAGCAATCTTATCATATACAATGTACATACGAAGTAACAATTTCCCGGATGGTTGGCTATTGAAGTGTGGGCGCTGAGCAATAAGCTTCTTAAAAGCGAATCTGCCGCCGAAGGTTGCTCGCTAGCATGACTTGAAAAATTCTGAAAATCACAACACTGCAGTTCAACAAACCAAAAAATAACCACAACCTGTCCCACGTTTGTTGCTTTAATCATTTCATGTGTAGCGGATCAACATCACACCAAGTCGCATGAATCACGCTCCTCTTTCTCTTCAGTTTGTGTTTCTCTTGGTCCGCCACAGCAAGATACGATGTTTTCTAATTCCTTACATTGGGCTTGGTTGTCGATAATGACTGGGTGACAAGCAAACAACTTTTTTCGGCCAACGCTCGCTTCCTCATTGCGCTACATTGACTTCACGGATCGTTCCGTTCAAGAACGGTCCGACTGGAGCAACCTAATGGAGGCTCAGATCGTTCCTTGAATCTTGTATGTAGGTATGTACAGTCTGTCGAAAGGGTGAAAAATTGCCGCTGTCCCGCATCGATCGAGCTCGGTCCATTTGCATATTTACGCTTGTAAATATTCTGAATTTATTTTAGCGGCTAGTGAGATGTTTGCGCATGAGAGACGTTCAGTGCAAACAAGTGCGCTGTATCTTAAACCGGGTTGCTAAGAATAGGTCTGGGAAAATACACCCAAGACTTTCCACGCAAGATATGTCGCAGTGCTGGAACGATTATTTATTTTTTAGGATTTCTAACTAAATACATTGCACGGTGGGCAATAAAGGACCCGAAACCGCACTTATTTTCCTCCGCTAAAAAATCAATGTATTGGATGGCGCAAGTTTAGATTCTCCCGGATTAATTTTTTTTAATTAGATTACTCTATGCCTAAGGTAGAAAATATGAGCGGTTTTGGACCCATTTGTGGCTATTTTACATTGGTATTGGTGATTAGCTAAGTAATTTTAATATTTTTATTATCAGACAATTTTTAGCTTTCGTAACGGATATTGTGCAGTGAAGGAAATTCCTTTAAACACACATACATTTCCTGACCGTTTGGTTCAATATAAAGCTCCTTGCAAAATATGAATATGTGTATGTGTGCGTGAATGTTTGTGGGGGCGTGTATTTGTGTGTGAGAGAGATTGAGAATGTGTGTGTATGTGTGTAAGCGTATGACTCTGTGTCGGCGCGTCCTTCTTCTCTTTTCAGAAAGCGAGTAATGGCGACCTTGTGTTCATGTCCCAGACAAGACAATAATAATTAAAAGGTTATATACATAAAACACATATATATATGATATCCAGGCGATAACAAGATTATGTATTCTTATTTATTTGTTGTCAATCGACTTTTTCTGCCGTTTTGTTACAACTGCATAGTCAAGGATACAAACAAGCAATTTCTTTATTTACCATTGACAGTTTATTTATTCAAATTTTAGATCTATACTACACCTACTGGGACGTCTACATGTAAACATACTTCAATGCATCGTCTTTCTAGTATTCTTTATTATAACTGAATGCGCAACGAAAATAAAAATGACCAACAATATTATATAGTAAGACCGGTGGCCGGTCGAAACTAGCGTTAGGTACAATTTCAACAATTGGAAGATATTCAATTGCTTCAAATGATTATCGTAGACTCCAATTATCCACGATTTCACAATCGAGTGAAATGTTTTTGGAAGTTTTTTGGTATACATACTTGCTGTCATAGCTGAACAAAGGCATGAAGCACCGTGTCCTAAATTGGTTCCTTTTAACAGAACTGCATTTGAACACATCATTTCAAGCCCTTAATCAATATTAAGTGGTTGAATAAGCATTGCATAGTAGTTTTTTAAACGCAAGTCATATAAATTGAATTTACCTTCAACTGAAATTAAAAAAAAATCATCAATTGTTATTTTCAAAATAACAAGCTGATATCATATAAGTAACAAGTTCTGTTATCCCAGTTATCGTTTTGAATTCCGCTGTTATCGCATAACAAATTTAGTAACAACCATTGGCAAATTTTTTTATCATTTGTTATCATTTTGAACACACTATTTTTTATGAACGTTATAAGTTGAATTGTAAAACTATGAATTTTTCCAGCATATTTGAAGAAAAAAATTTGCTTTTATTCAAAATATTTTTTTCATTTATTAGCATGAGAATTTGATTTCAAATTGATAACATAATTTGAAACAATTTCAATAAATTTGCTTACAATACAGGATTTGTTTTCAAGTTGATCGGAGTTATAACAAAAATAAGTTATTAAAGGGTGATACGGTCAAAATTTGGTCAAGGGAAAACGCGTGTAAATCGGTGAAATCGTTTATTTAAAAAATCAAATTAAATTTCTTTTTCAAGTTCAATTAGTATAAAATTCAGGAAAAATATTCAGTTAGGCTTCCGCTTTTCCAAATCCGAATTGCCGGGCCTTACCTTGACCCCTGCCATCAGATTTTGTACAGCCACCTTGTCCACCTTCTTCGCCGCAGAAAGCCAGTTTGCCTTGAACTGCTGCTCGTCCTTAGCAGTTTTTTTGGTCTTCTTTAGGTTCCGCTTGACAATAGCCCAGTATTTCTCAATTAGGTGGAGCTCTGGCGTGTTGGGAGGGTTCTTGTCCTTGGGAACCACCTGCACGTTGTTGGCGGCGTACCACTCCATGGCCTTTTTACCGTAATGGCAAGATGCCAAATCCGGCCAAAACAGTACGGAACAACCGTGTTTCTTCAGGAAAGGCAGCAGACGTTTATTCAAACACTCTTTCACGTAAATTTCTTGGTTGACAGTCCCGGAAGCTATGAAAATGCTGCTTTTCAAGCCACAGGTACAGATGGCTTGCCAAACCAGATATTTCTTTGCGAACTTTGACAGTTTCGTGTGCTTGAAAATATCTGCTATCTTTCCCCTTCCTTTTGCCGTATAAAACTCCTGTCCCGGAAGCTGCTTGTAGTCGGCTTTGACGTAGGTTTCGTCGTCCATTACCACGCAGTCAAACTTCGTCAGCATCGTCGTGTACAGCCTCCGGGATCGCGCTTTGGCCGTCGTATTTTGTTTATCATCGCGATTTGGAGTCACTACCTTCTTGTAAGTCGATAGTCCGGCTCGTTTTTGGCTCGATGCACGGTTGTAGACGATACACCCAGCTTATTTGCGGCATCTCGGAGAGATAGGTTAGGTTTCGCTTGAAACTACCGGCAACTCTCTTTGTCGTCTCAGCGGCTTCCGGTTTTCGATTTCCCCCGATCCAGACTTCCTGGCTGTCGACAAACGTTTCCCAAACACTTTAATTACATTTGCAACGGTTGATTTGGCAACTTTTAGCGATTTTGCCAACTTTGCGTGCGAGTAGCTCGGATTTTCGCGATGCGCGAGCAAAATTTTGATACGCTGCTCTTCTTGCTTGGACGGCATTTTGACAACTGAAGAGTGAATTCCAAAATCAAAATAAGAGCAACATTCTACACACACACACCTTCAAAATGAGGGGTGCTCAGGTTTTTTAAATGCAAAATTGAAAGAAATACGTCAAGTTGATATTGACCAAATTTTGACCGTATCGCCCTTTATTATGATATTCAACGAGTATTTTTTTGTTATTTATTCTGTTATTTTAGCTGTTTATTCAGCCTGAATGTATGTTATCAGTGATCAATAAATGATAACCAGGTATTCGAGCTTGTTATCAATTTGGTTTAATCCTTTGCTCGGGTAATGATACATAAAGTTGTATATTAAAGTAACGCTATTTTTTCTCAGCAATCCAAGAACTCTGACAACTTCTCTTACACTACCCGTTCTTATATTTTCAGACATTCTTCTCTTTTCAGAGAGCGAGTAATGGCGCTATAACCATAAACCATAGAGAGCTATGACTATAGTTAATGCTAAATTCCCACCGTTTGAACAGAAATGAAGCATCACTTAACCTTCTTAGTCTAGTTGCTCCCAACGACCATTTTTGAATACATTTTTGTTCTGTACACCAAACAGGGCATTCTGTTCAACTATTCTCTCCGTCTATTCGTTTCCTTTTTCCTTTGTTATCTACTGAAGGCAACGTGGGTTCTTACGGTAGATACCAAATCCTCCGGATCATCAACGGTTGCATGAACGTGCCCAGGTGAGTGATCGAGGAGTGTCTTCGTGGAGATTATTGCGTGAAGAAACGTATCAGTAACTGTTTTCGTTTCATGGTGGCATGCAATGTCTTCAACGAATTATTCCTCATCGTAGATCCATCCACGAGGTTTGCAAATGCTAATTGTACATTGATATAGGTGATTGCCAATGAGACGATACCAATGCACAGTGGTCCAGAATGCGAATTCAGCTGGAAAGATACATTTTCAGCATTAGTTTGAAGTTTTGGATTGCATTGAATTGTCTTCCACAAAGTTGTTTCTAATATCAAGGCGCTCCTTTTGGTATCTAATCTAATCTCATCTCACACTAACGCAGCCAATTCTTGAAGGCATCCTGGAAAATGATGGTTTCGTGAATACATCATTTTTCTTGTCATCGGCCAGGCCAACTGCGTAGTATGTGCCGCAGAGAGGATTCCAAGAAAGAAATAGAGCGATTCCAGAAAGAACTAAAATCGCTCTACTACTCTGAATCAAGGGAAGGAAGAAAGCGTGGACCTCCCGTACCAAACGCTTCCATGTAGAGTTAAACAGTGTGATAATTTGTACTTTATCGTTGGGAGCATAGATGCTAGAAAGGTTATTTTATTCTCCTTTTGCCTGTGGGTGAACTTTTGGCATTTAAACCAAAAGCATGGCAATAATTGCCAAGGTTATAGCGCCTTATCTCGCTCAATGGTGGACAAAAGCTTACGGATAAATACGAAGCTGAAAATAGCATAATCAAGGCGCTCCTTTTGGTATGAATAAAAACTAGAGTGGTCCTTATTTTTAGAGAAATCGAAAATCTAACTTTTTTATTTGCAGAAATAAAGGCATACACTATTTTTAAAAGTTGTAGAACAAATAATTTTAAGCAACTTTGATGATATAATTTTTTCGGTACCTTTTCATATGACCGAATTAGAGCATTTTTTCCTACGTAGCTGTACATGTTTACAAAAACCATAATTACTTTTGTTTGACATACGATAGAGACAATTTCAACACACAAAAAGTGGTACTGTTCCCTAAGCTACGTAGGAAAAAATGCTCTAATTCAGTCATATCAGAAGGTACAGAAAAAACATGATGGAATTGAGTAAACGAGTACTCATCGGGAATGATCTCTCATATGCATCCGTCGAATCACTCTGAACGGCCCTTGTGAGAATATCATCATGAAAATCTCACATGCGCATAGCGTGTTACCAATCACTAATGCTTTTTTTCTGTTCTTTTCCCTATCCTATGACCGCGAGCAATACCAAACATCCTAAAGTCAAGTCTTCAAAAGGTAGGGGTAGAACCACGGAAACACCGAAACACCACGGAGCAATAAGTAAAGAACGGTATAAACCCTATCCAATTTTATAACGGGAAAAGGGAGGAACCACCAGGGCACCCAAATGAAACGATTTGGATAGGGAGCATAGGACTGCCTCCTCCATATTGTTAACATTTCGCGGAACGAGGGCAGGCTCTTCGACCACATATATTGCGTTTATTCTGTCAATCGAGGGCTCCGAGATTTATTAGCGTTCAAAAACCTTTCACTTTAGCGTAACGCTCTCATTTTCCAAAATTTTGAAATGACACCAGGGATAGAAACGAGAAACGTAGTCCTACGTTAAAAAGTGCTGACCGTGCAGTTCGTGTATAGCAACTGCTTTCGTCATATACAAATACTTTTGTCGCAGTCGAAACTGATTCGCAATGAATGAGTTTAAAAAAATGCATGATAAACAGATGCTGTTGATGTATAAAAATACATTTGAATTTTATTTTTATTTTCAATAATGTGTCAGTAAGGAAACAAAAACAAACATAATTCTAACCGCTTAAAGGCGAGAGATAAAAATCTGAAATGTGTATAAACAGATTCAATCCAGTGTGAAAACTTTCAAACAGTTGTTTAATTCCTATTCAAAACACTTTAAACATGTTTCATCTTGTATCTGGTTTACCAGCGAGTTTGTTAAAATAACTCTAGTTCCTAGAATAGTTAAACTGATTGGAAAGCATTGGGTTTATATATGACTAAAAAGACTATTTGGCTTTATACGCCCTACGGAGCTTTGTCTTCTGCTCAAATTAGTGCTCTTTGAAGCACATCCATAATTCTTAATCGAGAGTTTTTTTTTTGCTATTTCAAATAATCAAATTGTATAGTGTGGGATAAATCAAAATAATACGGTTATGCTCCAGGTCATTCGAACGAATTGCCCACCCGAAATGACATTCACCTATATTTTGATATTTTCAAATTAAACACGACAACGCCATAAGGCAGAGTTATGAAACTGATGAGCGTGGAAATCAATGAAACATTCAAGTTTGCAGAAGAAACAAAATGGATTTATAAATTTTATCGTGCCATGGTATTAAATCTTTTTTTTAGCATCAGTTTGCGCTATTAGAAAAAAATACTCAATATCTGGATTCCAAATGGACCAGACTTTGAAACTTGAATTACACAATTATTGTGGATAATTATTGTCCGCTTTAATACAGAATACATCACTAGCATTGTTGAATTTAGAAGAATGCAAGGTAAAATTCATCAAAACGTACCCAGTGGTACCCAGTTGTTAAATTATCTGACTTTGGTAATAACTTCCGGCGTATTCTTGATCGTCAATTTCCAAATACTGAGACTTTTAATCCCAAACATCACTTGTTGGCTTTCTTTGTATTTAAGGCTGATCCGGCAAGAAAACACACAAATAACCGTGGGCAGTCATACGAGCTCAATAGGATGATTGCTAATACTCAATCTGGCTTTATGTCTGTTTTGGTATGACCACTCTACGGGTAAAATTACATCACTTCATGTCAGCTCAATAGTTGGAAATAAAGTGATTACCTTCATCCAGAACCGACAAAAGTTTAAAGTTAATAACAGCCTGCCAACACATCGTGTATAAAAGCATAAGACTCGATGGAAAAGATACTGTCTCCCATTAACACTGCACGTAGCATCTCTCGATTATTGCCGAGAATAGTAATTTCACCGGGAGAAAGCAAACGGAACTAAATAAACACATATCTCGCGAAACAATTAAGCTACGTGAAACTTCATCATCGCCTCTACTGATTGCCACCCGAAGCATCAATACAATGCATGGCATATTTCCAGCTTTCAGATACATATCAAGAAAGGCCCCATTCTGAGTAGCCATGGGCTCTTTCGAGAACCGCAGAAGACAATATTATTATTAGATCCAAACTAATCATCCATGAACGCACAATGGATACTTGGCATGATGAAGACAGTCAAGCAGAGAGCAGCAGAAAGTTGAGGACCGTTATGAAACACAGGAGAAAAAAAAATGTTCGCGTGAGATAGAAGTCGAGATCTCAAAAGGGAATCTACACGTCAAGATCAGCGCGAATCGAAGTGTATTACCCGGCCCATCGTCAAATTGGACTGCTCAATGCGGCAACAAACCGGCGATAGGAACAGAGTAATGGAAGCATAAACAAAAACAAACTACCAAGGGGCAGCCCGCATTTTGTACCGGTCCATTGTTGACTTAACGCTACCATCATCAGCGAGCCAAAGAGCTTTTGGAGTGAACTTTTGTTTGCGAAACACTTTTCAAAAGCATATTTACCCATAGACCTAATGGCTGAGGTTTTCTCTAGAGTCTAGATAGTTATATGGGAAGCAATGATAAGCAGCTAGTTGAGCGTAGAATATTGAGTGCGGGTCTTTGAAAACTGAACATGCTACATGGGAGACAATGCTTCTAAATTGCCGGAAATATGTGGTATTGTATTTGAGTTTGTAAAATTGCACTTCCACGTTCATAAGACTAGATGGGTGTTACATATTTACAAACTCAACGCAGCGGTATGGTTAAGTAGTGCTGTCGCAATTTTTGAATTGTAGCGTAAATTAAATAGCCGCTATAAGCACCAGCCCACTTGGCAGATATATTTTCGTTTACGACGTTTGCCAATATTATCTTTTTCTACCAGTCAACTTAATTAGAAGTCTATCTTACTTTATCTATTCGTTAATTCTTGTTTTCATCGATGCTGGGGTCAAACATCTCTCGTCAACACTCATCTCGCGAAGGAGTGCGCACAGAGACATTGAAAGCTCATGTAAGAACGAACCAGGAGACACACCATTAATAGCAGACATGATCGTGGGAGAACTTCGCCGTTTTATTCGGACTGTCGTTAAGTCGCCGTTGGCAGTTAAGATTACATCGAGTAGCTTCTAGGTATAATTACTGGCCATCGGTAGACGGTGACATTCGCCTTCCGAATAACTGGAGGAACGCGTTCTAGCATCACATCTGATTCTGGGTGTGTTATTTTATTATGTACTTGGAATGTTCCATGTTCCAGATTTTCGCATTGATTCTAAAATCAACAGTGATGATCAAATTGATGTTGGTTTCTTATTATGGTGTGTCATGTGGTTAACTCTCATTCGATTGCCGTGATGATGAAGTGGACAAAGTTGCACAATAATAATTATTACTTCATATTACTACTTGAGCGGTTGTTACAAAATTTTACAATTGATCCACATGAAAAAGACATTATTCAAATTGTAAAAAAACCGATCACTATTGGAAATATCCATTTGGCTGAACATCTAAGGTGAAACAGCTTTCAGTGGTAGCAAAAAAAGAATGTAATAAAATTCTAGGAAATCTTTTTCATACTTTCTACATTTTAAGATAATGGGTGACCCTCAAGATACCATCTAATTGAAATCTTTCAAATTGAAAGGTCCTCAAACAATTTCGAGCTCACGGTTCCATTTGCAAATGATCGAAAAAAATGCCAACTGAAACATAGCGACGCTGTTATATGTAGCCTGGGAAATTCTGGGAAATTTGATAATAGAAGAATGAGTTGGTGCAACTGTAAATATTATACCATGTTGGATATTTTTCTGGTTTCTTTTCAAAAACAAACCATTGGATGTCTGATATACTTTTGACATAAATATATTATATTCTCTCACATATAAATTCATGTAATCAGGTTATGGAAACAAATAATATGGAAGGGACCATCAGAGCACCCAAGTGAAGCGTATTTAAAGGCGAGAGTGGAAATGTCAACTTCCCAGTGCTAACAGTTTAAGAATAAAGGTCGGCCTCTTACATCATGCAATAATTCCAACTACCTTAATTGCTTATCTTGACAGATAAGCATATTTCTTCTACAATGTGCAGAGTTCTGCAGCATCGTGTACTATTACTCGACTATTTGTTATGAATATTTCATGTTAGCACTGAAAAATGGTAGGGACCATCAGGGCACCCAATTGAAGCAGAATGGATGGAGAGAGTGGTAATACCAACTCTCCGTTGCAAACAGATTGTGAATAAGGGGTGGGCTCTCCCCTCTCATGGGGCATCCTCGTGTTAAATAGGTTGCTTTT
Organism: Aedes japonicus; assembly: GCA_034211315.2. NCBI lineage: Eukaryota > Metazoa > Arthropoda > Insecta > Diptera > Culicidae > Aedes > Aedes japonicus. The sequence goes on from JASCZW010000605.1 coordinate 216,098, forward strand.
GTGACCAATTGTTTTATGTTATTGTCGGAATTCGGATTCTTTAAATATCCGTCGATACGTATAAGTTATGTTCATTACAATGGTATGAAAAGAGAAATGGTTAGGGGCACATAGTTTCAGTGCTACAAAGGGTAGAAGTCCACATAATTAAATCAAGTTGCAACGGCTTTGAAAATTTCTGAATTTTCTTAATATCATTTATTAAATTTATCTACTTCGTTATTCGGAGTTTCACCATCAGAGGTCAACAAGAGAATGAAAGTTTCAGAGTTTAATAATTGCATGTCAATATGAGTTCTGACATGCCAGATGGGCTTCATCCTAATACATCCAATGGTTGCGGGGAGCCATATAGCGCTAATATTATTTATTGATTTTATTATAATATTTAACAATTGTATTTATTTATAACATACATGTCCTTGAATACGTATAGATTAACATTCAAGCTAAAATTGAACGATGTAGTAGAGGTTGTACGGAATCAAATTGCACCACTTTCAAATGGCTGTAACTTTTTACCCGTTGGATATTTTTTTTGAAATTTTTAGGGGAATTAGTTCGATGTGTATTTGTTTACGCTGTGTAAGTTTCACTAGCAGATTGCAATCGTTGCGAAGATGGAGCCGGAAGAACAGCAGCGCACAAAGAAATTTCGCGCTCGTATCTCGAACATCCGGATCTTTCTCATCGTGCCATCAGCAGGAAGCTGATGATGGTCCGGTGTCTCGTGTACCACGAACGTTCGACCAATGATTGGAAAGACAAAAGTGGCAAAAATGCATCTCCGTATAGTGTTAAGGATCACAAGCGGGTAGTTCAAGCTTTCAAGAGGAATTCCAGCAGTTCAGTTCGAGATGTGGCGAAGAAACTGAATATAACCAAAACTTTCGTGCAAGATGTGAAAAAACGTGAAGGACTACACACGTACAAAGTCCAAAAGACGCCTAAGCGCGATGAAAGGCAGAATACAGTAGGTAAAACACGTGCATAGAAGCTCTACACTCAGATGTTGACGCATGTTATGGATGATGAGACGTATGTAAAAGCCGACTTCCAGCAGCATTCGGGACTCCAGATTATCACAGCTCATCATAAATTCGGTGCTCACGTACGTTAGAAATCAGAAGATGTCAAAGTTTGCCAAGAAAATATATGATTTGGCAAGCAATTTGCTCGTGTGGAAAGCGGAGCACCCCATTTGTGACAGCTGGAACGGTAAATGGGCAGGTGTACCTAAAGGAATGCCTCCAAAAGCGTCTACTTTCTCTTCTAAGGTCACACAATGGTCCTACGAATTTTTGGCCGCCGGATTGAGCCTTGTGCCATTGCTCGAAACAGGTTTTGGAGTGGTACAAGGCTAAGGAGGTCAATTTCGTGCCGAAGCATCTCAACCCCCCGAACGCACTGGAACTGCGACCAATTGAAAAGCACCGAACCATCATGAAGCAGGCACTTTGAAAGCATCCCAAGGAAGTGAAATATGAGGAAGATATGAAGAAAAAATGGATTGCCACGCAAAAAAAAAAGTTGGTCAATATGTTGTACAGGACCTTGTGAGTAGCGAAAAGAAGACGGTTCGTGCATTTGGATATGGAATTGTAATTGAATAAAACAAACATGGAAAAATATTCATAAAATGTTTAAAGATGATGAAGTTTGAAGATGATTGGTTGAACGGGCGAATTTTGCTGAATATTTGTGTGTGTCGCAATTTGATTCCGTACATCCTTTAGTGAGACAACCGGAGTCTTGGGGGAAATTAACAGTATCATTTTCTTTATCCTGCCGTGCGATTGTGATGCTGAGGATTCTATTCCAACAATTTCACAGACACAGGGTGACAGGGTGACGCGCCATTCTTAACGAACCATCCTATGGAAAGCTTAGTAAGTACTGCGAATTGGGTCACTCGATTTATTGGATTGTATCGTTGGGAGAAGATTCTTATGTTCTCGTGGGTTTCACGTAAGTGTATCTGCTTACAGATTCGCTCCTTCGTTTTTGGCCCATCTGTGACATCAGACCGATAACTCAAATTGATCTTGTTGTTAGGAGGTGCTCCATATAGGACAAGGTCTTGGGAGGGATGGTAACTTCCTTACGTACATACTTCTCCAATAGAAGGCATTTGGTAAACAATGCTTTTCCCACGAATGTAGAGAAATTCCAAGACCAGGTGTCGAATCATAGTCAACTCACACATAGTCTTACCTTGAAGCTATGCATTTATCAACAAAATGTATTTCTAATTTCAACGAAGATGCTCGCAATTCAATACATCCGACTTTATAAGTGATGTTAGTAATGAGACTTGAGTTGTACGAAATATCGGCAAATCTACAAGAAGATAAATATCTCGCGCAACAGCTATGAGACACAATCCGATATACGTCAAGACACAGAAGGACATCTTTTTACGGACTAATTTGAGGTGATAAAAAAAATGACGCAGTACTTCGAAAAGAACAGCTGAACACTAAAGTAGTAAAATTTCAATTGAAAAATCTGAAATAGTCAACTAAAATTGGTGAAAGCAATGACAAAATTTATATTCACATAGAAATAATAAAATTCTCATGGCTAAATTGTAATTTTTCGTAATTTTTTGACTTTCCAACAATAAGTAAAAACAAAGTTGTAGTAAGTTCTTAGGCGATTTCCAGAAAGAAAAAAACAAATTTTGCAAGAATTGAACGCAAGAAATGTTTCTACGGTGGTTTGAGACCCCTCCTTTCTCTGTTAGGGGGAGGGATCTCATACAAATGAAACACACATTTAAACCAAACATGATAATTATCACTTCTGTTGTTAAAATTTGTAAGCAGGGGTTTTTGGGGCCAGTGAGGGTACTTATGATGGTTCTCCCGTCTGACAGGGGGGGCTCTCATACAAATGAAACACAAATTTCTGCAAAACTCGAAAACTTGTCAAGCAAGAGGAACCAAATTTAACATGTGGGCGTTTTTGAAGGCAGGATTTTTTTTTCTATGGTAGTATGAGCCCCTCCCCTCTCTGTAAGGGGGGTGCCTCTCATACAAATAAAACAAAAATTTAAACCAAAAATGAGAATTATCCAGGCAACTAAAACAAAAAATGTCTATTTCTCGGGTAGACAGTATGTTCTGATAGAAGTTTAAACATTTTAGAAACTACACACATTAAAAAACAAAAATATTTTAACAAAATTCTTTCCTAAAAACAACCATAAAAGCGCCAGTTCTATTAAGTTTTCCTTCATTTGGTTAGAATGCGGAGGAAAAGGGGTTGAAGTGGTTAATGTACATTTTTAACGTAGGACTAAGTTTTTCTTTTTTCGCTATAGTGGATGGATACTAAACGCTAATAACTCTTGTTCAACTGAACAAAATGACTACACTCATACACCATTTGTCAGAAAAACATACACATTTCTGCATTGAAATAACAGTGAAGTGCTATTAGTAGCTCAATTTTTTACTTAAAATGACCTATTTTTACTCCCATATAAATCTCCGTATGAACATGTTGAAAACATGTTTTCCCTATCCGGGACCTCAGAAACTAGTAACAAAAATTATCTTCTTTTTATTTCATTGAGTTTCATTTAATGATGATCTGATTTTATAACTGAGGGTAGTGCCCTCTTTAGAATTTTGCTTCTTACTGTACTTTCGTGCTACTGTCCATTCAGGGCTATGCTATCAACGCTAGTATATAGCACGCGAGATAGACCGTAATTATTTCAGTTTTCGACACGAGCTTGGTTTGGACAGGGGATTGTCAACCCGCCAGTCCACCCAGTTTTGGTATGCGAGACGGAGTCGTGCAAGACCGGCTAATCAGACAGTTACTGGTTTCCATACATAAAAGCTGTCATAGAAATACTAAGAGTGCACCTAGCATTCATAGCTATGTACCTAGTAGAAGTAGTGGTAAATGTAATTTATTTTGACAATATTTCCATAAAATTTTTCATTTTTCATTACCTTCAAATTGAACTCATGCATAAGTGAACCTTCATGGGAGAAAATGTCATGACGAAACATTTCAGCTTCCACCAAAAAAAATGCGACTTGGATTTATGCCGCTCCGAATTTCGTTAATTGCTGGCCTGGAATCAAGTGATAAGTTTACCAAATAAGTGCATTTGTTAATCGGGATATAGGCGTACTTTCTTAACTGTTTGAAAGTGTCGCCAAAAAAAGGTCGACATTTTTCTCTTTTTGTTTTCTATCCTTCACGTTATCATAAACTGTACCTGTAAACTATTGCTAGCCCGAAAGTTTTGTTATTGCATTGGGTAGATACGCAGAAAAAAAAATATTAAGTTTAAGAAGAGCGTAAAATTTCCCCTCGTTTAATTCCAAGCCAAAGGAAGCGTAAACAACGCAATTGGATATAGTCTTTGCTGAGCCATACAACAATATTTGCAATCTTTCATACAACAGGCTTGATTCAGGCGTTATCTGGCTTAAATTTACATAAATTATCCCATTATTTTCTGCCAAATCTAGCATTCCCTTTATGTGCATTAGATAACGCAGAAAATTCAATGTTTCTTTTTATCTGTGTAGGAAACATAAGATACAGGAAGAAGCATTGTCATAAAAGAAATAATGGCATTCAAAAATTTCGTGGAGGTCTAGCAGTTTTTGGAAAATTTTCATTTTATTTAAGTAGGGTTTTCGGATGTAATGTTAGCCCATGCCAGTCCTATGTACCAAATATGTCATAAATTCAGCAGTTATCAACAAATTCGGTTGAATATAAGTACACGAGTATAGAAGTCAGCACATTATTGACGAAATACGCGTACCTGTCAAGATAAGCAATAAAAGTAGTTGTGATTAAATGAAAATTGCTTATCTTTCTTCTCATTCTCTGGTACCAAATCCTCGAAGACATCATGGCAATCAACATGCTATTGAGAACTTTTTTGTCACATTATTTTGATGATATTTATTGATTGACGATTTCCTTTACATGATAGTAGCCATAATATTACTAATTTAGTAAAGCTGACAGATTTTATTAATGATTTTTAAATGTCCTAAATTTGACAAAATTTGATCGAAATCCATTGTATTTTGGGACTATTGTATCCCAATCTAACTTGAAAGGCATACCCATTAAACGTCACGTACTTAATAAGTCGTTGCGAAGGGGGAGCTTTTTTTTAAACAGTGGCGATCCATACAACAATTGTTTGATGTCTACACAAAATCTAGGTAGAAAGATAATTGAAAACGGAAATATTTTACATTACGTATTTAATGGACGTTCCATAAGGTAAATAAAATTTCACTTACCTTAGGAAACATCCATTCTTAAAAAGTCATTAGTGTTTTAAATGTTGTTTTCCCATTCTTAATTCTTTTCACGCTTTTCATTTCCTATTCAGATGACTGTTTCCGACTAATCGTCACAATTTCGTCAGGTCATTGACATTCATCTTTTCATTGAAATAATAATGAAGTAATGCAGAGGAAGTTCCGGCAAAGATTCACACAAACAAACAATCAGTTTGCCAGAATAATACAAATAACGATCGTGCCATTAATGTGGCCATCTATCAATCTACATCTACGATTATTTCACTTAGCCCTTCTAAGAAAACAAAAAAAAATCATGAGTCACTGAACGCGGTTGTGATGAGTTAGAAATCATAATGACACATAACCCTGGTGTATTGCAGCAAGCGAATGCTATTGCTTGTTGAAACCCCCATCAGTCATCTGGTGCGAGTATTTTTAGCTACGATCATACGGGTTCTTCCTACGATATTCAAAGGTGACCACGCTACAACAGCTTAGCTGCCTCCAAGTCAATTCACTGGGGAGGTATTAATGAAATTAAATTTCTAATGTGCTACATAAGAGCACAACGCGCAGGTTGATGATGATTACCGGGGTTCTGCCTGATTTTTCCACCCGGCAAGCGCAAGGTCCGCGCGTTAAGTACGGGAAGGTAGGTTTTTTAATTGAAGTGGTCATTACTCTTACTCGCCCTCCTGCGCACAAATGAGCGGTCTCTCAAACAAACACTTGGCAAGACCACCAAACGAACAAAAAATATTATCTTTAAGTTCTAAGCACTACTAGTCCTTGGTTGATTATGTGTGCACCTGAATGTTTTATGTCATTAAGTTAGTTGGTCATAATAATAAAAGTGTTGATATACGATTATCGTTCATCGCATACTCATGGATCATCGATAATGCAATACCAACGTAGCCCAATTTGATAAACAAAAACTTCATTTCGCGGTTTCCCCGTGTGGAGTGCTCTATCCAATGCAGGTGCCATGAGATTCCAATTTTTCACTTCAGTCAAAAGACCTGGGTGATCTTCGGCGACGAACCTGTGCCACACAGAGTGGAGTTCAAATGAATGGAATGAGTATCTTTCACCAAACAAACCGACCGACAGCCAACGAAAGGTAGAGGTACTTTGGAAAGCGACTCTTCCATTAGCAAACCTGGTTATTCTATAAGCCACCGGAGTACAGGCAGTGCGCTAAGCTGCAACAGTCAAAGTGGAAATATTTCATTTCATCTGCGCCAACCCGAAAGGGACTTGAACGGACGGGTGAGATGCGGGCCGCAAAAATTGCTTGACCCGATGAAGCTGACCTCTTCCAGCTCCAACAGGGTAGTCGATGGTGTGTCTACAGTCGTTGTGTTTCAGAAAAGTTACTTTCACATCGTCACATCGTTATTGCGGTGCATTAGGTCAGTGAGAGAAAAAGATAGATAGAGTGCTAGCACGCAGAAGTGGGAATCAACGGAATTTTCTTATCATAAGCTCTCGGCTGCAAGACAGTTTTGGATTTATGGGCTGAAATTTATGAACATGACTAGATGTTGTAATCGAATAGTTCCTTACTGGTTCGTCATGGTTTGATAATTGCTATGTGGAAAACCGCTTCTCTGTCTTGAGAAAATGTTCATTCCTTCAAATCATTTAAACCTTGAGATGTCGTTGAATGCTTTGAAGAAATAATTATTTAATTTTGAAACAATTAAACCCATTGAGAACCTGCAATTTGTTGATTGGAGTAAATTTTGAAGGCCATGGTTCTTAAATAAATGCTAAAAAATATCGCTTCGTTTGTATAATGTCAAAATAAATATGATATGCATCACATCATACTGCATCCTAATATCTTCCAAGAGATTCAATTTCAAGACGGGTGATTGGTCTGCCCAGCATACCTACGCGCAATGATCTTTTTATTTTCAATTACCAATTCCATAGTGGAGTAGCTGTAATGCAAAGCTGCGGCTCCCGACATTTGTGGATGAATGTCAATATCGCACATCTCAAACCTTCAGCACAGTTTGAGCTCGTACGGTGTTGGCTGATTCCATTCCCATCCAATTATTTTCCAATAAGCAGCTGTTTGGACCATGCACAGCAAGTCTAGTCAGTTTGCAGGCAGGTATTTACATTACCGAAACCAAAACGCACAGAAAACAAAAGCAGAGGGAAAGAAAAAAATAATTGAGAGAACTGCTTTAAGGAACACGCATTGCTGCCGCATGAATGCTCTCTTTAGTGCGCTTTCGGCCTTTCGGTTTCAACAAATGAAGGACTGAACACGATGCCCCGGCGGAACACAATAAACTCATAAACATGACTTTTTAATGCTTGGTGCTCTACCATAGACCATACCCACAAGGGACGGCAAAACTTTAGAACATGTCTTCTACCGCTCGGCTTTTTAAAATGGATAAAATGTGATCTTGGCTAATATCCTGTTTACATTTACATGCTTGTTCTGGGAACTGTTCTTGCACAACAAATCACCATTGATTCTATGTGCTCCTGGAAGCAACACACTGCTAATGGTGCGTTTACAAAATGCTGAGCTACAGCACACAGCCGCAGTAGTGTAAACAGGGTATAAGAGTTTGATCAAATTCGGAACATACAAGATTGCCACCCAATACTGCTGATGTTGTAGTAGTGCAAAGGATTGAAGCTAACTTTCAAGGTAGCATGTTGGTGTGGGCCTGAAATTGCCCCAGAACATCAACACAGGTTCAAAGAAAAATAGGTGATTAGCGCAGCAGCTGTTCTCATACCTTGACTTTTTAGGACGTAATTTGATGCAGACTAAGGCACGAGTAGGAACTTATTTTAAACATGCTAATGGGTCCACTTACACATTGCTGGCAACTGAGCAGAAATTGCAAACAAGAACAAATTAGATCTTCCGCAAGCAACAACAGCAACATGGAGGAACATCTGGCTAGAGTTGAATTTGGTCAAGGAGTGGTTCAGTTTTCCATTTGTCTGGTTTCGCATGAACTTGCTGATGTACATAGGGTGATTAACATTAAGTTCGGTTGTAGTTACAAGGCAAGGAGGCGTTTGGGTTCGATTTCAATAACGCTGCAATAACGCCCGAAATAACTGAACCCGCATTGCTAGCCTCTATGACGATTTGATGCAAGTTTTTGTCCAGGGAAACAGACAGACATTCCATTAAACGTTTCCGCACTGCACAGTAGCTGTCAACAATTTCAACTACTTTACGATCCTCGTACCTGAAAATGTTGGCCTTTCATATATTTTGTGCAGAATCGAGTATCTTCTTTTTTCTTCTAACGCACGCCAATTAAAAATAATCTTTTTAATGCCATGAAAAGATTCTGGAGTCAAACATTGCACAGAGAAACGTCTTCTTCCTTCTTAGCGTTCCAAGCTTATTGCTTGCTCTAAACTTAGTGTTCTAAATGCATTTCCACAGTTATTCATTGAGAGCTTTCGATGTCAGGTAACATATTTGCATTAGTATGATTTTGTGGCAACTACAATCATAACCCAGACACCTCCAGCATGGTGTTGCTTTGTAGCTGTACCTTTACCGACTGAGATATGGGAGGATCCGTACACGTACCTATTATATTATTATTCCCGCATGGGAATGTGTGGAAAATTATTGTGTACTTGCTTCGAAATACTGCTTTGCAAATGGCTACGCTCAATTTAAAACTACTTTTATTAAATTTCACAGCCTGCCGAAAGCTATCGGACCGATCGATACGTTCTCTTCACATCTTTGGTTCTAGCAGAAATTGCTATCCACTACTGCTGTCCACTATTGATGATGGGAAGATATTTCCAATTTCAATAATAATTCAAAATCAGAATTCAAAGAAAAAAATATTGCAGCCCTCATTTTTTAAAATCACGTTTTCCATGTAACAAAGAATACTGCAGCACCTCTCTCTGAATTGAATAACTATTCTTTGTGGAAAAACAGTTTCACCTGTGCTTAAATTTTGCAGATCTTTTTCTTTCTCTTACTAATTTTGACGCTTTCTTTCAACAAGTTTTCCCTATAGATTCTCAGGTATATAGACTCGTCACATCGAGAAACTCAAGAAGTTCTAAAACTTAGCTGATCGCACAGTGGTTCGAATCGGTGAATTCTCCTGATCCGAATCCACCCGCTTTTCCAACTAGGAGATAAAGAAAAGCCTGAGGGACCGAATAATCAGCGTCACCACCGGATTACCCGATTCAGATGAGCAGAGCAGAACTGGATCCCTTCATCGACTCTCATCCTCGCAATACAGGAAACCGTCCTCTAGCCAAATTTTCACTTCGAATACCTCGGATTCTTCACCCGGCCGTACTACCGATATCACATGCTGCGCTTCAGATGTTATGAATACGGTTACACTAATTTAACATATCAAAGGAACACACCTAACAGTGGGAACTGTTCCGGTGACCACCAGAGCTCCTTGGCAGTACCATGTTCTGAAACAAGCTTCTGTAAGCACTGCAAAGGCCACGCACACCAAGTCTCTAGCTGAAATTGCCCTACATATAAAAAGGACTGACCATTGAGCACATCCATGTTGATATAGGAGTATCGTATCTAGCCACCCACCACAGCTACCAGTCACAACAGTGTCAGCAAAACATGGCAATCGTCTTAAACACCGACAACGAAAGTCACTTCGCTGACCTCAACTCGATGCTCAATCACGTCATCGCCGAACTCCGGAAGTCATCAAAACCCTTCGAGGTGATATGGCTTCCAAATACATGAAATCAGGGTCTTGCTACTGGAGAATATCCGCCCTTGAAGCGCAACTGGATTATCGAATTCGTCGGTACCCGTTCTCTCACCAGCTTAAGCCAGCCAACCCCCTCCATTCACCGAGCTTTTCGGTGCAGTGAGCAATGACAGTAATGGTTCTTACTGACAGAAGCTCACTCGCCAACACGACATTATCGAAAGTTTCTGATTGCCGAGGTAAAGACGTTTCGGAAAAGGACACAATCCAAAAGTAAGTCATAGTGGCACTTCGACAATCTCAACCAGCCCTTACATCACCACATCCAATATCATAATCAAAGAACCACAGCAAGACACCGGTAGTGAAGAAGGCAAGCAAGAACAGCACCAAAACATCTCGAAAGCGCTCCAATGTTGGAAACACGCCTCCACGAACTGACCAACTGAAGCAGCCATCCCAAATTCAACAGAGGACGTAATGAGGGGTACCTTCATGGACTATGAAAATCCTCCATAGATAAACATCCGACTAATAATACAACACTAATGAACCCACCCCCCTCCCCACCCAACATCAACGAGGACTCCAAAAAGGATGAGCAACATCTCCCGAAAACAACGACCCCACAGACATCTACACAGGTCAGCTCCACTGCAATGGATCTCTGAAGTAGCCGAGGCCTCCTTCATGGCATATCTCGTCCCACAGGAACTAGATACCACCCCTAGCACTCGTTGGCAGCATCCAGAGGCAGGATAACCTCTGACAAAAACAAACACACCAGTGAGATGCCTCACTGATACGAACACCCTTCAAATACCGGAACCAGTGCACAACCCTCGACCCTCCAACGCGGCATGACGAAAAACGGACAGCGAGGTCCCCCCGTATACCCCTGATGAAGGAAAACGGAAAAACCCTACAACAAGCGAGACGGTCAAGAAAGATTCCCTGTGTCCCTCAAAGGACAGATGCAACAAGGTGGTTTTTTAAGGGTGGAGCAACGGAGCAGGAGAGACCCCACACCTCCTGTTTTATGGTGTCATAAAAAGCTCCGGATTTAAAAATTTCTCTTGCTGCTACCCCGATAAATATTTCCGACTTCTTACGAAGATGTTTTTCGAAATCAGAAACTCCAAAATCCGTCAGGTGTCGTGGGTAATCATCTACTTCACCTTGGAAATATACTGTTCGAAGGAAGAAAATCCGTTATGGTATCATAGGTCGAGTACATTACGGCTTGTTTGTTATCGGTTGAATGGAGAAAACAACAGAGCCTCGAGAACCGTTCCAAATTCTTTTTAACAATTGACTTCAACAATAGCCATCTGGTGGCAGATGGATACAGAACATCCACAGGCTTCAATTCCAAGATATTTTGTATCATCTGGAATTCTTTGAGCCGTCTAGGGCTGTAGAACAAGTGACGTTAGTTTTTTTTTTAAATCGTTTTTATGTACAGGCTCAATCAAATCAACTTTACCTAGCCAAATTTTCATATTTTTAAACATCATTTATCTTAAAACTAGAGTTAGGGGGATAGAACCGATTACTCGCGGCCGTCTCGAGATTAAAAGGAATTACAAATTACGGATGGGAAAGAGGGTGGGAATTTAAAGTATGGTTTACATAACACTTTAAATTTAAATTCTAAATGATCTAAACACTTACAACTATACAATTTATGGTTTTCTTTTGACTTGAACATTTTTTGAAAAAGTAAAAAAACACACACATAAACAGATAAAAAAAACTTAAAGTTAACATACAGGTTAAACTAACTACAATCTAATGCTAATGTTCATCAAAAACACACAATATATCTCGAATTGGCACATTAGGTTGTCTACCTCGAGCCCGAAGGGAATCATAAAGCCCAGATCTGACTCCACGATGCTCAGCACAAGACGAAACAACGTGATCTGCGTCCTGATAGCCTTGTCCACACTCACAGAGATTGCTGTCACTCAGCCCAACCCGGTATAAATGAGCGTTCAAAGAATAATGATTGGACATGAGGCGAGACATGACACGAACAAAGTCTCGACCCACATCCGTCCCCCTAAACCAAGATTTCTTCAACACCTGCGGGATGATAGAATGTTGCCATCGCCCCAAATCTTCTTTACTCCGTTTATACTGCCAGCTAACGAGTGACTGTTGACGAACAATAGGAAAAAAAAATCGTTGAAGGCGATTTGTCGATCATAAATATCGCCTTCCATATCGCCCACTTTTGCAAGCAAGTCCGCTTTCTCATTGCCCGGAACTGAACAATGAGATGGGACCCATACGAGGAGTGCTTTACCGGCCTCAATGAGCAAATAGCCTCTGTAGAACTGAGACGATCCGTGGAAATGAAATACTGATCCGGTGTTAATGAAGCATTAATTTCTAGCGTAAAGTGTATTGCCGCTAATTCAACGACATAAACGGAACAAGGAGCTATAAATTTCATTATATATTCCAAAGCCTGCTGACACCTCTATCAATGATCCGTCAGTGAAGAACGATTTAGTGGAATCAACTTGGCCAAACTTTGCAGCAGTTTTAGATATTTCGCATCAACTGTTATAGGTACCGTGGCAGCTTTTCGCATGCGAGCCAAAGAGTGACAAGTACATTTTATAATTAAAAAATGAGGACAGTAACGTTTCAGCAGTTTCTTGACGGATCGATGAGAACCCATTATGACTGATGCTCTATCAGATCCAATTTCAACAAGCCTTTTTTGTAATCGTAATTGCCAGCATGTAATTTATGCAAAAAAGAACTTCCTAAATTTCTTTACTAAATCTGGATTTTATTCAAGCAATACCTATAAAATTACCTTATAGTTTTTGTAAAGTTGTTTCAGCTGTTCTCAAGGGATTTCTTTATAGGACAAAACTTCACACGTTCAAGGATTCCTCCAAAAATTTCATAGCAAGAATGTTTTGTAAAACTGCCGATAAAATTACAGAAGAAACTTCTGAAAGCATCAGTGGAATGATACTGAAAGAAGAATCAGAGGAATGCTTACAAACTACTGAAGAATACTTATAGACACGCCAGAAAGAATCTGTCAAAGAATGTCTGAGAAAATATAATTGAGTTTTAGGGAGATTCTATAAAATGTCTACAAAATTCCGCAATCACCACGCCATCGTTTTTTCAATACACTCCTGATCGTAGACTGTGCCACTCAGAGTTGTCTGGCCATATTTCGGCCAGACCTATCAAGATTCCGCCGAAATAGTTTTCTTAATCGTTTGATGACTTCTGGACACCTGACAGTGCGTCTAAGGTCAGGTCTGAGAAGAATTTTGGTTTATTTCGAATGGTTTCATATTTTTTTAAATAGTGCATGGTCTAAAATGTTTTAAAAACATTTTTACCACAAGAAAATTCAAAATAAACGTGTAAACCATTTGGCATTTGAAGACACTCTAAAAGAAAAATACGAAAACATGTCTGTAATTGACCAATCCAAAGATACACATGTTCAAAAAACACGTCAGGAATTACCACTCACTCTGTAAAATTTGCCTCGCTCAATGTTTTAGGTGATCTTTTTCAAAATTCAATTGCAATCGATATGAAAAAGGATTATGAGAAAATTTTCTAGGGTTGTAAACAAGTTTCTGTCGGGTTTTTTACCTCACTTTTTTTTATTTTTAAGATTTTCAAAAATGAGTCTACGTAGTTTTTGAACAGGCTCTAAGAGGCAGAGGTAAAAAAATCATCATCAAGTCCGTGTCCGTGAACTGTAAGTATGATTCGAAAACATAAATTAATTTTTATGAACAACCAATTGATCTATCTTAGGCGACATTGAATGTCAACTATCGACAAGCATTTCCTTAAATATGTTTTTATTAAGCGTATATTTACTATGAAGTTTTTCCGAAATATATCAAGAGCAGGTTTTGGAAATACTTAATTGAAGATTGCCTAATGGTCGCGTCATTTCCGTTTCTTATTTAATTCTACACAAAATGACATGTGCTTGTTACAATCTGTTGATTTACATTAGAAGTCATCATCAAGTTATAAGTTTTAATGCCAGTTTACCAACAGCCCATTCGTTATGCTACATTTTAAAATTCTGAATATTCAAAAGCCTTCTGATTATCGTTCGAACAGTTGTAAAAGCTTACCAAAACCAAATATAAATAAACCAACCTAATCAATCAAACGCCATTCAAACGTGGATCACTAAGCTTAGCCATCTACTTGATCGTGTGCTTCAAAGCTAAAAAAAAAGCTAGCTAAGAACGTGATCTGAAATCGATACACATGCGCCTACAGTTGCTAAAAACGTCTTCCGATGGATCAACGAAGTCTTTTCGAAAAGAAACTTGGAATATCATCTGCATACATGTATTTCTAATTTAGAAACTAGCCGACCTCCTTTTGAACCAAGATGGACCACACCTGGTAGGTAGAAGGTTTGAAACACGACGACAAAAACAACAACTTCGACACGACTGACTGGTAGGTTGGTTTGGTGGAGGTGTCTCAAAAAAGAAAGAAAGATGACATGGTAGAGAGCGTTCGTTGCGTTGCGGCTCTTCTCATCTTTCCTCGCGTCAGTCGGTCGGGCTAGGATTGCGTCTACCGGATTGGCTACCGGTGGCGACGATGGTGGCACAGAAACGTGTCTTTTTCAAAAAAGGTTATTCTTTTTGTAAGTGTTCCATCCAGTTTATGTATATCCAAAAGCATTCCAAAAATTAAAAGGAAAGCGTCATTTATTGCTAGCTACTGATACAGGTTTAAGCTGAACGCAGCATCTTTTGTTAAATAAAAATATGTTGGTTTGATCCACGCGTCATCCATTATTTGGATATGGATGTTTTGTGTCCCTGGTAAACAATTCTAAAATGGTTTCGTTGCATATCTTTTATAAAAAGGAACGTAAGCCGACATCCAAAACATTGATTTAATGGAAATACTAAATTATCGTGTTTTTATTTTTTCCTGGAATCACACATCCACACTGTTATTGTCCAGAAAAATTAACGGTCAGATGATTTTTATCGATTAACCCAATCCACTGAACCACATAAGAATATGTTTTTCTTATTTTCAGTATTCAAAAACAGCATCTAGTTAAATGCCCATAAAATGCAGTTGAATCTAGTCCTTCGGATGAGGATGAAATAAAATGCAACATTTACAAGATAATGGCTTACAACATACCTTATTTGTCATTAAATCCTCTGATAATCCAGCATTAGCCGTGCACTAATCCTTCGTATCCGAGTAGTTGATGAAACCGCTGTGGAATACCTAACAAATCCTAGCACATTCCGTAGAAATTCCTCAACAGAAAAAATCACTGGCTCCTAGTCCACTTAATCCAGCGGGTTGTAAAATCGATCCATAAAAGCGGCGTACGCGTTTTTCTTCTTTCTCTCCTTTAACACACAATTTGCTGCATCCCTGCTTGTATGCGCACCATTCCTTGAGTGAGACGTAGCACTTTACTAGAGTAATTTAACTTGACAACACTGCAGTAACTCGAAATGGAAATTATGTCGTTTCACTGTCCCAACAGGATAATGAAGCTTCTTAAAATTCTTCTTCCTCACTTTGAACAAGATTCCGGTAACCTTTATTGACACTTAACATTGAACCTTACTTTTTTCTTCAACCGTTTCTCTCATTAGGTACACCGACAGGCTGTCATATCCCAAATATACACAGGAAAAATATGTCATTCATACACGCAGCGAGTCATCTCCCGTTGACACACTTTGGTATCATACTTCCTCGGCAGATCTTCTGACACTCTCCTCCTTGGGGCCCAATCACTCTCTCCAACTTTCTCGACAAAAACCTTTTTTTTTGTTTCTATTCTTCCTGACCAAACACTTTCTTTTGCCGCCAGGCATAAAACATCTCACCTCAACACGTCTTCGAAACAGGTCAAATCTCCCGCAGAAAGTAAAAGATGAAAACCGGAAAACACCTGTTGTCACACTGTCGAATGAGTCGCGAAGACTCACACTGGCACGGATGGCAACCTTTCACCTAAACACTGATTTCAACTGAACGAACTACTTCGTCCAAAAAATCACAACTTAGCAATTCTCCAGAAAATCATGACCACTTCCTCGTAATTCGCGGTATTGCACTGAACAGGTTGATTCAATTATATGTTCAACAGAAGGTACACACTATATTCTTCCGGATGGTATACAGCCTACACACGCGACCACAATTGACATAAGTTCCACGACCTACACCGTCCCGTAGCTCAGACCATACTAAAAGCCAAGCTTGTGACCAAACATCAACCACAGAAAACTAGTTTTCCACTCTCCACAGACGAAGTCATCAACGCGTGGTGACTTCGGTTACACTCTCCTGCTAAACACCTGGCAGTGTTTTCAGTTGAATAACTGTTGACAACAGTGTAATATTTAATGTCAAACCCGCTATTCTAATTCTAAATTTCGCTACCAATCAGTTCCCGAATTTTATTTCAATGTGCTCCTAAATTTCCATAGTCTATACTTTAACGATAATCTTCAATCAATGCAGGAATCATATCCCCAGTAAAAACTCTACCTAAGCGACATCACCCCACTGATGAAAACTAGCAACCCCATCCAGGTGCGAGAGGTTACCTCCGAGAGAGCAGAGCCCAAGCCCACACGTTATTGTGGAGAGTGCTAGGTGGGCAAAAGCTTGAATTGAAATAACAACACAGAGCCGCCACTCAGCAGCACCAGTACAGCGAAACAAACCGGTTTTTGTGCAACTTTCTTCTGCTTTGGCTCTGTTGACGGTGCGACGTATTCGTTCAAAGTTTATGCTCTTTTGTTTACCTTTAGCCGTGCGGGTTCATTAGCCATGATGCACACCTGTACGTAAAGTTCTTACCTATGTGTGCATCATGGTTTACCGACGAACGAGGTTGAAATGAACAATGTTTATAAGCCGAATGAATTTAACATTGTATGGTGACTCTATATCATGGTAATTCATCAGAGCAAGTGAATGTTCTTCAAGAACACATCGGACACATACAGAGAGAATGATCTATATTCTGCGTCAACATGGGGAGGAATATTAAGTATTCAGTATGCCTATTTTGTAGCAAAAGTCAGTTAAATTGTTTATTTTCAAAACCTATCTAAGGTTGATGTTCGTACTGGCAGAAAGATCAGTTTCACTTTGATTTTAAACTGGCTCCAATTCCAATAAAAAATGAATTCGCTAATACTTCCACCAAACATAAAGTCATTAGATGGAACATGTGAACGAAGAGAGGCGAGGAACCGGTTTTGAAAGTTTGGTCAGAGTGACGACGCCAGTGGCTGCAACATGTAGACCGGGTTGCGGCCCAGTGCTTTAACGATTGAAAGTTCATTCATATTTGGAACAGGAATTACGGCTCGCGACAGGTAGGTACACAAATCTCGAGGGCAGAGTGAACTGCCTACCCGCGCGCGGCCTGTTCTGCGTTCTGTGTGACGAATCAATCATAATAAATATGGTACATATAAAATGGAAAATCTTAGACTCTGAAATGCTGTTTCAAACATTCGGTTTGGTGCAAATATTTTGCATTGCTTATTAGGTATAGCTTTTGCATCAGTTAACTTATCCCAAACATATGTCAAGAACTCGTTCCATTCAAAATGACTCGTTATTTGAAAACTAGCCTCAACAGTGCTAGACCCATGAACCGAAAAACTTTACAAGATGAATAATATTATAATACATATAGAAGGCATAATGGTACAGTGGAAAGTGGCCATTTTCCGGTTTGAATCAAAACCCATCATGCAACACCTCAAACCCCATGAGAATAAAATAATTGATTTTGTGGTCAAACCAAGTGCCTAGAACCGAAAGAGGCGCATCCGTACATTTTCCGGGTATTCTAGGAAAATTGTCAGTTCAATACTTGAACTTGACCAAATACAACATTTGGGATTTAGATGAAATTTTATACAGTTATTTTGTACAATACAAACCACAATTGTTTTGTATCGCAACCTCATCCTATGTTAACTGATGTAATAAATGGTGTTCCACATCAAATTGCACCACGGAAAAAAAACCTGGCTGCAGCTTTTTCTGTACGGAAACCCACTTTTTCTTCATGTCTTCCTCAGATTTGACCTCCTTGGGATGCTTCCGTAGTGCCTACTCCGAACAACATTTGAATAGTGGCTCGAAGCTAGATCCGGTCAGAAGATCATAGGGCCCTCGTGTTGCTTCCACAGAGGAAACAGTCACTTCTGTAGACACTCCTTGAGGTAAATATCCCGTTTACAGTTCCCTGTAGTCATAAAAGGAGCACTCCGCCACATGTGCATATCGCTTGCCAAATCATGTATTTCCTGGCAAACTTTGAAAGTTTCTGCTTCCTCCGTTACATCAAACTTGTGCTGGACGATGAAGAACCGTAAGGGGCTGTTCATAAACCACGTAGACTATTAAGGGGGGGGGGGGGGTTCGAAAAAGTCTACGTTTGTCTACGATGGGGGAGGGGGATATACCAAAAGTCTGCGTAGACATTTTTTTCTCTCTACAAAACGGATATTCATAACCTCCACGCAGAGACAAATGCCGTCCTAACAAACATATTCCAGGTAAATCCAAACATAAAATTAGTTTATTCTGGCCGCAAACATAAACTTTCTTTCTAACATATTCTATGTTTAAAACCAACCCTAGTAGCACACTTGTTGCCATTCGGTTGAGATATCAGAAATATGACTTGCTAAGTCATAATCAAGTCACTACAACTAATAAAGGTCGTTGTGTGCCGCATAGGAAGTGACATATTATGTTTATTTTCAACATATTAATGATACGCATAAACGTAAAATTTTGGATTTTACTGGTTGCGGTCTATATTTAATTTATGTATTCTATGAGTCTAGGTTATTTTAGTCCTGGATTGAGCTAAAATGCTACCATGTTCCTGTTTCAAGAAGTTTGCTTAGAGATGCACTGCATACTGTTTCGACCCCTGAACTTTGTAAAAATTGAAGCAATACATCAAATCAGCATTCTAATTGGCAGCTAATTTAATAATGGAGCATAACATCCCGTTCACACTACAACCTATATTACGTGATATAGACTATCGTCATATTAGCATCTATACAACTAAAGGCTGTCTACGTTAAATTTCGGACATCAAATTAATAGCAGCAAAACTAAATTTACACATTATTCAAAAATACTAATTGTTTATTTCACAATAATAGATTTACATCTACATAAAAAATAGTTGATTGAGGTGTTAATCCTTCTTTCTGTTAAATTCTCGAACTTCCTGTGGTACACCCGCGATCAGGTTCCGCACGGTATCTTCGGAAACGCTCGCCCTGACGATTCTCCATCTTCTCTTGAAATCATCGGTGCCATTTGCTTTCTTCTTAGTTTAGAAGAGTTTCCACTTAACTAACTTCGAGAATTTGGACAGCTTCTTTGTCCGGAAATATTTGGCAACGGCGTTCCTTTGCATTGCGGTATAAAAGCCAAACCCTGAAGCTATTTTCGTCGTCCATTGTGATACAAGAAAATGTTTGCAAGGAATTGGTGTCAAGTACCTTAGCACGACTTTTGCAGTGAAATTTAGCATGTCATAACAGTTTGGTACCTTTTTTACTTTGTACGGCTTCAGTCCTTGCCCCTGTTTCACTTTTTGTACGCATGATTTTGACCTCCCCGCCACATTTCGCACTGAAAGATTGGGATTTTTCTCAATAATGGCTATCACCTTCTTGTCCATTTATCGAAAGCATACGTTTCGATTTGTTCCACTTCCAACCTTCCGATCCACAATCAAGTGCTGGCCAAATAATTTACAATCACATAATTCGGTACTTTTGGAAATTTTAGTGTCTTGGCAGGATCGCGGACCGATAAATTTGTATTTCGCCGCCGTTCGTAAAAAATGCGTGTCAACTTGATTCGACGCCATTTTACTGAATGTAACAAGAATGTAAACATGTTGTACCACGAAATAAAGTGGAGAGTTTAAACTTTCACATGAGTGTAACGTTTTAGCGATTCGTGGAATAATTCAAAATCTACACAGAAATAAATGTGTCCGAAATTAACGTTGACAGGCTTTAGTTTTCAACAAAAATAATTTGCGTGGCATTTGATATCAAGATGGTAATGTAGGTTGAAATCTGAACGGGTTTTAATGCTACACGCTAAAATTACTGTCTGGAATTATCTTTTCGAGAGGAAAAAATGGATAAAAAGAGGCAGTAATTTGAGCGTGTTGGTTGTTTCTTTATTAGTTTTTTAAAACATCAATAGCTCAAATGCATGGTACCAACTCAATAGTAAGTTTATGATATCAACCACCCAAGCAACACATCTCTGTCATAATTGGTTGCAGAAACTTGATTGTGACTTAATTGAGTCACATTGCAGTTACCTTGACTTATTTGCAACAAGTGTGCAAGGGCATTGCAGATACTTTGTCGAAGAAAATAAGGCCACTCAAGATTCTGTAGCAAAGCCAGGAAGAAATTCTTTGTGATGTCGACGAGAACGGAGCTACGGAAGTCTAGTGTAAAATTTTCATGTCAGGTATCTTCTGCATTTTGATAGTTGGCAACTTACACTATATGAATCTCAATTAGATTTGGTTTAAGGACATAATATCAAGATGTTAGGGATCTGGAAATATAAGTTTGAGATTCTTCATACTAATTCCCATACAAACTTTGAATAGCGTGTGCAAAGCCAAATTAAAACCAAATGTGTCAAATTTTGGAGACTATCAGGACCAAATTGGCGTCGTGATAGCGTGTGCAAAGCCAAATTAAACCAAATGTTCAAATTTTGAGACTATCAGGCCAAATTGGCGTCGATTGCTTGGGAGCAAAAATTTCGAAATTTGCATCAGCCTAGTGAACAATGAAATGGCTTGCAAAAAAACAGACCTTATTCAGGCGGTACCTGCATGAATTTACATGAAATATCACATGAATTTATGCCAAATCTCGCGTTCCATATAAATTAAATGTATTTTTTTTATCAAACGGTTTGTATAGTTATCGTAGTTTTGAATAGCCCAAGAGGCTACGGTTACTGCTGTATATTTTAAGTTCTAACTTACACTATATGAATGACCAACAGACATTATCAGATAAACTTGGGATACACATGCCAAACAAACTAACTTAACAGTTTTTATGAACTTGAACAAGATAATCTGATAATGACTGGTGACTAACAGAAGTTTCACTGAATGTGTTTGAATGCATATCGTCCCCTTTCATAGGTTATAAAGCTAATGTTACAACTGCAGATCCTAACTTCTGAACTCAAGGGCAGTTTAGGTGACCAAGAACATCCCAAGATATTCCATTCCATCTGTTCACCTTCCAGAAGACTCACGTAAATTGGTCAAATACATATTGTTACTTTGGTTGGTCAAGAAAGCTACAGTTACAGCTGTAGATTTTCAGATTTAAATTCCAGAATAGTTTGGATAACCCAGAAGATTATATCTCATAATATCTGTTGGTCTTCCAAGATATTCAATGAATATGTTTCAATACACAGCGTAGCTTTGCTTAGCTCAGAATGCTTTTGTTGCAGCTGTAGGTCCTATGTTCTGATTTCAAGGATAGTTTGGCTGACCCAGAACATGTCATATTGCTTTATAATGTTCGTTGACCTTCAAGAATAATTAATTGAATATGTTTTAATACTTATTGTTACTTTGTATTGCATATTACTGTGGCAAAATTACTGTTGCAACTTAAGTTCTGAACGACTGAAGGACAGATTAGATGAGAGGAGAGAGGATCATAAAGTTACAAAATATTGACTGTTGACCTTCCAAAAGATTCATTGAATATGTTTGAATACATATAGTCACCTGATATATCCCAAAAAGCTACTGTTACAATCGTAGATCTTATGTCTGGAACTCATGGATACACTTTGATTGTTATTTTTTGTATTCTCCCTTGCGCGGAAGTAACGATCTTTGATGAAGTTTGCAGAAGCAGATAATTTCTCATCTCCACGCGAAGCGCTAGGAGTGGACAGTAATTTTATTGCTAGAACGAATAGACATGAAGAGAAAGTGTATTGATAGTTCCGTATAGGGCAACGGCAGACTTTGAAATTGAAAGATACATGTTTGAAAACGAGCGGAGGGCATTTGAACGTTAGTATCCGATCAGGCACATAACCTTTTGTCATACTACCCCATGAAGGATGTCGTAATCAATACACTTTCTCTTCATGTCTATTCGTTCTAGCAATAAAATTTATGTAAAATTCATCCTAAGTTCTGAATTCAAGGACAGTTTTTATGACCTAGAATAACACTTACTTACCTTAACAATCAGACCACGGCCGGTGTGACGTCTGCTGTACACAGAAGTTGTCTCCATTGTAATCCACGGGTGAACCTCATCAGCCTCGCTGTCTGCGGAGAGTCCGCGGGTCGCCTTCTACTTGATCGATCCACCATGCTCGTTGCGCGCCTCTTTTTCTTGTAACCGTCGGTTCGTTTTCGAGAACCATTTAAATAGAGCTGTCGTCCGACATGCGTATGACATGCACAGCGCATCGTAGTCGACCAATTTTAGCGATTGGAGGTTCTCCCAGCAACTGATGCAATCCGTGGTTCATTCGCCTCCTCCACGCTCCGTCTCTCATCTGCACTCCACACTCTGTGTAGATCATACGCAGCACCTTCCGTTCGAAGACACCAAGGGCGCGTTGGTCCTCCACTAGCAATGTCCATGTTTCGTGGCCGTAGAGAACTACCAGTCTTATTAATGTTTTGTAGATGGTCAACTTTTAGTTTGGCGAACTTTGTTTGATCTAAGCCTCCTTCGGAGTCCAAAGTAGGCACGATTGCCATCCACAATGCGCCTATGTATCTCTCTGCTGGTGTCGTTATTGGCGGTCACCAGATACATGAACTCGTTAACTACCTTCCTATCGTGACCAGGGAAGCAGAGCGATTTACAGTTCCATGTTTAGAGTTTCCAATCGTAGTCCTTGTTTCGTCGCCTAGATCTTTGCCGATTGTTTCCATCCATATTAACTTCTGTATTATTTGTTACATTGTTTTTTTAAAGGCGGCTCGTTGGGCCTTCCCCATCTGCCTGTCTCGGCGTAAGACCATCGTGCACAGCACTGTTTAGAGGACGATGATCAGCCGCTCCTAACATGGAGAACAGACGCTACTTTGAGCCGCCCCTGACATGGTGAACATACGCTCAGATAGACTGTACCCTTTGAAGAGGGCTGCCCCCCTTCCTTGTCAGCATATGATCAATGTCTCACCGGTTACCCGATCTTTCCAATGGTTACTCATACCCCAGTCGGCACCTCGGGGAGTTAGGGATAGGAGTTTCTGGACAAGAGACTAAGGATCGCGGTAGGATCTTTTTTATACCTACAGGTACGCGAAATACATTGGGTATTTCATTGTCCAGTCATTTACCAACCTAGAACAACACAAAATTATCAAATAATGACTGTTGACCTTCCAAAAAGTTCATTTGATATTTGAAGCTACGGTTTTAACAGTTATGCACTCAAGTGCATTTTGGATAACTAACGATATTCCAGAAAGATACAAAAATATTTAACGTTTATCACCAAAAATTGAATAATACGTATGCATATGTACTAGATTCTAAAACAACGCTTTTTAATGACATTTATTACGAAGCTAACTTCTTAAAAATTACAATTTTAGTTGCAGAAAACAACGAATAGATTTTGTAGTCCTACCTACGTTTTTGTAGTGTGAACTTAAATTAATTGTCAGTATATAATGGCTGCTTTGCATCAACACTTTGCATTTTATAGAGAGGGTAATTTCCAAAATCAAACACTTTTTGGGTAGTTATTTTCAACACTTCTGCATTGCATTGGAGCTATTTTAAACATTTTTTAAGCAATCGTAACAACTAACAAGATATTTCGTATTTGTCAGTTTAAGGATTGTAACAGACAGATTTCGTCCATAATACCACTGTACATAACTAAACATTTTTTTCATTATAACACTGTACATAACGTAACTTTTACTATCGTAAACGCGGGTAAGAGCCATTATTCAGCCTTCCCTTGTAGCACACTTGTTGCAGATGGGTTGAGATTTCTTATATGTGACTCATTCTAGTCATAATCAAGTTGCTGTAGCTTGTGTAGACGGTTATGTGCTGCTCGGGAACTCTTTGTGAGATTATAATCCGGTTATCCTTAAAACTGATAAAAGCATGTTAAACATGCCTACCCTGCATCTGGGGAAGCTTAGTAAAAGAATGTGTGCTTGATCGTATACTACCGTTCAAATGCCCTTCACTCGTTTTCAACTTGCATCTTTCAATTTCACAGCCTGCCGTACTCTAACGGAACTATCATTACACGGGGGATACGTTCCACTTTTACTAAAGACTGGACTCGGAAAAAATTAGACACAATAAAATGATCACCAAAAATTAATTTTATATCGGATACTTCTCAAATTTTAAGGAATTATATAACTATATATTAGCTATGTTTTGGCATAATTAATTTATTGAATTTTCTCCCCCAAGCTGAATGATCGAACATTTCTCTTAACACTGCTCATGAGATCTTGGGCGAGGCTTTGTGCATCTTCCTTACACAATTTCTCACAGTTTTTCTTCGAGGCTTCATCGGTTTTGAATGTTATCCGCTTTTCTTCAACTTCTTCTTCATTATCACCCAAAACTTTTCGATCGGACGAAATTCTGGAGTATTTGGCGGGTTCGCTTCCTTCGGGACCACATTAACGCCCTTCGCTTCGTACCAATCCATTACAGGCTTGGCGTAATGGCACGAAGCGAGATCCGGCCAGAACAGCGTGGGCCCACGGTGAGAGCGGAGGAAGGGCAGCATGCGCTTTTGCAAGCATTCCTCTCCATAAATCTGCCCGTTTATGGTGCCGGTTCTAACGAACGGCTTGCTGTACCGTCCGCACTCGCAGATAGTCTGCCACAACAAGTACTTTTTCGCGAATTTGTCGATCTTTCCGAAACTTTTCCGGAACCTTCATGTGAGACGTACCGACAAAAACCTCTAGGCCGGGGATTTGTTTGGTGTCCGCCTTGATATATGTCTCGTCGTCCATGACGAGACAGCCTGGCTTGACCAGCCACTCCCGGTACAGCTTCCGCGCACGCAATTTGGCCACCGTGTTTTGCTTGTCAGTCCGGTTTGGCGCCTACCTGATCTTAATACACGTAGCCCAGCCAGCTTCATGGTCTGCTGGACGAACCACTTCGACGTATTGACCTTTTTGCCAAGTCTCGCGTGGAAAGGATCGGTTTATTCTTAAAGTACTGCCTTATCTTCCGTGCCATGTCTGGGTATTCCGTTTTCGGTTTTCGACCGCTTCCAGCGCGCCGCTCGATGGTCTTTGTCTCCTGGAACATCTTCACAACGCGGGACACGGTGGAATGGTGGATTCCAAGCCTTTTGTCGATCCATCTGTACGACTGACCAGGATTATCGATCCCCGCGCCCAAGATTTGCTGGCGTAGCTCTTCTTGTTTCGAATGCATCTTAAAAACTACTTGACATAACACAATAATATTTTGGCACACATAAACATAACACTCTAAATTAGTATTACCCAAAATTTCATTATTTTAATTACGCAATAAAAAGTTGCACCCAAAACAAAGTGTCGCATTTTTTCCGAGTCAAATCTTTATGAAACCGCGTACAAATCAGTTGATCAATTCACATGCAGAAACATTTCAATTGATTCGATTTTGTAAGCATATGTTATGGAGCGTTTTATGCAATGCTCTAAATACAGTTTTTAATATTTTGACTATTTATACTAAAAATTGTGATATTTTTGAAAAACCATATTGTTACTTTTTGCCCAAATCAAAAAATGTGATTCGAATTAGGTCCATATGTTGTTCCATTCTAAAGTTGTTGCCAAAAACCCTAAAAATAAGACCCTAGTGCACTTTCTCTTCAATTCTTCATTCTAGCAATAAATTACTGTCTACTTCTAGAGCCTCTCATGTTGATGAGAAATTATCTGCTACTGACAAAATTTCATCGTCTTAAACTTGATGAAATTTGTCAGAAGTAGATAATTTCCCATATTTTTAAACTTGTTTACTGCCGGATGCTTATACAAACCTAAGGTTCCTGAGTCTAAAGCGTAATGTTTTGAAAACATATTATTAGAAGTATTTTATTCATTATTCCATATTATCTATCGGAAATTCAGCAAATTTCATATTTATTCCCGGCAAATTTGCTTATAATTCGTTATTTTTAATTCCGTAACTGCACTAGACAGTTATAATTTGTGGGACCAAGTATAAAACTTCAGAACCAAGTAGAATTTAAAGAGCATTTCAAATAGAATGCATCATGTCTCTTGGCACAACGATATCATTTTACAAATAGCAAGCTCTTACTCTGAGCAAAACTCAATTTGACCCAAATTCTCCAAAAAAAACAAGGACTCAAAATAAGCAAGAGATTTCAGAATTGTGCCGAAACGTCTTGGAAATGTCTTACCATAATCTCATTGTGCTCACCAGAACTTATTTAGTAGCTTATTGTTCAACAATCGGCCAACGTTACCGGAACCAATCCTGTGGTTCTCCCCCCTTCTCCAACAGCCAGTGCAGCGAGATACCATTTCCAATCGATTACAAACTGTACGATTACGTGTTCATTCGAGAATTCAGTTTACCAGTGCGCGTAACGGTACTCCACAGGAAAGTCATGAAATTGAACTTGAGGGAGGTAACCAATTTACAGCCATTTGAAGACCGTCGGCTTACCACGGGGACCATGTACGGTTCAATCCGGGCTTGGGGAAGGTAAACCACCGAGGCGCGATTATGCGAAACTGATACCTCCTTCATTTGAACGAACGCAATCAGCAGCTTTTAGCAGCTCAACTACAACAGGAGTTTGTGTGTGAAATGGAAATGGCTTGCCCACTGGCGTAGAAAGCAAAGGAAAGAATAATTGTAGGTTATTAAATTAGATAAGTGGTGCAGTAGCTAAGAACTGATTTTGTGCTGCCTTGGTTTGGGATATGCATGCAAGTTTTTCGAAAGGAGCCCTTCGGGAATCAAGCGCGAAAAAGATTAATCAGGTAAGGCATAATAGTTCCGGCAATTTACCGACTGTCCGAAGTGCCAAATATATTGCTTTTAATCATAGAATTTAGAAAACGAATTTGCAGGGGACACCCTAAAGCAACACTTTTATTAGTTTGTCAAAATGAAAGTTCATTGAAGGCAAGTGGCAAGGTGGCGTTTCACTTTTGTTATCATGAATGAGTCAAGTAGTATAGAACACTGACATTGTTACGCTTAACAATAGGATAAGCACTCACTAAATAAAACGTCAATATTTGTCTAACGTGACCAGGTATGACAGTTGAAAATTATTACGCATGTCAATAGTTTGGCAACTTTATAGGTTGTGGTTCGTGAGATAGCAAGTTATCAAAAGAAAAAGTTGTGACGATCTTTTGGTGAACGTGCTGACTAAAAAAAATGCATCACGCAAAGTTTACCATCACAAAGCGGCCTCCTTTAAGCAAACAAGCCATTCTCAGCACATTCTTTAGCTCTCAAGCTTGTAAAATGTTGTTGCTTCGTGCCATGAGTAGGAAAAGCTCAATGTCTAAGCAAATCAAGCAATGAGTGCACTGGCTATAACCGGGCAAAAGCAATTTAGTTATTTAACTTCGTCTCTTCTCGCTAATTTAACTGGAGTTAATCTACTTCACCTTATTCGTAAAACAAGAGGGAAAAAATCGAAACCTATTCAGACCAATGGAGAGGCCCTTTGGGGCTGAGCTACCGGTGGCAGGTTTCTTCAAATCACAAATTCCTTATAGCTCCTCCGCCCACTTCTCGTGCTCCATCGTTCCTCGCGTAGACACAGTAGTAATGGATTCGAGTGGTATGGTGTCACCGCTTGTTACGGTTTTGGCTCGAAATTGCATCGCTCCGGTACATATATGCAAATTCAACATGGCAAAAGAATGCAAACACACAGCTGGGCAGCGTGCATGCAAACCATGTTTCATTCTGTAGGGGTGTCCTTGTTGATGAAAAACCATTTTTAGGAATAATATTTTCACTTGTTTTGGTGCTGACATAATAGATCCAAAATGGAACACATTTTCTATTCGGTTTGAACAAAACCACATCAAAATTATATTTCGAACACCCCAGTCCGAGGAATAGTATGATGGACTCAAAAACAACGAGTACTACCGTAGCGGTAGCAATATAACTGCACAACCAGATTAGAAAGAAAAAAAAACTATCAGATGCAATTACCGTTGTTGCACCCATCAGGTAGCCATTTTGGGGAATGCTTCAGGGCAAGTAGCAAGAGCAGATTTAAGGGAGCAAAAAAGTTGTGCTCCATTAGTGAATTGGTAGAGAAGCCAGCAGCGGTTCGGCCTCTCGGAGATGGCATTTCATAGTATGGTCATTATAAACATGGCTTCTAGCCAAGTTCCAACGCATGGTGTAATAATTACAACGGGTTTTGATATATGTCGAGCGAAACTAATGCTCACACGGTGTGTAGTAATTAATTTGTCAACTTTAACACCAAATATCCCGGGGTAAATGTGCAGAAAACAAGCTGGGGTGTGAAATGATTTATCTTGGGCCTTGTCTTCCATGTAAATCAAGTGAGATGGAAGACATTTAACGGTGACATAGAGCACTACAGAAGTTAAAGTACTGTTAGAAGATATATGAAAAATATTTGTTTTTATTTATAGAGGATATATTGTTATATTGCTTTATTTATTGAATAGGGTATGCGTCCCTTAACTCAGCCTATTATGCAATGATCGATTACATTTCTTGTTATAACTCATAAAGTGTTTAAGCTGTAAGCGAGATTCAACTACACAGAAAAAAATACTTAATTTTAACAAGCGCGTAAAATTTCCCCTCGTGTAATTCCAAGTCAAAGGAGCGTAAACAACGATATTGTTTGCAATCTTTCATGCAAGGCTCGATTCAGGCGTTATCTGGCTCAAATTTACATGAAATATCCCATTATGTTCTGCCAAATCTAGCATTCCCTTTATGTGCATTAGATAACGCAGAAAATTCAGTGTTTCTTTTTATCTGTGTAGTTAGACACTTGCTAAGATAAGTTTGATAAGACATTTGGTAGTATGTGTCACGAAAAATTACACAACTGTTTATATAAAGTCAGAAACATTAGAGGGATATGGATTTAATGTCGGTCTATAGGCACCAAATTGGGTCTATTCATAGATGCAACTTTGTCCCATTCGATGGATTTATTGCTAAATGCACACAGAAAAAAATAATTAATTTTAACAAGCGTGTAAAATATCCCCTCGGTTAGATCCATGCTAAAGGAGGCGTAAACAACGAAATTGTTTGCAATTTTTCATGTGGCATACAACAATATTGACAATCTTTCATACAACAGGCTGGATTCAGGCGTTATCTGACTTAAATTTACATGAAATATCCCATTATTCCCTGGCAAATCTAGCATTCCCTTTATGTGCATTAGAAACGCAGAAAATTCAATGTTTCTTTTTATCTGTGCAGTCTTTGTATGGTTTTTTGTATGGATGAATTGCGGCATTGCCAGATGTATTCGATTTACTTAATACAACAGTTCACAAAACAAACTTAAGTAAAACTACCTCGAAACACTTAAGTGATGTTCATATATGATTTATCAGCCATTCAATAATGAAAACATTATAATTCACTATACACTGACTTTGTACCTTCGTTTTATGTTTAGTTGAGCCACTTGAATATAAACAACCGCAAGCTCATGCATTTTCACTTGAAATTTTACCAATAAACATTTTTACTACGTTATTGATACAACAGGCCATAGTTGGGAACATACAAAAAAATATGTCCCCAACATTGGGTCTACGATTTTCTTGTAAAATCACTGGTATTTTAGCTTTGTGAACAGTTAGTTTGTAACGTGTAACTATTTTCTGCACATCCAGACTGCATTGCTTGCTCTATCAATTTAATAAAGGCAAATTTAGATCACTTAAAGATTGTGTAGATCATCTGTACAGTTTAACCAGTGAAATCATGATGCCCCAAAAGATCAATAAATTGAAAATTACGCGGAAGTGAACAACTATAAGCTGATTAATATTGTCTCAATTGCTTCGGATTATATCGGTCATCCTAATAGCAACATGATTTTGTTGATTATCTCTAAATTAATGAAACATTTGGTACATAGGCCGAATGAAGGAGCTAGGCTAACATTACATCCCCTTACCCTATTATGTAAATTTGTGCCCATCACAACTTTCAAAAACATGTTAATATTTGTCCTATTGTATTATGGTATTTTTCTTGGACAAGAAATCTTAACAATAGTCAGATCATTGGTCTGTGCTGTTAATCGAAGTTGAAAATGCAAACATTAATTCTTCTATGAATTTCTGACTTTTTAAAGTGATAGTTATAAGACAAAAAAATGGCCGCCATCATTGCCATTACGATTTTTTAAGG
Source organism: Aedes japonicus (assembly GCA_034211315.2). Lineage (NCBI taxonomy): Eukaryota > Metazoa > Arthropoda > Insecta > Diptera > Culicidae > Aedes > Aedes japonicus. The sequence goes on from JASCZW010000605.1 coordinate 246,650, forward strand.
CACAACTCTAGGAAACTTCAAAATTTTTACATGCCAAACTTTAATCAGTTTTAGATTTATGCTTTACAAATACAGAACGACGATATGTACACCAATATGGTAGTTATTTTTTTAGTGTAGTAAGGGATTAGGTTCTAGCATAAATGTTCATAAGTTGCCATATTGACAATTGTGAATTCACGTACTCGTCGAGTATTTATTCCAGAGACAGGTAACGACCTCGAAAACAACATTTGTATTTAAAAAAAATTGACAAAAATTACCGATTTTTGATGGGTTTACCTTCACCCGCACTGACGGAACTACCCATGCAGCATCAATCATAGTAATCCATGAGCCAACAGACATAATTAAAGCAGTTCTATCAGTTGAACTCTAACCGTGATCGTAAAAACAGTGAAACAACTCCGTTCAGAAGTGTGGCGTTCAAAGAACGGCACCCCACCGCGTCGGAAACGGACATCGTGCGGCACTTTGTGGACGCCGGATACGCGCGTTCCGGCATCTACAACATCTTGTCACTATTAGACAACAATGACAGGATCGAAAGAAAGCCCGGTCCCAGACGGCCGACGACCCTGAGTGACAAGAAGCTCCAGAGGATGCTGAAGAGGAAGACCGAAGGAAAAGTGACTAAAGCTATGTCCATTTAGAATCCAGAATAATCAAATCATCTGTATCTCGGTAACGGATTAACGTACAAATAAGTTTAATACATCAAAACAAAGGTAAGTCACTTTTCTATAAGGAAAAATATCAATACAAATATTTTTTTCTTGTTTCTAATGAAAATTTGCCCTTCTTCTTTATTCCTCCCATCAAACGCTGAACACCTCCGGAGTCAACTTCCTTGGCACATTTGTTCCACATTTTAGTCATCTGAGTCGCATCTCGAGCCGTTTTTCCACTTTTCTTAAGCTTCCGCTTCATTATTGCCCAAAATCTCTCGATGGGCCGGAACTGCGGGCAGTTGGGTGAATTTATGTTTTTATCGAAGAAATCTACGTTATTATCGCAGTACCACTGGATGACTTCCCGGCTGTAGTGGCAACTCGCCAAATCTGGTCAAAACTTCACGCTTCACGCTTTAATGAAAGGTATTACGCGGTTTTGAGGCATTCTTCCTTGTACAGCTTCGAGTCCATCGTCTTATTTGTCACGAACACTTTGGTCTTTGTTCCGCAACTGCATCAGTTTATTTTGGCAAGTTTGTCCATAAAAGCAAACTTAAACTTCGCAGGAACATCTCCTTGTGCCGTCGCCATGTAGAACTTTTGACCAAGAAGCTTTTGACGTAGGTTTCATCGTCGATGAGCAGGCATCCTTGGTACTTCGTTAAAACCTGCTGGTACAATTTCTGAACTCGAGTTTTGGTGACGAAACTTTGCTTCAACGTTCTGTTTGGTTGCTTGCTGGCTGGATAAGAATGATATCATGCTCGCAAACGAATTTTTCGAACGGTACTGCGAGCAGCAGTGTATTTTTGTGCGATGTCAGTCCAGTTGCTCTTACGGTTCTCAACACCTTCTGGTTCAATTAGTGATTCCGGATGCTAACTGGACAGAACTTTATTCGCTTATGGTGAATCATGAAATTTTAAAATCGAACTATTCCAGCTCCCTTACAGCCTCAAAAAATATTATGTGAAGCTGCGAGTCATGTTTAATTTTCTGGGATCTGGCGTCTCCTGTGGTGCCATTTCTCTACAGTGATGCAGTTTGGAGCGCAAATCCTCTGAAAAGTTCTTTCTCACCATCTGTACTTATATTCTCAGACATTCTTCTCTTTTCAGAGAGCGAGGAATGGCGCTATAACCATAAGCCATATGGGACTAGGACTATAAATAACTAAAGCTTGAGTGCCAACCATTTAAAGAAAAATGGAGCACCACTTAACTTTCTTAGACTAGATGCTTCCAACGGCCATTTTTAGATATAAATTAATGTTCTGTACACCAAACAGGGCAGTCTGTTTAACTATTCTCGCGAACAATTCCGTTGATATTTGCTGAAGTCTACTCTATCTCCAACGATCGTATTTACGTAGCGATCGAGAAGTGAGAAGTGTTTTGAAGATTATTGCGTGAAGAAACGTATCAGTAACAGTATCCGTTTGATGGTGACTTGCAATGTCTTCAACGAGTTATTCCGTATCGTGCTCCATCCACGAGGCTTCCAAACTACAATGCTAATGTTAATCACGCCAAAATCGAGTTGGTTGTATGACAAATTGTAATCAATTTAGTTGTTTACGATTGCTTTTGCATGCAGTTGAACGAAAGAAAATATTACGCGTCTGTTAAAATTCCTCCGATTTTTTCTGAGCATGAGCATGAGCATGATTGGTCGCCCAAGGTTGCTACTCCATTATTTCCAGATAAGCTAATACTACACAGTGAACCAACATATGATGTTTAGGAACAATACATCCTCAATGTGTAAAATCTGAAATTTCCAAACTTAGAACCAAGCCGACAACACCTCCACACTTCCATGAGAAATCACTGGCCTGTTTGATAATAGGATTGACTGGTAGAAGGGTTTGTTTTGGTGAACGACAAGTGGCATCTAGTAATATATTTATATCTAAGTAACGCTTTCCAATCTGTGGATATCGTGGCAAGGCGAGTATAGTGAACCAATAGTATGGATTATAAATACATAATTATGATCTCACCGGCTCACCACACACGGTGAACCACCACCACCATCTCACCGGAAAGCAGCATTAATTGTTTTTTTTTTCATGCTCGCTCGATCAATCGAACTATCGAACAATAGATAACCGATAAAAACTAAACACCATAAAAATCATGCGCTATTCCCATTAACGAATTTGCAACAAGCAATGCCGTCATGGTAATGCAGCAAATATGGTGAAAATAAAGTAGTATGGAAGATCATAATTAATTACCTTCATATCTCACCTAGAAATAGTTGTACTGTTCTTTTTTATCTGTGCTTACTAAATCACTTGCGCCGCCGAACAATAGATATCCAAATCAGAAGATAACGTGCTATGCTCGATAGCAAAAAGTGCAACAAAGCATCCTGTCTATCCGAAAAACAGCTGTCTAGATGTTTTAATAGTGTAATATAAAATATACAGCCAAGAATTAGGAAAGAATGTACGGCTAACAGTAGCTAGTAATTTACTCAATTTTGCTTATAAATGTGTCACTCAATGGCAGAGTAAATTTGTGCATATTTTTTCAGTCTCAAAGAATTCGAATTTGAAATCTTTGTAGTTTCTAAGATTTAGATTGATGAACACAATGATACGCTTGTGCTCCAGGTCAGTTGAACAAATTCCCCACCCGAAAACACATTCAATTGTATCGGGGATCGACCTCCGAATTGAAAACCAAATCCAATAGACCTTGTTAAAACATCCATTATCTCCGAATTTCAGCTCAAAAAATTTATGGAAATTAGGGGAAGTGACTTAAATTTTAGATATATGTTTCATAAGGATTCATATTTGGGTTATATTTATTAGACAAAGCTTACTGACTTACTAACGCTGGTCCAACGTCCTATTAGGACCACACCTACGTCACATTATTTCTCCATAAAACTCGGTTGAGGGCTGCTTGTCTCCAGTTCACCAAATGTCCCACACTTCCAAAACGTTGCTGCACTTGGTTTAACTACCTGGCTTGCTCCGCTCCTCTGCGTATTGTACCGGTCGGATTCGAGGCAAACAGCATTTTGGAGGGTTGTTGTCCGACATTCTTACAACATGTCCCGCCCATTGTACCCTTCTAGCTTTAACGACTTCTGGACTTTACTATGTGCACCATAGAAATGCGTCAGCTCGTGGTTCATCCTTCTACTCCATACACAGTTTTCATATACACCGCCAAAGATTATCCACGGCACGCGTCGTTTGAAAACTCCAAGTGCTTGCAGGTCCTCTTCGAGCATTGTCCACGTCTCATGCCCGTAGAGAACTACTAGTCTTATCGGCGTTTTGAACATGGTACACTTTGTACGGGGGTGAAATTTACCAGACGTCAAGGTCTTGGGTAGTCCTAAGTAGGCACAACTTCCAGTAATAATGCGTTTCCGAATTTCCCTGCTGCAGTTGTTATCCGACATAACCAATGATCCGAGGTACACAAACTCCTCCATCTCGGACTCATCTCCATAGATTGTCACAGTTCCGCCTATGTGAGCTCTATTACGCTCGGTTCATCCAGCCAACAAATACTTAGTCTTCGACGTATTCACCCTTTCCGCTTCACATCCAGCCCTTTCTGCTTCACGTTTCAGCTTGGTGTAATAATCAACTACCACCTGAAACGATCTGCCGACAATGCCCTAGTCATCAGCGAGGCAAATGAACTGGCCGGATTTATTGAAAATCGTACCCCGCGTGTTAAATTGCGCACGTTTCATAAAGCCTTCTTGCGCAATGTTGAACAGAAGGCAGGAAAAACCATCGCCTTGTCGAAGTGCTTCGCGTATTTCAAACGAGTTCGATAACGCACCCGATATCTTCGCGTAACACTGTACACCATCCATCGTAGCCTTGATCATTCTGGTCAGGTTCCCGGGAAACACTTTCTCGTCCATAAACTTCCATAGCTCTTCGCGATCCATAGTATCGTATGCGGCCTTGAAGTCGATAGGTAGTGTGTAGAGACTTGATATTCGTGACAGTTTTGAAGGATCTGCCGCAACGTAAAGAATTGGTCAGATGTCGATCGACCGATCACAAAACCGGCTTGATAACTTCCCACAAATCTGCTCGCTAGCGGCGATAGACGACGGAAGATAATCTGGTACAGTACTTTGTAGGCCGCGTTGAGAGTAGTGATCGTGTTACCCTTTTTGTATATTGGGCATATAACTCCCTCCCACTCCCCCTGTAGCTGTTATTTATCCCAAATCCTAACCATCAGTCGATGCAAAAAAGTCGTCAACTTATCCGGGCCCAGTTTCATAAGTTCCGCTCCGATGCCAACCTTCCCAGCTTCCTTGTTATTCTTAAGCTGTTTGATACCATCCTTAACTTTCCGTATCGTGGGAGTTGGCACGTCATCCTCGTCCACCATACCGATGAAGCCATTCCTCCTGTTTTCTTGGTATTCCTCCACTGCACCATTCAAGTGTGCATCGTAGTGCTGCTTCCACCTTTCAATCACTTCACGTTCATCCGTCAAGATACCTTCATCTTTAACCCGACACATTTCGGTTCGCGGCACGAAACCTTTACGGGATGCGTTGAGCTTCTTGCAGAATTTACGCGTATCTTGAGAACGATACAGCTGCTCCATTTCTTCGCACTCCAACTCCCCCGGGTGACGCAACTTATCCCGGAAGAGATGAGTTTGCTGTTTTCGCTTCCGGCGATACACATATGACGAGTTTCTTGCTACAGCATCAATTCCCGCGCTGCATTCCTCTCATTTAGAACCGTGTGACACTTATCGTTCCGTCGATTTCTTTCCACAAACCCTATGGCGCCTTCCGCTGCGATGTTGATGGCTGCTTTGACGGTACTCCAGCAGTCCTCAAGAGAACCTTTTTGCATATTTAAGGAGCTCCTAAAGAACCTTTTTGCATATTATGCATTTATTTTTAATTCACTAACCACTTGACATTCGGAATGTTTCCCTAAAAACCTACTTCGTTAGACCGTCTAAAATAATCTGTTCTTTTATTTTAATACTAGAGAGAAGGCAAGTAGGAATCTTACTATGCTAAATCTATTTACCTGAAAGCCGATATACGATCGTATACGATACGATACGATCAGTCCTAACCGGTCGAGAGTGATTTGTTTATGATTCCTGTTTTGATGTAGAAAGTTGTTATACTTAAAAGTGGTTCTGTGTTAATTTGGGAACTATGTTTACTGTTATGGTTGAGATGATGCTGGGAATCTTTCTTGCATAAAATGATCTGAAGAATTGCTTAGGAGTTTCGTGCGTTCGTTGTTAACTTACGTACTGGGGTGACATACATAAACTATAAACCTTCATTTAGCGCTGTTCTATCTTGTTTGATAACTGTTTTGATCTAAAGGGTGTATTCGGTAAAAATGGCACACACATATATACTCATCAAAATTAAACTGATTATCGGATTTTCTTGAAATTTTCAGGGAATGAGGAACTACTAATGAGTTTTGATTTACAACATTTGTTATATTCAATTTCGTCTCCCATCCCGAATGCCCGCACCTTCCTTTTCACTCCACCCATCACATTTTGTACAACCGATTTTCCCAGTGTTTTTGTTGTTTTTACCCAAATTTTCTTCAATTGTAGCTCTGTTTTTATAGTTTTGGGATGTTTGCGAAGTTCCGTTTTCAGGTTCCGTTCAATTGCCCAGAATTTTTCAATTGGACGAAGTTCCGGTGAATTTGTTGGGTTCATATCCTTTGGCACAAAATTGACTCCGTTGGCTCGGTACCACTCCAATACGTTTCGAGCGTAGTGGCAGGATGCTAGATC
>JASCZW010000605.1:254332-329429 GCA_034211315.2 Aedes japonicus
AGGCCAAAACAGAGTTGATCCTTTGTGCTTCTTAATGAATGGCAAGAGACGCTTCTTAAGTCATTCTTCCGTGTAAATCGCACCGTTTATTGTTCCAGAAGTGATAAAGGGAGCACTTATTTCACCACATCCGCAAATCGCCTGCCAGATTAGAAACTTCTTTGCAAATTTCGATAGTTTCTTCTTTCGAACATCCTCCGGAACATCGAACTTCGACTTGGCAACGAAATATTCTTGCCCAGGAAGTTGACGGGAGTCGGCCTTGACGTATGTTTCGTCATCCATCACGATGCAACCGGATTTGGTGAGCAATTTCGTGTAAAGTTTCCGGGCGCGGATTTTTGCAGTGAAGTTTTGTTTTTCATTCCGGTTTGGGGCTTTTTGCACTTTGTAAACATGTAACCCAGCACGCTTCATGGTTTTCTGCACAAAACCGACTGACACCTTAGACTTTTTAGCGACATCTCGAATTGACATGTTTAGACGGTTCTTGAATTGTTGTACGACTTTCCTGGCCATTTTACTGTCCATTGGACCACTTTTACGACCACTCCCTTCCTTCCTTTGGACACTCAGACGCTCCTTGAAGGTTCTTATTACACGAGACACAGTTGTATTTGCAATTCCAAGCCTTTTGGCAATCCACCGGTGGGACGCCCCTGGATTTTGATTGTGAGTGCACAAAATTTTCTCACGGACAATTTTTTGTTTCGACGACATGACTGGAGCTACTGAATGTATAACTATGAAACTTGGCAGATGTGAATAATACACTATGGATAAGATCTACTCAAATTTCTAGGTTTTTTACTCATAGTTACGATTCAAAAGTTACAGAAGATTTTTTGTGTGCCATTTTTATCGAATACACCCTTTATTCGAAAGTATTATTCTCCCTAGGTTTTTAAAGTATACTAAAATGGTACTCTAAAGCATCGTAAAACACGTAGATCCTTTGTTGGAAATCTTATCAATCCCACCGATAGTGTGATACTTGCATTTTCAAGTACATATAAAAATGTATGCATCTATTTCGTAAAACGCTTTTATTCACAAATTACACCCCGAGAAATTTTATTTACACCAATTTTTTCTAATCGAACGGTCGGGATTTAAATAGTGCTATCTTCAACATTGTTAACCTAAATAATTATGTTGTGATATTACATTTTTTCAAATAGTTCGTTTATTTATAAGGCTCAGCCGTGTGTTACACTTTGCAGAGCCGATAATCAATATTGTTGTTTACAATGCATAGCTTTTTGGTGAAATTAAGTGGGGTGCCAATTACTCGTGGCTGGCTCGAGGTTAATGGGTCACATAATCGTTTGGAAAGGACTAGGCAGGAAATTTATTTAAGTTAATGTATGCTGCATATGACTGCAGCTGCTATCAAGTCCTCGGTTCCTGTAGTCCCTTTCAGGAACTAAACTGCAGATGAGTAACCACAGCTTGCATGACAAGTGCAAGTACCAGGGAAACATAAGGACAGTATAACTGGGATACAATAATGGCAGAGATTTTACTAGACTGGAAGGGGGGGGGGGGTGATGACTTTACACTCTTAGATCAGACAAACAAAGGGACTCGCAAATCAATTGCATGTAGGGAAAATCACGCATTCCCAAAACAACTCTTATGTCTCGGAAAACAGATTACGTGTAAAAGCAATACTTTACAAATTCTAACCAAATGTCCAAAATATATGAACAATAAAATTAAACATTCTGTTGATTTCAGTCTATAAATTCCTATTTTTAAAAAGTTATACTTTTTTCTGAAAGGTTATAAGGCAAATTGCTTTCACAATAAGTTATTGCGTGGTCTCATGTTAGTGTTCGTATTGCGTTTGCACAGTATTTATTTAGCTATAGGTCGTGAAAATCAATTGATTGAAATAAGTGTAGCGTTTTATTAAATGCTTTAGCTTTAGGCAAGTTGATTTTCAGATATTTATCTCATCTTGTAAGAGTTTATTGAAAGCTTCTATTGAAGCTCACTAGGATGGCCTTCAAATGTTTACAATATGCAAGCGATTAAACCTTATGATAACCATCTCATTTTACAAGTGAACTTATGTCCAATAAAAAATGTTCGTTATTTTTCCAGTTGAAAGACTACATAAAAGCTAGAAAAATGCAAACCCCAGCGATAATGCAATAATCCCATGTATGGTCAAGACAACGCCAACCTTACGCACACAAGACTGCATATTGTAACACAAGAGTGTCATTCGAACTCAAATCACGTACTCAGCTTCTCAACCTCTTCAAACACACTAGCACCTCGATTTGAAACACTTCTGAATGAAAGAAAAAAGCATGAATGAAACTGTTTTCCTCCATCGTCTCGAGTATTATGCAATAGCTTTTGCTCGATCAAATCGCAGCTCCGCCGTTGCAATAATAACCAAACACTCTCATAGCATTGGACTCCCGATGGCTTTTTGGACTCGAACCGACATTTATGGGTTTATTCAACGCAACCTGTACACATACCGGGTAACCGTCGCCATTGATTCCATTCACCTGATTTCAATATTCGATACTGAAACGAAGTGCACGCTGGAAGTACAGTTAGCCAGGTGCGAAATAAATATTTAGCACCGCACGTTACTATTGACCATGTAGAAAAGAAAAACGATCACCAGACGATGACACTATTTCATCGTCGATCATGCAGCATACTTTTTTACTACCAACTACAAAAGCCTCATTGTTCTGTTGCCATTAATTGTGAACTGTCACCGAAACAAAAAGAGCTCACTAAAAAAAAACGTATTCCGCATGATGTAAAACTTGATCCCCGCGGTTGTGGGTCAGATTTCGTTCCGCCTTCCGAATGAAGAGTGATGCAATCACATGCCATCGAGCTCTGAAAACGCGTCAGTAGCAAATAGCAACAGTAGACAATAACATAAAGTCAGTGTGCTGTTGACAATGGCCCCCAGAAATAGTCAAAGACGAATGTAATTATTTGGGGGCTCCTAAAGTGGGCTCAAATTAATTAACTTTTATCGCAGGTGACCCAGTTTAGACAAGCCTCTGAGCAACAATCAATGATATGGTGGAATAAGGAAGATGGGTGAAAGGTGGTATGAAAACTGGAAAGGCAACTTTTAAACAATACTTCAGTCGATTGGAAGTCTCTTTCTGTGGTCATTTGACTCGACCATTCTCCGGACCGAAATTGAACTAAAGCATGTTCTTCAAGACTCTACACACCTATTTCCAACTTCACACATCTATTTCCAACAGAATAATATTCGAACTAATGAATGGGAAGTGACTGCTCCATCAATACTCGAATCGGCAACAAGCCAAGAATAAAAGATATACGCAGAAAGATAATTTTAAAACGAAAATACAAGAATGACATGTTCTAGACAGTGATATGATAGCTTTGGGTGATACCTACATAAATACATACATATATTTTGGTATGCAACCGTCTGAAGGGGGTATAAAACTTTGAATCAACCATTCAACGCCGTAAAAAGATGGAGAATTTTTTGGGGACATTTGTTTCCTAAGACAGAACGAACAGGGTCATTTTGCGCCTAATAAATTTATTCGTTATTTACCGTGAAGAGAAAATTTGAATTTTTGTATAGTTTCTTTAAAAATTAAGTTAATTCGTTATTATAAATTAATCAATCAGTTAATCAAACCGATCCATAAACTAGGTATTCAAACAGTCAACGAGTTGTTTTGCATTTTGTGATTTTTCGCTACCATCAATAGTAAATTTTCGTTCTCTTCATCCAACTTCGGATGCCATTTACCTGGCATCCTGTTATTCTCAAAAATAAAATTCAAATCCTGAATTCCATTCCGTTTGCAGCAATGTTCTTAAAAGTCCTCGCAGTCAATCCATACCTGATGCCCTCGTGAATGTGCAGCTCGACAAACAACTGGACAGTACTGATGAAGATTTGACCAATTGCTACGATACATCCATATCAAACTGTCAGCCGCTTTGGATAACAAGACGTGCCGTAGGAAGCCTCTTGGAAATCCTCAACCCCTTTGACCCAGTCCTGCCACACGCTGCCGGCGTTCTACATAGGCGTCCTGGCCCTGTGGTCGAATGTGGTGAGAGATTCTTCTAGCAACGTCTACCCGGCGAGTATTCCCTTTTTTCCACGAATGTCCAGAGTCTGCTCGAAACCATTCATTCCAGACATAACCATCAGTCTTGCTCAATCGAGCACTAATCTATCTGAGGCAACCAGACGAACCAACGACCGAGTCGGGAACTGCAATTCCCATGACTGCGAGGAAGGCAAGTTTCTACTTCGAATTTCCTGGTGTACTACCAAAACATTGGTGGGAGCATTAGTTCTCTCACCGAGTATCAACTGGCTCTAAGTGATGGTTGGTATGACTTTTACGCACTCAACGAGACTTGGCTTAACCCTTATATGTTTGACAGGGTAACCGGGTACCTTTTTCAGGTTTTACCATTACGAAATTTCATACTTTATTTTAAAACAGGAAGATGAAATTTAGAGACATCTTAGTAAAAGTTAGAAGGCAACTTTTTGCATAAACACATTTTAGAAGCAAGGGGGCCCAAAGACTTTGATTATTTTTTTCTTATTGATTATTATTTTTGTTCGACAGGGTCGGATACCCACCAAATTCCATTGATTGTAACTCTATCAATTATTGAGCGACTTTAATTCTATTGGCAGCGTTAGATTCATTCGTTTCATGGATATTATCGGTAATGACCATTTGGATTCATCTGATTCGAGAAAATCCAGATTTCCGGGGCTATCAAAACGTTTGGAATAATTCCTTGAACCTATTTCTATTCCATTGTGGGCAATGGAACCGCCAGGATACCGCCTTCAGTGAGCATGAAGCTATAAACTACAGTACATCACACGTTTGTAGACCGGGACGCACCGAACACAGCACTATGGAAGCCCTCAACCCCCCACCGTAGTCGAGTCATTACAGCCAGCGACCAACAGCCGTCCCGACCCTACATGTGGGTGTGGGGAAAGGGTCTTCCAAAACGTGAACACAGGCAAGTACGAATGTGCTATTTGTCCGCCAAGACCTGATTCGCCCACCGTTTCCAGAAATTTTACACTGATTCCTGACGCACCTCAACAATCACAGCTTGAGAGAAGAACACTTGGACGCACCGAACATAGTAATTTATGGTTTTACTACCAAAACGTCCGTGGGCTGCGGACCAAGATCGATGAGTTTTACTGCAATACCGTGGATTGCAATTTTGACGTTATCGTTTTAATTGAGACGGGGCTCGACGACGCAATCAATTCAACGCAGCTTTTTGGGAACAATTTTAATGTATACCGATGTGACCGAAGCCAAATGAACAGCAGTAAATGTCGTTTCGGAGGAGTTCTTATTGCTGTGCATCATCGGTTTATCAGTAGCAGTGTTGAAGTGTCCAGCGGAGACACGTTAGAACAGGTATGTGTATCGATGAAAATTGGTTCCAAACGACTTTTGCTTTGTGCCATTTATGTTCCTCCAAACAAAACTAAGGATCTCAGTATACTGACCTGGCATATTGATTCGATCCATGAGCTTGTCAACAGAGGCTCTGACAACGATTGTCTACTGGTATGCGGTGACTATAATCAACCTGGAGTGACCTGGAATTTTTCTGATGGCCAGATTCAACCCGTGAACTCTATATCTTCATCGAGGGCTAGCACGATCTTGATTGACGGTATGGATTTCTTCAACATGCATCAAAGAAATCTCGTGCACAACCACCTAGGACGCATTCTCGATTTGTTCTTTAGCCCAATGGATCTTCCTGTTGAAATCTCGAGTGCTGTTTCACCACTCTTACCGATTGACCTTCATCACCCGCCACTGGTTGTCTGTGTACCATCTTTAGTTGATGACGATGTACCTTCGCATGGTGTGAATGAGAATGTTGTGCGGGCGTTAGACTATAACAAAATTGACTTCGATGCTCTTTGGAATTTTCTTTCTGTCATTGACTGGGATGTTCTTTTTGCTGGACTAAATGCTGACGAAATGGCTGAAATGTTGTGCGCTGTACTAAGTGATTGGATAGACACGAATGTTCCTTCCAGCGTAAACTCCGGCGATACCGTTCCCTGGCAAATAAGCGTAGTTTTCACTTGGCATGTAATGAGTACCGTAAACTTAACTCGTCACTCTACAAATCTTACGTTTTCCGGGTACAAACTCTCTTAAGGCGAAACCCCAAGAGTTTTTGGAGTTATGTAAATTCAAAGAGGAAAAATACTACTATGCCAGCTAGCGTGTTTTTGAATGATATTGAAACGTCAGTGTTTGCTGCGGAAAGTATTAACCCGAGTGAATTTAACTCCGCTGTTTTGGACGTTCCATTGAACCTTGTAGACTTGGATATTTTTGAGATAACGCCCTTGATGGTAAATAATGCCATCAAGAAAATAAAATGTACATTCTCGCCTGGACCAGATGGTATTCCGTCTTCAGTGTATTGTCGCACCAATGGAGAGGGATTCCATCCAGAATGTGCCGGAAATCCCAAAAATCATACCCGATCATCATTGATTTGGATGAAACTTGGCACATGAGTTCGGTACGTTGGAAAAAAAAAATTCCACTGGTGTTAAGATAATTTGGGTTCAAGAGTAACTTTTAAGATGGGCGTATGTGTTTTTTCCAACATTTGACTTGAAAAATCGTAGTTCAAAAACCATTACATTTAGAGAAAAACTTTATATAAGGGAATTGTAGGGAACTAAAAAACCTTTCTTTAAAAAAATATACACAGAAAAAAAAAATTTTTTTTCATCAAGAAAAATCAAAAATAATTACTAAAAATAAAATATCTAAAAAAACATATTTTTAATATTTTTTTAATTTGTTGTATGGAAATTTGAGAAAAAAAGACACGTTTTAAAATCAACTCTAGGATGGACGCTCTTATAATAAAAAAGTTTTTCAAATAGCGAACTTTGGTGTATATTTCAAATTTTGGTTATTTATTCTTATAAATAAATTTTGATGTTACAATATGGTTTTGGAGATTATTACAAATAATAATAATGATAATGATAAACCACGTAAACGCAACCGTTTTCAAGATATTTCTGATTTTCTCTCAATAAAATTTCAAAACCTCAAAAAATACGCCCTTTTCATAAATTACTCGTGATATTAAAACAACAATAGCTAACGATTGTTTCTCTTGTGTTTTTAGCCTTTTAAAACACATGTATGTGCCTCTTACTTACTCTTAACAGCTCTGTCGATTGAAAAAGCTTCACTTAAAGTTATAAGACAAAAATAATGAATTATGGTTGGATTTATATTTATATATACCATTTATTAGTCTCGGTCATTGATAATATTACATAAACATTATATAAACTATTGATTGCTTTTATATATATTATGAATCCTGCCTTCTTCGTCATTCGAAAACAGTTTTACAAAAACTTCGTTTTCTGAAATTGGAACGAATGAGTGGTACTTTTGTGTACCTGCAATCGTTTTAGTCTGTCGGTAAATTTCATTCCATTCTGCTACCCCTGTTCATACTCTTCATGTGATACATAACAAAACGACATTTTTGTTAAACAATCGTCACTTTTTGGTTCGCCCATTTGAATAACTCTAATGCACTTTGTATAGGGTGTACATGTTGTACAGCAGGCTGGCATATCTTGCCATTCGTTTTAATGTACCATCAATTGCATCGTAATGGTCCATTATGCTAGTACTTGATGGTTTCTCACTAGGCTCCGAAATTGCAGCATGGGATTGTTCCGTTCTATTTAAATGCAAACGACAATTATCACAAATCATCAAAGAAGTGTCCAAATGTGTTTTGCCCATAAACTTGAGTTTTTTGACATTTTGTTCGGTTAATTTACGAAGGTTTTTGAGCACCGTTTAGTGGGAAACGGCATACAACACTTCTTCATGTTAAACTCCATTTTCAGTTCACTCAGATAGATTTTACTGATGAATGCGACTATGTATGAGCATATATATTGGCTGTGGTACCTTTGGAAATGCAGGTATAAAACATCTCTGGTAGTTTACAGGCAGCGTACATTAGCTGTTTTTTTATGAGAAGATATACCTGACATACGTTATAGCTGCTATTTGTCTACCTACCTTAAACAATATGTGTTACTTTCATCGCTACATCACCGAACTGTTCGGAGTGTAGTTTTCACACACTACACCCGACCTCTAACATCGTTGGAGCTTGGCAAAATAGTCAGCAGTTCGATTAATATGCTTCTTCTATATGACCCTCCGCATAATTTCATCATCTGTCCATTTCACACTTGTCGCCTCTGCGACATCTATCTCGCTGTTACTTTCATCGCTTTAGCAAATTCTGCTCCCTTCATTCTCTGAGCGGCCTGACCGATACAGCCATAAAACAATTATAAATATATTGATTGCAATATTAAAACAATAGTGCTATTTATCTTGTTCTTTTCAAATGAGTCTTCTTATCATCCTGATATCAAAAGAAAAGAGGACATTAGAGTAATGTGAACGTTGTAATATGAAGATCTTGGAAAATTTATCATTTCTGGTGGAAATCTCGATTAACTTAAGAAAAGAGCGAATTTTCTGATGTTTTTTCATTCTATTGAAATAAAATACGAAAAATCTCGAAAACGGTTGCGTTCAGGTGATTTATCATTATGATCATTATTGTTTTTAATGATCTCCAAAATCATATTGTATAATTAATTTTCATTTATAATAATGAATAACCAAAATTTGAAATATGCACCAAAGTTCGCTCTTCGGAAAACTTTTTTATTATAAGAGCGTCCATCCTAGAGTTTTTTTCAAAACGTGTCTTTTTTCTCAAATTTCCACAAAACAAATTTGAAAAATATTAAAAATATGTTTTTTTTATATTTGATTTTTAGTATTTATTTTCGATTTTTCTTTATGAAAAATTTTTTTTCAGTGTACATTTTTTTACAAAGCCTTTTAGTTCTCTACAACTCCCCCATATAAAGTTTTTCTCTAAATGTAATGGTTTTTGAACTACGATTTTTCAAGCAAAATGTTGGAAAAAACATACACCCATCTCAAAAGTTACTCTTGAATCCAAATAATCTTAACACCAGTGGATTTTTTTTCAACATACCGAAGACGTGTACCAAGTTTCATCAAAATCGAAGATAGTTGAGTTTGGTGACCGACCGATTTGGCGTGGAATCAGTCTGGAGCTCTTGTCGAGCCGCTCTGCAGGATCTTCAACAAATCTTTGCCGAATCGAAATTTCCCGCAGTCTGGAAGGAGTCTTTGATGGTTCCGGTACACAAGAAAGGGAGACAAACGTGACGTTAAAAACTACCGGGGGAATCACTAATCCATCAGCTGCCTCTAAATTGTTTGAGATAATAGTGAGTGGTTTCATTCTCGAGCGCACCAAATGCTACATCTCTGGCGACCAACATGGTTTCATGCCTGACGTTCGGTTACCACCAATCTCCTAGATTTTACCACGACCTGGTTTGATCAATTGGAGAAAGGGAGCACAAGTAGACGTCGTCTATACTGGATCTAAAAGCAGCGTTTGATACAATCAACCATGAAATTCTGCTGGCGAAGCTTTCAAAACTCGGCACATCGGAAAGATTGACATCATGGCTGTGCTCGTATTTAACAGACAGGGGCTCTGCGAGTAAAACTTTGATATGCAAGCACTTCCGGTTTCTTTACGAACCGTCAGGTGTGCCACAGGAAGCAACCTTGGACCGCTGCTGTTTGTTTTATACTTCAACGACGTATTGCTTCTACTAGAGATGGCTGCGGCTTGCGTATGCTGATGACTCTAAAGCTGTTTTTTGTGGTACGGACTGCCGAGGATTGTACTCGTCTTCAATCATTATTGGATCGATTCACTGATTGGTGCCGTCGGAATAAACTTATGATCAGCATTCCAAAGCGTATGGTAATGTCGTATTACCGCATCAAGCAGCCGATTGTTTTCGACTATACCATCAATGGCGTCGTTCTACAGAACCGACCAGCTCAGCGATTTAGGTGTTCTACTGGATCATAAATTATCGTTTAACCTCCACCGCTCTGCTGTGATTTCTAAGGCTAATCGCCAGCTAGGGTTTGTGTCAAAAATCTCAAGAGACTTCACTGACCCGTGCTACCTGAAAGCTCTCTATTGCTCACTGGTACGACCGATCCTAAAAAATGCCGCCTTGGTCTGGCTTCCTTTTCAATTGACTTGGAGCTTGAGGATAGAAACAATACAGCGCAGGTTTATCCGGATGGCATTGCGTAATCTACCATGGCGTGATCCGGCAAAATCTCCCGCCGTATTCAGATCGCTGCAATCTGCTGCAATTGCATACTTTGGAACGCCGACGGAAAAATCAACAAGCGGTTTTTGTTGCTAAACTTCTGAATGGAGAGGTCGACTGCTCGAGGCTTCTCTCTCAACTGAACATCCGAGTTCATACGAGAGCATTACGGAGTGGTAGTCTTCTTCAACCCTGATTCCATCGAACAGCGTTTGGAAACAACGAACCCTCTAACAGCTATGACGATGCAGTGTTTACGACTGTCAGAAGAATTGTTTGAATTTGGCGAATCCTCAGCTCACTTTTGCCTGTGTTTGTAATGCCCGTTTTATTAAGTTTTAAGTTTGTGTCATGTAGACAATAAGTCCGATGAACTAAATTAATTAAATAAATAAATAAAATAAATAAATATGCCAACTAGTGCCCGAAACATCCATTGCGTAACAGGTTCACCTGGGGCCTAGAGTGGCCACGAAAGCTTGCAGAAGAAATCCCTGACAATATGGATTTCATAATTCATAAGATTTCCCAGATGTTTTGTGGCCATCTGATGATTTGTCCTCGGGCCGTTTATTCCGGAACAGGTTTCCATTTGACCTCAAGTGACCATGGACACATTTAGAAGGAAAATTTGACCTCGACTGGCCATGAATATTTTTAAAAGAACACCTCTGGCAATATGGGTACCAAAATTCACGAAATTTCGCAAGTAGGATATTTCTGAACGTTTCAGAACCATCTGGTGATTTGTCCGCAACTATCATCGTGGAGCTTGCGAGGTCATGAACATTTTCAGAAGGAAACCCTAGCAGTAAGAGTTTCAAAATCCATAAAATATATTCAGTAGTGTCCTACTGAAACGTAGAGAAATATCCTACCGAAGAAATTTCATGAATTTTGTTCGGTTTTCTTTGAAAATATTCATGGCCATTCGAAACCCCACTGAACATTTTCCTGAATAACTGGTCCCCGAAAAGCATCAGATGGCCACAAAACGTTAAAAATCCTACTGGAGGAATTTCATGAATTTTGATACCCTCATTGCCATGGTTTCCTTCTAAATGAGTTCATGGTCACTTTAGGCCCTACGGGATCCAGTTACAAAATGACCGTTCCAGGCATATGGCCCACAATGGAAAAGAATTAGTTTTTGAATCTAAAAGAATTAAAATTGGTCAATAATTGCCAGAGCTACAATCAATTTAATTTGGTGAGTATCCGGTACCCTGCCGAACACTTAGAGGTGTTTTTTTTTCGAACACTAAAGAGTTAACGGGAATACTACAACGAATCAACTTTTTGACGATTCGCCGGACACTACACCGTTTATCGACAAGACCGGTCCACTTGAAACAGCAACGAAAGTATCGGGGACAGCGTTCTGGTAGCTGTTCACTTAAGATTCAAATCCCGTTCGGTCAATCCTCCCAATACTGACGATGCTTCGCTCTACGTTTGCGTGACTTACTAATCCCCCCCCCCCCCCCCACCTCGCAGAATTCGCTGAACTGGGTCGTGTTGCAGTTGAATCCAAGGGACAAGGTGATGATCTGCGGCGATTTCAAATGGGGCACGATTTCTTGGCAGCAAATTCCATTGTAATCGGTCCATGTCTGTACTTCACCAGCCTCGCTGCCTGCGGAGAGTCAACAGGTCGCCTTCTAAGGGATCGATCCACCTTGCTCATTGCGCACCTCTTCTTCTTGTACCCGTCGGTTCGTTATGGAGAACGATTTTAAAACAGCGCTGTCGTCCGTATTAACAGGGCTGTCGTCCGTATTAACAGGGCTGTCGCCTGACATTCTTAGGACATGCTCAGCCCATCATAGTCGACCGATTTTATCGATGTGTACGATTACGTGATTGAAGTTCGTCCCAAATTATCCTATCACAGCCAATGATTTGCAGTTCCATGTTCCGAGTTTCCAACCTTAGTCCTTATTTCGTCACCTAAGTCTTTGCCGACCGTTCCTGTCCGTACTAACTATTGTACTATTTGTAACGTTGATTTTGTAACGTTGGCTTTCCCCAACCCCTGTCTCGCCGGAGAACCATCGTGCACTGTTTTGAGTCCCACGCTGGCACGAGGACGATGATCAACCGCTCCTAACATGGAGAACAGACGCTGTTTTGGGCCGCCCCTGACATGGAGAACAGACGCTCAAATAGACTGCTCCCTTTGAAGAGGACAACCCCCCTTCCCTGTCAGCATGACCAAGGTCCCACCGGGGTTGGTTATCCGATTTTTCCAATGATTACTCATACCCCAGTTACGACGAAGAGGTATGGATAGGAGCTCCTGGACAAGAGGCTAAGGATCGCAGTTACGCGGCTGAGTAGCTCAGTGGTTACCCGTTCTGCTTACTGAGCAGATGGTCGGGAGTTCAATCCCAGACTCGTCCCCTTCCTTGCCATTTGTCACTTGCCTCTTTCTATCACCACTAGATTTAAAATAAAAAGCAGTCTACTGCACTCTCTTTCATTGATCGCTTCACTTACCACAGTGCATCCATGATCTAAAAATAAACCTGCCTCACTAACACAACTATCCTTCCCTTGGCAATTATAGAGATGCAGTGGTGCTCACGATCTCTAATAACAACGATTGTCAAACTAATCATCTTTCTTCCCCCCTCCCCCAAAGACCAAGAGGGCGTGGCCGGCGCCGGTACTGATCTATAAATAGAATTAGTGACATTGAAGATGTAAAGCTACTCCCAAGCTCCATCTATGTGGTTCTCTGTGCAATTACACTAGTTCTGATCAGTAAAGGAGTAGCAACTACGATATTGCACGGTTTAAAAAAAAGAGGCTAAGGATCGCAGTAGTTTCTATTTCATGCCTACAGGTACGGCTTATCCAATCATTTACCAACCTGCAATAGTATTTCAGTAAGGCAAATTGCAGCGGAATAAACTATTTCTTGGAACTTGGACGAGATTCTCAATGTTTCTGACGTACAAGCAATTGAACGATAATACCTATTGCCTCTCTGGACCGCCTACAAAAAGCCTTAAATTTCCCCCAAAAGTTTTTGGCGTCACGTTAATGACCAGCGAAAGCAATCCCGGTTGCCCTCCACAATGACGGATGGTTTCACCGGAATTACCGATAAGTTCCGTTTCTCCGACGATCAGCTCGACCAGCAATTGAAATCTTCAACAGGATATGGTCCGGAAGGTATTCCATTGCTTGAACTCAAAAGGTGTGTGGATATGCTTGCGTCTCCGTTAGCAAAGATGTTCAATCCTTCTTTGTCTACCGACGTATTTCCGAACTGCTGGAAACAGTTGTATGTTTCTCCAGTGTTGAGAAAGGCTGCAAAAGAATGATTCCGAATCATCGCGGCATAGCTGCATTGGCGCAGTCCGGGTTGTTTAAGGCGATTATTCTTCTGGTGTTATAGGCTGGTGAGCCACACGCACTATATTTCGCCACACCAGCATGGATTTATTCCTAAACGTTCGACAACAACTAATTTGACGTACTTCACCTGTTTCTTGATCCAGCATTACGTGACAACCACCATCAAGTAGATGCTATTTACCCTGATCTCTCCGTTCGATAAAATGGATAACCAAATAGCAAATGCCATGTACGACAAATAAGGCATGAGAAAACGCTTGCTTATCTAACTGCGATCCTACCACACCGATCGTTGTATGTCCGTCAGAATTGGTGGTCACGTTTCGTCACCATTTCCAGGTTTGTCCGGCGTGCATCAAGGGAGCCATTTTGCGCTGTTTTTGTTCTACAAGAACGATGTCAATCTCATCCTCAAATTCTGAAGTTCTCGCCTATGATTTGAAGCTGTACTACGCAATAAGGTATCAATTAGACGTCGTTTTTCAGCAAACAACAGCCGTAGGCGTATGCCGAAGAGTGGGGAGGCAGTAGTTATGGGGCATACCGTCGTTATTCATTATTTGCCACCATTGTTCGGCGGCTCCGATGATATGTGGTATTCCACTGGATGTAGTGGGCCTGTGGTGAGGGTCATAATTAATTTTGATACATATTATTCGTTCGACATACTCGCCAGGCCACCATGTCTTTAAACAAGTAAACCACTGTTGGTATAAGTCGATACAAAATCTCCAGCGTTAACTCTAATTATCTTGTTTTCCTAATGAAAAACTCAATAGCATCCTTACTGTTGGTATAAATCTGTTCAAATCGGAGATCGGTAAAAATATCTAAATTTTTCACTAAACAGCTTATCGTTTACCAACACTAACCCTGCTGCCACTCAACCCAGCTATCAAACATCCCAGTAATTTTTCGTGGAAGTGCAGAGGTGTTCTTGGCTTCCAATAAAGCGAGAATCACGTATCATATCCCTATTTTTTCCTTATTCGACCTGCATTGGGGCGGGACCGGCTCCGGTATTGCCTTAGTTTGGGATCAACAGTTTTTACACATTGAGGATGTATGTTAGTCCTAAACATCGGTGCTCTGAGTAATTACAGCTGATCTGGCAATAACGTAGCAGCAACCGCTGAGCGAGCCATTACAGTCTCATGCTTATCCTCATGCTCACGCTCGCGGTTAACGGCTCGCTGAATCATGTCGCATCAACCGGATGGCATTGGAATGTGTACAAGTGCTTCGGTGATATCATATTTGGCCGTAAACCTGCGCTTTTACCACCTCGGTTATAGATTTGACAGAATTTGAGCTGCAGTGCGAAACGACGGTCAAGGACTTGGGGATTCTCATCGACTCTAAAAGTGACATTTGAAGACCACGTAGCATAGGTCGTGTCTAAGGCATCATCGCATTTAGGCTTCGGCTGTTTCCATTTTAAAACAAAATAACGAAGGTTTACTGCCTGAATTCGCCCTGCATCGCACAATTGTACCACCCTACACCGGAATGTCAATTCTGTTGTTATGATCTCCCTATTACAATAATTAAATCCAGCGGAAATTCATTTGATTAACCCACGTCATCGCAGGTCGATAAACCCTTTCCATCTACCCAGCTATAGCAGTCGGAGCCAGGCGTCAACCTTCATTTACTTATAGGAAGGCGTAATGTGGCAAAAGCCTGTTTGTCCTGCAGCCGATCTCCTGCAAGAGAACACTGCTCAGCATGTTGGATATTAACAAACGTCGTCGTAATCTATCACACTCAGATTGTTTTACAGAAATCTGTAAAATTTTACCGAATTCTCAAACCGGTATTACCGAAATCCGGTAATTTTTTTACAGATATCTATAAAATTTCACCGAAGTCCATTAAATCGGATTACCCAACGTTCAGCTGTTGAGAATTCGGTAAAATTTTACAGATTTCTGTAAAAAATATCTAAGTGTGTAAGCACACATTCATTTCTAAGCTTTTCCACGACAAGGACCAACTATGGTTTCCATAAGCCAGTGTGCAGTATGTGTCGTCTTTTTCATAGTTGTTACTTTGTGTTTGATTTTTATGTATAAATGGAAACAAATAACCGTACTTTTAGAAGTGTTTTTTATTGCTAGATGGTCATCAAATTTTGCTGATTTTAGTGTGTTACTGGTCATTAGGGCAAATATTTTAACGCTGTTCACTGTAATATGAGAGTAAATAAACAAATGAATGCTGTAGCGCACCAAGACGACGAATTGCATAGTCAGCTATCTTCCTAGGCACAATAATGTAAGCTCGAGAAGTATTGTCTCATGTATTCATCTATATGAACTATAGGAATCCAGAGCCAAAAAACAGAACAGATTAGTAGTTCTCATTCTCACTGTGCAGACTAAATATCTTCTGTTAAAAAATAAACTGAACTGAATTAATGTGTACAGTTTATATGATGCGTCTCTGGGTGATATTTCTATTCCTGAATCAAGAAATCTATCCTTTGAAGTTATTTACTATTATTTCTTAATTAAATTTCGAATTCCTATTCTTAACAATGATGAAGTTCGAGTTAATTATAACTACATAACTTTCGTAAACATCAGAGAAGTTAATTAATAGTTTTCAATCCTATACACTGCAACGAGTGGAAAAATTCAGCAGTTAATTTACTCTAAAGGGTGTACCCACAATAGATCCTCTTCAGTTGCGTAGATCCACTTTTGCGAGAATTGGTGTTTTCATGAGAGAAAAAGAGATGGTATACAATTGTACTCAAAATTGAGCAAATTGAAACAGGGTACACCTCGTATCAGCGATTGTTTACAGTAGTAGCGCATTCCCTCAAGCATGGGAACTTTTTTCGAAATGTTGATTGGTTTTATTCCACCATGTCCCTCTTCATCACTCACAACATACTTACTTGTGCTGGGTGTTGATCGATGCATTAAGAAACCAACTCAATTCGCAGCCATAAACATTCGCAACGAACGCTCCCACGTCAAGGTTCAGAACGATAGACAGATGAGTATTTCTAAGAACCTTTTCTATACGTGCAGATATTAACAATTCTCTCTGTGTCTAAAGAATTTAGAATATTTAATTTTAAAATTTAAGATATTTCTTGTCTAAACACCTAAACAAAAATTCAAACCCAATGTTTCCATTGCATACACACACATATGGATCAATAAAATAAAAGATTTCAATATGCACCATGTACACAAACTATTCCTAATTTGGCGGATTAAAACCAAGAGGCAAGCCCTTCTGTCAGCACATATGCATTATACGCAGTATTGTGTTTTGCAAGCATGATAACAAGATCGGCAAAAAACCGACTGATCAGGAGCTAGTTCCCTGATTTACACAGCCTTTAAGCAGCCCGTTTGAAATGTCTGCAAGAATCTACATAACATGTGTGCACTAGATGGGGCGTGTCTCTCAATTTCGCTGGCCCCATAATTAACTAATCCGAGGGCGCGCTTCGCGTCAGATAACTGGATAACAACAGGTTCAGTGGACATACAGGAAGGCCAGTTTATCCTTGACACCTTTATTGCTAACCGCCTTGTTTACAAGTGGTATGTTGCTACACTGGATGCGAATAAACTATGCGTACCATATGACATTGCGGTGTTATGTTCTTTTTACTACACTTGATTTGACACGCAAGCAAAATGCTCTATTTTCAGCAATGCATCTTAGGTTTCTGCACCTTTACGCAATACTATTAACGACACTTCTTCAGATTGTTTCACTTCAACACGAATGCCTCAGCTATCCACTGTAAGATGCGGCTATGTTTACGATGTGATCTACTGCTGAACGTGAATAACCAGCGGAAAGCGTATCTCCCATCCATTAACCTGTCATAAACTCGTTGCTGGTCTCGAAGAAAAAATCTGCCAACGACCTTCATTTCAACACCTTTTCCAGCACTCCATCTCATTAAACGAAATTTTTGCTACTTGGTAATATGTAATTACGCTTTACCACTTAGCGAGAATTTTTTTTTTCGCAAATCATATTCAAGGGATATCTAAGATGTGCTTCCAGTTTCAGGACATCAAATTAACAGAGTATATGATATATGAGTTGTTATCTTAAATAGAGAAAAGTTTTGTGTGTTAATGCTAATGGAATGTGTTTTAGTATTTAAAAAAATAGTCACATGTCATTTACAATGCGATTACCTCCTGCGAACCTTTTACCTCCTGAACCAACATTTCTATAGTCGACTAGAAAAACTCAAACATACTCGCAATAAATATAAGAACTTCCGCTCTGTCCGACTCTGTGGTAAACACGAAAAAGAATGAGCGTCAGCATTCTACTTCAAGTCGTGATAGAAGTCGGACCAGATTCTCATAAACACACTTCCAAACAACGCCTGAAGGCTTTGCAAAATTTTAATAATGTAGTCAGATTCAGGGCTAAGTTCAAATGAGGATGTTCACATATACGTGCTGTAATGTTCGCCCATACACTGGAGCAGGTTGTTCTTCAACCACATTTGTATTTTCTTTGGCGTGTGAACAGGGGCTCCGTCTTGCTGGACTACAATATGCGTTACCTTGCCGTAGGTAGGTGTAATCCAAGGTAAAAAAATATCCTTAAGGATTCATAAGTACATTACTGTGTCAACTCTTGGCCTTTTTGGATAAAAACAGGGTCCATTTTTTGCCATCGGAAGCAACTAATCCTGCAAGCAACCTGCTAGATGCTTGGTCAGAAACGTGAATTTTAGTGCGTTCCCGCTGGATATCAAATGCTTTCGAGCTTGAAGCAGGGTGAAAAGGAGATCCTGTCAGTAAAATGTATGGTCATAAAAATGAGAAGTTTGCGTGAATTTCAATTTTCAATGTTTTTCCTGTCTGTCATTTGTCTTAATTTAGTTAAGTTCTAAATCTTTCTCTCTCTGCTATAATTTGCCAGCCGCATGTCTTTAAGGTATGTCATTCCTTATTTTCACCAAACATTTCTTAAAATTATCCACGCCTACTGCTTCGTTTATTCCTCAGTTTACTCAGGATGTTTGCTTCGTGCAAAAGGTTGAGAAGATTTCAAGTCAGGTGAAGAGGCAGGCTATTCTTTCAACGAAATAAAATTGTCCTCACACTAAGCCTGTGTAGGTTTCACCTGGTGGAACGCAGAGTTTTTTTGGTGCAGAGTCTTTTTGGTGCAGAGTCTTTTTGGAAGCAGTATGGTGCATTATTGTAGTGTTTCCTGACGAAGGTAAGCAAATGGTTCTTTAAACCTTAAAGATGCAATATGCACTGTTGATATTAACAGCAGGTAGATTGAACAGCAATAAAAACTCCAAAATGTTTGAGAAACATCACCCTTGAAACATTCTGACACCTTTGAACAGCTAGTTTATAATGAGGAACATCAGAAAGATGTGCAACATACACCAGATCATTTTGCTAGGGGTGCTTCAGTACACAGAAAAAAAATTAACAGACGTGCAAAATTTCCCCTCATTTGATTGTTGAAATTGAATTGAAATTCAATTTGAAATGTTTTTAAGCTGACAGCGGTCAACAGCGAAACATAAATAAATAACTGTATAATGTGAGACTCTCTTTTTTTTGAGCCTCAAACGTGTCAAACTCTGTACGCAGAACCGACTACCAGTTATAACGTTGCATGTTTTTATATTTCAACTTAAAGGCAACGTGAACAAGAGATGTGAAAAAGTTAAGTTGACTGATACGCAACGCATCAGTTTGACAGGAAGCGATAATATTAACTTGCATGTTCGAAAAAACACAACTGTTTTGGGATAGTGATCTGGTTTCGAAATGTTGTACATTTCTAAATTTTTTAGGCAAAATTTTGAATGATCTTTACTAGATATTAAGTCTCAAATCAGGTAAACTTGTAGACATTCTTTTATATGTGACTACATCAAGATTAGGATGTCAGATAAAAATATTAAAAATAGCGACCATCACGAAAGTTTCAACCACTCAATTATATCTAGTCAGATTTTTAACATGTATCAATCAATTAGTTGAAAATTTCCATTGTTTTCTGGGCGACCAATTCCAGTTCTTCAGCTAAAAAGTTCGTTTGATTGGAATTCTCTTGGTCTCCAGTAACTTAACGTTGCATATTCTCGACAATTGGAAGTCAGCACTGGCTGAGAAAAAGTTTTAGTTTTCTCTTAAGGTACGCGACCCTTAAACCATGCGTACAGTTGTAAACACAGCTCGAAATTTACGATTCCTATATTTTTCCAAAGAGTAGATATCATCTGGCAACTTTTTCTCGATATATTTTCTAGATTTTTGTTCATCAGTTGAAAATATGTGTGAATATCAATTCTGTGTGAATTATTATGAGTCGCAACATTATATTGTTTTAACGCATTTACGTGATTTCAGCCTGATTCTGGTTCGTCACTGCAGGAAGACTACCTTTACTGATCAGATTGTTTGTGTCAGAAAATCCCAACGGCGAACACCAGTGAGTCGTGATAAATGTGTTTGTGGCAAATTAATGGCGATGAGTGCTACAGTAAAGGTAAGCAAAAACCTTGCTGCTATAATTTCCAGATTCCTTCAAATTGTTTACATAAAATCTGAGCATGACGCTAGTCAAAGCGGCCAATTAGCGTTTTTCCCCGGCGACATGACACTTATACTTGGTTTAAAAAAAAATTGTGTGAGAAAAACGAGAGAAAAACATCTCTCATTCATTAACTTAAAGCCTGTTCGTATCGTGATGGACCTCAGCGCTGATATTAGTGACTTAAGCTCTAAATAAGCTCGTGAATATTGGTATCTGATTTCTGCAACCTTTTAGCCTTTTTTCGACAATTTACCGTTCATGCTGAAAAGTCAACGGTTGTGCCATTTATTGTTTAGATTTATCATTGCAATCCAAAGAGTTTGTATCCCGCCTCTCAGTTCAAGGTTTAACAGCTATAGTTTCAGACACTCTTTGGCCGCAAGCGTGAAAAAAAATCAACACTATCAAACACCGCGCACCGTATCTCAGGTTAAAAAGTAGCACCGAAATTGATGTACTTTTTGCGTTTACGTTTCACACTTTTCCCGTACAGCAACATTTAGAGTTTAAGAGTGAACGTTTTGTTAAAGACCTACCTCAACATAGCTAGTGTGTGGTCATGCAATTTTTTTTCAACTAGTAAGCAACTTCAAATTATTTATTTCGTAAAAACTAATGATTGTTTGATAATACTCTTATATACTGTGACTTACTAGAATCCAATACCCGTTGAATAAATGATAAATTAGATGAATTATGGATTAGATAAATGGAAACTAGAAAATAAGATAAAAATAGATGTTACTCTGCATCATTGTACGAAATTTATGTTGCGCGAAGTAAATTAATCCAAACAAATTTTTAGCGCTGGTTATTGAAGATATAATGGGCACCTTTAGCGGATGCTAACTTTTTATAAATATATTGCAAGGCATTAACTTTTTCCATTATTTATTTATATACCTTCAAGCGAAATTAGATTGAAGTCCTATAATATAATTTAGTGACTTATAATTTAATTAAACATGTGCTAACCAAGTCCCGTTGATGCATACTTATGGATGATGAAAACTACGTGATGTCGGACTTCGGACAAACTTCGGGACCAAAATTTTACAAGGCGTAGACTCGAGGAGATGATTCAAATCTGTTTCTGCGGACAAGTTCACATCTAAATGCATATGACATGAAATTTGCTGCCACGACCATAAGACAAAGATCTCTGTCACTGAGGAAATGATGAACTCGGACGTTTACAAAACCGACTGCGAATTCCGCCCTTCATGCAGCCACATGATGGTCCGGCGAACTTTTGGACGAATTTTGAGAGTTGTCACTACATCCGGAAGGTACAGTAATGGTACAGTAACAACGGAGTCCTGTTTTTTTTCAAAACTGGGCAATTGTGAAGTGAAAACTAAAGGTAAAAAAACAGTAATCTAAACGGGAGCTAATAAAAATAATTTTTTGGATAAAATTTGGGATAAATTTTTCTAAACTACGATCCAAAATTCGTTTCTTTTTTTTCTCAAAACACTAGGAATAATTTGCACTTTAGCGAAAACGCTTTTTCAAAATCGTTTATTCAAATCCGAAATAGACTTAACTGATGTTGTTCCATTACTAAGTCGGCTATGGTTCATCTGTCTAGATCAAGAGCAAACAAGTGTATTTTATTTTTTTTAGAAAAAGAGAGAATTGAAATTTTCCAAGTTTGTAGTTTAAAGACTACAATGCCAATACAAATGACAATTCCGATGGAAGACTATTCATGTTCCGGCATCGACGCTCCCCTCGTACGAGCACCAAATATTTTCAGTGGTGTTCACTTCGGGTAGATTTTTATTTTTCATTGGGAGAGAAACCGCGGCAAGCATATTCGCCATCTTATTTTTTCAGTTGGATTCAATCCTTATACGTTTTTGTTTTGCTTAAGAACCTAAGTTCCTTTTTTAATGCCCGGAAAAGGTGACAGTCCAAGTCGGAATTGAGAACGAAATCTACAGTCCATTCGTACCGAAACATTTGGACCTTCGATCCGAATAATGTCGGATCTACAGCAATTGTTAAGCCGACGGAACGTCCTGTTGGCTCAAAGGCGCCGAGAGTTTTCAGTCGCAGACGCTATCAAGGAGCTGAGCCGGTCCTTAATTGAGGTTAGGGACCAACTGAACCAGCTAAAGGAGCTTCCTGCCAGCTTTCGGGGAAAGGAGGACATGCCTGAAGCCATCGCGTCTATCCACAACATTCGAGAAGAGTTTTTCGGTATGTTTTACCGAGTGAAAGATATTTTCGAAGGAAACCTTGACGTCGACAATGTTGGATCGTCTGCCAGTCAGCAAAGATTGACCGGAACGAGCAAAAGGAAGCGCTGCACCTGCTGATCAAGACACATCGGAAACTAATACTGGATCAGGCAATGGCCACGAAAACCGTGCAAAACCTGTTGGAACTGTCGATTGTACCTCCCGGCGTAAATCAGGTGTCGAATTGATCACCCCAATTGAACGTTCGACTACCATATCAACCATAACTTTTGAAAATTTGTCGACAGTCTTGTGCCAAATCGAGTCACGCCTGAACTCTCGATCGCTGTGCCCGATGTCCAGCGATCTCGACAGAGCTGAAGCTTCAACGCCAGGTCACTTTTTGATCGGGCAGCCTATCAATTTGGTTCCTGAGCCCACTACGAAGCATCTGCCAGTCAACTGGCTGGACCAATGAC
The DNA here is from genome assembly GCA_034211315.2 of Aedes japonicus. Classification (NCBI taxonomy): domain Eukaryota; kingdom Metazoa; phylum Arthropoda; class Insecta; order Diptera; family Culicidae; genus Aedes; species Aedes japonicus. Next base: position 277,237 of record JASCZW010000605.1, read on the forward strand.
AATAAGTGCAACAGCAGACTGAAAGAGTTTGAATGACCAGCGGCAAATGCACAAGCTGTGTGTGCTGCCGTCTAATTGATGCCACTTCGTGACTCCAAGGCTGAGATGATGTTTTGGCATCGACGCTCCTCTCGTACGAGAAACCGTGGCAAGCATATCCGCCATCTTATTTTTTTAGTTGTATTCAATCCTCATTCAAGAATACACGTTTTTGTATTGTTTATGAAACTCAGTTCCTTTTTTTATGCCCGGAAAACGTGGCAGTCCAAATATAAGGAATTAAGTTAGCAACATGGATTCAGATTTGATGCTCTACCTTTCAAATGAAATACTTATCGTAAAATTTCTGTGGGCCAAACAGGAGATATTATCGTTCAAAATATCCAAACCTGCCTAACGCTTTCGATTTCAGAAATTTTAAAACTGCGCCCCTGTACAGGAATATAAAAAAAAGAGACCCGTTGAAATATAGTTTCGTTTGCAAGAAGGCAAGAGCCTCTGAGTGGGTTTACGCAACATTCCGGAGATACGTCAAGCCGAATGAATGCAAAAATTACTCGAAACATGTAATTCTGCGAAGGCGAAAATCACCCCATCCGAAACCTAGCAATTTAGTGTGGCTCTTTGACTTGGTGAGAGGGTACCCTACCATCGGTTCCATGACATGCGGATTGTCCACATGAAAATCGATCTTTTTTCGAGAAAAATGGGCGAGCGCATGGCGATCTCATTTCCAGTCTTGCATGCGAGTAGCGTTTGGCAACACGAGCGGGGTTATAAAGTTCAAAACAGGCTCTATTATTAGCAAGTTGCGCAGCCAGTGGTTAGATTAGATGTCTGATTACAAGCAGTTGGTTGTTGATTTGTGACTACATAGTATGCTCTATATTTATTAGGTGGCAAATAATTGTCTGAGCTTTTTCACCATGTGCTTAAGATTAATTACCTGTGTAAAATTATGCAACTGACATTTTCTCTGTTGGTTGAATATTTTAAATCATGAAGAAATTTGAACTTGTATTAGGATCAATCAATACTTCATCAGCGGGCTCATTCTCGTTAATCGCCATTATCCCATAAATCATCGCGATTAGCCGTATTGGAACCAAACAACTCGATTAGTGTATGGGTGTCTCAATGTATACATGTTCAGGAAACCAAGTTTCAATACGATGCGTATATAAGCACTATCAAAGGTAATAATGCGCATTATAGATTTATTGAATACATAACAGAGAGAATAGCCTTGAGATCTACAAGTGGCAAACTGTTGAAATGAAGAATGCAATTCATGATGTATCAACCAAACTGCTGTTAATACGGCCAGAGTCAATAATATTGTTAATACTTAACTAACGAATTGGGCTTATTTATTCAAGAAATATGTACCTGTTGTACATGTGTATCATTGAATAAAATTAAATTATTCTGCACTAAACATTAACATTAAAATTTTCGTCCACGTAAAAACATTATTTTTTGTTATCTTGAGCCTCAGCATAACGCATGAAATACTTTCACTTAATCCTACCTCAGATTAATCTTTATTATAATGTTTTTGTTCGTAATTTATAAAGCAGCTATAACGGAGTCCGTTCACTTCTGGTTTGACTTCGTTATTGCATTTAATTTCCACGATGCATGTAAACGTGTGAAAGTTACGGCACGTTATAATTATGGACGATCATTTTTTTAACCATTTCAAGAATAAGCCGGTTTTAAATCCATACAACACAATTATGCATAAATGGCGCCGTGACGCCTTATCAGGGATGCATACGCTATAGAGATTATGTAGTGCTGTGAAGTTTGGAAAAGTAAAACTCATAACTTTTGATGTCTATAAATAAATTATTACCGCAGACACTTGCATACAAAGGTGCCTGTAAGACATCAGAAATGTTTGTTTGAGGTATTTATTGAGTAAGAAAGATTACGTTTTATCTTTAAGACAAATAACTTACCTTGCAGAAGTGGGACATGGGAACGAAATATTCTTTCAACTATTAATCCAGTATTAATCCTAGTAATGAATTCTTGTAAATAACCACTAAAAATATTGACCAGTACTTCATTCAACTTAGCCCGTTGAATCTTAACGACATTTGAGTCTACATTGATAAAGTATTATAAAAAATACTCCTTGTTTCTCATTTTGTGTTAAAATTTTACTAAGGGAAAACTTTTCAACGTTTGTTAAAAATTCAATAATTTTATTTCGTCATGTCAACCAATAACAAATATTTATTGTAGTTATTATTAAGTCAAGGAATTCAGAATTCTCAATTTTGGTTATCCACAGAATAAGTTATTGAACAAAAAGGCCAAAATGAAGATCAGGTCAGAAGGTATGCATTAGCCCATGATCAACACCGATATTTCCATATTCAGACCGATTAATTAAAAACAATCTGGCAACGTTGGGTCAACCACCACAGAACACGGAGAGACTGAGGACATTTCGTCAAATAACATTTCGTTAAATGACATTTGGCATTTGTCGAGTGAAATTTGTTCGAATGACATTTGGGATTGACACATCATCGAATGATATTTAAAGGGTGTTCCGATCAAAATTTGGTCAAACAGTAATGTGTGTGAGTCGTTTTTATTAATAAGTCAAATTCTTTTTCTTTTTCAAGTTCAGTTAATACAAAAACAGGAGAAATATTCAGCTTCCTTTTTACCGAATGTGAATTACCGAGTCTTTCGTTTAACACCTGCCATAAGATGTTCTTTGTCTCTTTGTCCACTTTATTCACCGCAGAACGCCAGTTTGCCTTGAACTGTTTCTCGCTCACAGCTCACAATATTGTTCGATTGGGTAGAGTTCTGGCGTGTTGGGAGGGTTCTTGTCCTTGGACACCACTTGAACGTTGTTGGCAGCATACCACTCCATTGCCTTTTACCGTAATGGTAAGATGCAGAATCCGGCCAAAATAGATCGGAACAATTGTGTCACTTCAGGAAAAGCAGTAGACGTTTTTGTAGGCACTCGCACAGATAAAGCTCCAGATGTCCATTTAGAATCCGAAATAATACAATCATCTGTATCTCGGTAACGGATTGACGTGCACATAAGTTTCATTCATCAAAACAAAGGTAAAAACAACAAATATCAATACAAATCATTTCTCTTCGTTTCTAATGTACATTCACGACCCGTAACGCTGGTAGATCACCTTTTCGTGGTGCGTTACGCGGTATCAGATCTACCACCGAACCCTAGTCCTAATTAATTCAAACTAGGGAACATATTTGTTATTTGTAGTCAAAGGACCATATTTTAGTCCTTATTACATTTTATGTCTTATGAAAAGTGACAATACTCGTTTTGCAATTGTGCGAGGATGAGCTTAGAATAAATAAAACATGGTTAGTCTTCATTTATGTGAATTCTCATTGTCTATTTGATGTTCTATAGTTTGAATTGGTTATGACTAGGGTTCTGATGCATGGTCAGTATCGGAGTCATAGTTTGTTTTCTTTGTAATGAATCTGATTTTGACTGATAAAGGGGCGCGCCTTTGAAGAGTGCTCTCACTCCTCAAAGGGTTTAAATAGCGGAAACTTTCAATAAAATTTGATTCATTGCCAACAAAACAAACAATGACAACTGTAACAACACCGAATACCTCATCATTTCTCAATAGTGATGAGGTAAATCGACATGCACTAAACAAAGGACACGGGATATACTACAATAGATCAAATTACTGGTCTCAGTGGTTTATGTCCCGAACAGAGGAAAAAAAATGTACATTCACACTTTCTTCTTTATTCCTCCGATCAAACGCTGCACACTTCCGGAGTCAACTTCCTTGGCACATTTGTTCCAAATTTTGGTCATCTGAGTCACGTCCCGAGCCGTTTTTCCACTTTTCTTAAGCTTTCGCTTCATTATTGCCCAAAATCTCTCGATGGGCCGGAACTGCGGGCAGTTGGGTGGATTTATGTTTTTATCGATGAAATCTACGTTATCATCGCGGTACCACTGGATGACTTCCCGGCTATAGTGGCAACTCGCCAAATCTGGCCAAATCTTCACGGGACCTTTCTGGGCTTTAATGAATGCTTTGAGGCATTCGTCCTGGTACAGCTTCGAGTCCATCGTCTTATTCGTCACGAACACTTTGGTCTTTGCTCCACAGCATATCCCATGCCAAATCATCAGTTTTTTGGCAAATTTGTCCATAAGGGAACGTCAATTAATTACGTCACCCAAAAAATGACTTTTTAAACCCCCCCCCCCCTCCCCCTTTGTCACGTTTTTTGTATGGACCTTCAAAATTTTTTGTATGGATCGTCACGTTTTCCCAAACCCCCCTCCCCCCTACTGCGTGATATAATTAATATACCTTCCCTAAAAGCAAACTTAAACTTTGCAGGAACATCTCCTCGTGCCGTCGCCATGCAGAGTTTTTTGCCAGAAAGCTGTCCGAAATCCATTTTGACGTAGGTTTCATCGTCGATGAGCAGGCATCCTTGGTACTTCGTTAAAACCTGCTGGTACAATTTTCAAGCTCGAGTTTTGGTGACGATACTTTGCTTCAACGTTCTGTTTGGTTCTTGCTGGCTCGATTTCAATGTTTTTGCGATTTTTATTGCGAACCACGTTGGATTATCAACGTGGGTGTGCAGAATTTTTTCTTCCCTCTCAGTTTCCATCTGGAATAACTGTAAAAGCGTAGACTGTGATAGTTACAAAAGACTCGGAACGAGAACGAGAGTAAAACGCGTGTGGTAGGTTTGAAAGCAGAAACTTGTTGTGTTTATTATACTTAAGATACATGGTTATGTGAAACCCCTCAATTGGGTGTTGGGTATTACCCAGTGGATAGTTTATTGCTTACACCCCTCCTCAAACAATCACGGCTTAATACCCAAGGACATACGATGTTTGTCGAACAACACTGATGTTAAACCTTTGGTTAGAACGTCTGCTGGTTGATCGGTTGATGGGATGTAGCACAAGTCTACTTTTCCTTCACGAACGCATTCCTTGATGAAGTGTAGTTTTACTTCAGTGTGCTTCAGCTTCTTGGACAGACCGTCGGATTCAGCAATAGCGATTGCAGACTGATTGTCCTCGAAAATCTGTGCAGGCATATGATCCCGAATCGCCAACTCGTCGAACAACTTGCAGATCCACATAACTTCACAGATGCATTCCGCCAACGCACAGCACTCAGCTTCAGTCGAAGAAAGTGCCACAGTTTTCTGCTTTCTACTACTCCATGACGTCGTAGCTCCATAGATTTGAACCAGGTAGCCGGACACTGAATGGCGATCATTGATGTCAGTAGCCCAATTGGCATCGGCAAAACCCACGATCTGACGATTTTCTGGGTTCATAGTGAACACCAATCCATATTCCGGCGTTCCTTTCAAATACCGAAGGATTCTCTTCGCGTGTTTCCAATGGTCTTCCGAAGGATTGGATTGGAACTGGCTGAAGTACGATACCGCAGTATTCAAATCCGGACGGGATGTTACCGCCAAATAAGTAAGGCAACCGATAAGCTCTCGATAAGGTTTATCTAGCTTGCTCTGCTTCAGCTCGCTTGAGTTGGAGACCAGCCTCCATCGGCGTTGATGACGGCTTGCATGCCTCCATGCCGAAGCGCTTCAACACTGCATTGACGTAGTGTGTCAGACTCAGCTTTAACACACCTTTACCTTGGTCATATTCGATCAGCATATTCAGGAACATGCGAGCATCTCCAAGGTCTTGCATCTTGAATTCCTTCCGGAGCAATCGTTTCACTGCTTTAATCTCGTTGACATCCTTCGCAATCAGCAACACGTCGTCCACGTAGAGCAACAGAAACACCGGTCCTGATTTGCTTTGCCGAACATACAGACAGTTATCGCCTTCGCATCGTCGAAAATCACACTGTTCAATGAACTCGTTGAAGCGATCGTTCCAAGTCTTAGAAGCCTGCTTCAGCCCGTAAAGTGATTTGTTGAGCTTACACACTCTGTCTCCCTCCTCAAATCCCTTCGGCTGACGCATATAAATATCCTCAGTCAGGATACCGTTCAAGAAAGCGGATGTCACATCCATCTGATGGATGGCAAAGCCATGTTGATTGGCGAATGCAAGCATTGATCTAACAGTTGCCATTCTAACGACAGGTGCATACGTCTCCGAAAAATCGAACCCATATCGCTGCGTGAACCCTTTGGCTACCAAACGTGCTTTACGCTTCTGTACAGATCCGTCGTGTGCCAGCTTCATCCGGAAAACCCACTTACAATCAATCGGCTTGCACCCGGCAGGCAAGTCCACCAACTGCCAGGTATTGTTTTCGGCTAGAGACGTCATCTTTATCGATGGCCTTCTTCCAGTCGGACCAATCTTCCAATTTCTGCAGCTCTTCGATAGTTTCAGGAACATCCTCGACGAAACTTCGGCATTCAGACATACGCGATACACAGATAATCGCTTAGCTTTGCCGGTGGATTGCGTGCTCGTTCACTTCGACGTACATTGACAACAGCATCCCTTTCTTCAGCATGTTGACCATCCTCACTGAAGGGTCCAGCCTCTGCTTCCTCGAACTCTTCACCGTCTGCATCTTCATTCTCTGACTGCTGATCAGGAGCTTCACCGCCGGCGTAAGGCGCAGTTTGATTATCACGGGTTACAGAACTTGACAAAAACGGTCCAAACAGCTGATAATGATCCAGCCTATCTGGCTCCCCTTCTATCGTCGACTCGCATTCGATAATTCGCGGTAGCAACGCTTGCTCATCCACCACGACATCACGAGCAATGAAGATCTTTTTACCATCATATAGACGATATCCGCCTCCACCGTAACCAACGAAATAGCTGGCCTTGCTACGCGCCTCCAGCTTACCACGTTTCTCCTTCGGAATCACGCTGTACGCCTTACTTCCAAAAATCCGAATCTTCGATACGTCCGGCTTGTGACCGTACCAGCATTCGTAAGGTGTCTTACTCGATGTCAGCGCAGCTGTGGGACTCCTATTAATTAGGTAAACTGCCGCGTATACCGCTTCGTTCCACATATTGCGCTTTAGCCCGGAATCAGCAATCATCGCTCTAGCCTTATCAAGAATGGTGCGATTTAGCCGTTCGCTGACCCCATTCTGCTGGGGAGTATACGGCACGGTGAATTCCACCTGAATACCTTTGACTTTGCAGAAGTCAGCGAACGCTGTACCCACATACTCGCCGCCGTTATCACAACGCAAACGGCTGACACTGCTATCAAAGTGCGCTTCCGCCATAGCAACATATGCTTTGAAGCAATCTAGTACTTCATCCTTGGTGCTCAGGATGTAAGCAACATAAAAATGGGTGTAATCGTCTGTAAAGGTAACAAAATAGCGCTTACCGTTCCATGCCGCAGGGGTCATCGCGCCGCAGACGTCGCTGTGCACCAACTCGAGAGGTCTAGAGCTCCGAGGAAGCGCCATATCCTGAAAGGGCTTACGTGTCTGCTTGCCTTCCATGCAAGGGCCACACACGCCGCCGCCGATAACAGCTTCCTTCTTCAGCGACATACCTTTCACCATGTTCTCATTCACCAACTTCACTAAGCCGCTCTTCCCAATGTGACCGTACCTTCTGTGCCACAGCTCGGCATCATTAATCGCTTCATCGATTTCTTCACATCAACTTCCAGTTCGTAAAGTCGATCCGATCGACGACCAGTGCACACCATCTCACCATTCCGATAGATATTCGCCGTGTTCTCAGTAAATTTCACTTCCATTCCTAGTTCTACTACACGACGGATCGAAAAGAGATTGTAATTCAGTCCAGGTACGAATAAAACGTTCTCAACAACGCACTTCAACCGACGCTTCCCGATACGAGTCACCATGTCCACTTTCCCCTTATGATAACACTGGAGAACTTGACCGGACGCTACCTTGATCAGCACTGGCTCTTTGAGTTTTACAGCGTCACGAAGGAATTCACCACGAAAAATCATGTGGTCGGACGCACCGGAATCCAAAATCCACTTGAACCCCATATCACCATAATACCGTTCGTTACGATCAACACAACTGCTGATAAACGTAACCTCCGATTCACTGACGTTTGCTTTTTCCTTCTTCTTTTCTTTGTTCGTCGACTTCGCGGCACCAAAATCGGACCGCCTTGGACACTCAGACCGTTTGTGCCCCATCTTCCCGCATGAAAAACACTTTATCTTTGGTTTGCCACTCTTTCCAGCGAACGCCGTTGATTCTGCACTCCCCGTACCATCGTCACTGTGCTCCCGCTTGACGCTTTCACTTAACAAGCGAGCTTTGACAAAGTCCAGAGTGCACTGTTCCGCCGACAGGGTCTCCAACACGGTAACGAGTTGCCCATACGATCTCGGCATCGTCTGGAGAAGATAAAACACCACTAGCTTTTCCTGTAGCTTGATACCAGCCGATTCCAAATCCCGCACAATCCGCTCAAACTGGAGCAAGTGCGCATGTAGTGACCCGGTTTCATCAAACTTCATCGCCGACAGCCGTTTCAACAGATAGAACTGGCCGGAGTTGCCTTTCCGGGCGAACGTAGTTTCCAACGTCGTCCATATTTCCCGTGGAGTTTGCTTGCCTTTGATGCACTCGATCTGCGAATCAGCGATATTACGAACAAGCACCGATTTGCACTTCGTGTTCTTCTTATTCCTCTCCTGTAGCTTGCGTTCTTTTTCCGCCTTGACTTCAGCAGTATCTGCACGCTGCACTTGCAATTCTGGCAAATCCTGCACCTCCGAGCGAACGCATTCCAAGAGATCCAGCTCCTCCAAGTGGACCTCCATCCGGAAGCACCAATTATTGAAGTTGGTGCCGTCGAAAAGATACACCTTTCTGTCCTCCTCCATCTCTGCGCAGTGACAAATACCAGCAACGAACAACGAACGCAAAATTTGCCACTCTCCGCGCCACGGGGAGAAAACGAGCAGAAATGAACTTTTCTTTCCGAAACGTTTCGCAACGTCTAAGACTCGTACGAACGCGTACAACAACGAAAAAAAATAAAATAAAAAACGGGGCTCGGGCTATGCTGGGCCCATAACCTGTAAAAGCGTAGACTGTGATAGTTACAAAAGACTCGGAACGAGAACGAGAGTAAAACGCGTGTGGTAGGTTTGAAAGCAAAACTTGTTGTGTTTATTATACTTAAGATACATGGTTATGTGAAACCCCTCAATTGGGTGTTGGGTATTACCCAGTGGATAGTTTATTGCTTACAATAACTTTTGACTCATTGCTCGAAACATCGTGAAATTTATATCACAGAAAATGGGCGCCTAGATAAACAAACCGCTGTAAAAAAAATCATGCAGCGGACACTTTCCATGCCACTGCAACACAATAAGTGATTCCGGATTCTTACTGGACAGAACTTTAAATTCCCTGGTTAACGGTTCCGGTCGCAATGTAAACGTTGCTCTTCAAGCCACAGGTACAGATGGCCTGCACACCAGAATTTTTTTCGCGAACTTTGACAGTTTAATGTGCTTGAAAATATCTGCCTCTTTTCCCCGTCCGGTTGCTGTATAAAATTCCTGTCCTGTGTTAAAGTCTGCCTTGACGTAAGTACCACGCAATCAAACTTTGTCAGCATCGTCGTGTTTGCGATCGTGCCTTGGCCAACGTGTTTTGTTTATCGTCGCGATTTGAAGTCACCACATTCTTGTAAGTCGACAGTCCAGCTCGTTTTTTAACTCTATCCATGGTTGAAGGCGCCACTCCCAGCTTCTTTGCAACATCTCGGACGGAGAGGTTGGGATTCTGCTCGAAACAGCGGGCAACTCTTTTTGTCGTCGCTATGGCCTCCGGCTTTCGATCAGTTCCTCCCGACCCAGCTTTCCTGGCTGTCAACAAACGTTCACCAAACACTTCTAATACGTTGGTAACAGTTGATTTAGCCACATTCAACAATTTCGCCAACTTGATGTGAGAGTAGTTAGGATTTTCGCCATGCACGTGCAAAATTTTGATGCATTGCTTCTCTTCCTTCGACGACATTTTGATAACTGAAGTGCTAACCTCAAAATCAAAATAGAGGCATGATGCTACACGCACACATCTTCAAAATTAGGGGTGTGCGACATTTTTTAATGCACGATGAAAGTAAATACGTCAAGTTTAAGTCGACCAAATTTTTATCTAAACACCCTTTAGTCGACATTTTTTCGAATGGACACTTGGTCAAATGGACATTTCGTCAAGTGACATTTTATCAAAAATAGAATTTTACAATATTGTTAATGTTTAGATTGTTTACAATGGAAAAATTATTCCTTGTTCCCATCCTTATCATCAATACAACAAATTACTGGTCGCTGGTTTATGTTCTTGATAGATGTAAAACAACCAACTAGTTTTTTTTTTAAATAAACGTCAACAGAGTTCTTAAGTTCTAATGGTAGTACAACCAAATAAACTAAAAACACTAATGTTAAAATTAAATTTATTTTGAATCCCGCAAAAGTCAGATGAGAAGCGTCTGCGAAATATATGTCGTGGTAGATGGGATTCAAATATTGATGAGACTCAATTGAATACCCTTTGCATTCCTTCAATCAACCGTCCATGTAGTAATTTGTTGGACGAAATGACATCATCACACTATTACGAAACACCAGTGCTCGAACGTTGATATTGATCTGCTCCAAAATGTCACTGCATTATATAAGGGCCTACCTGAGTAAAAAAACTAGTTATATTCCAGCCACTCCTTTAAGCATTATTGGTTCAATACATTCAAAACATTCAAAATTGTTTTGTTTACTAACACCTCCTCTTCTGTAAGACGAAATCTAAACGAAGTGGTTCATTCTAGAGACAATCATTTCTTGTATCAATATGGCGATTGACAAAATTTCACTTTTGTATCCTCGCAATCACTAGTATGCAACTTTTTGGTCATGTTTATTTGTGTTTTGAAACCACATGGCTTCCCTCAAAGCCAATTTCCCGGTGAATGCATTTATTAGCGGCAAAATGGTTTTAAAATGCGTTTTCAGCTGACTATAAGAAGATAATATCAATACGTCCATAAACAGCATATCAAAACAGTATTTTACGAGTTCATAAAAGTCGAAATAAAACCTTCGATAGGAGTAAAAGGAATTTGGAAAACAAAGTTTTAAGATCGTTGTAAACAAGTTTTGTAGGTTCTCATAAACCTGACCAAAATATGTAACCTATTGGCACTTCTTAGTGCCAAAATAAATTCAAATCGATTTCTAGTGGTTTTCTTAAAACTTTAATTAAACTTCATACAGCTTTGGGAATGTTACTTAGGTTTATTATTTCTACGACAAAGAGAGCACTAGATATTTTCCGACGAATTCGAAGTGGCTCCAGATCGATCAGCTGGTACGAACATGGTGGACTAATCAGGTGCAAAAGATCAGTATGTACACTGGCGAGATGTTGTTAACGAGATTTTGACATTGTAATGTTAACACCAATAAGATGAAAAAATTAATGTCTACTCATAATCTATATAAATAAAAATGAGTTGGGGTTTCCTTTGCCATGATTTAACTCGCGAGCGGAAGGACCATTTGGCAAGATTTTTGCTTTGTTGGATTCGTCTTGGACACCAGAAGGTTCTTATGATGGTTTGAAACCCCTCCCTACTCTGGAAAGGGGGGCTCCCATACAAGTGAAGCACAAATTTCTGCATAACTCGAGAATTGATCAAGCAAAGGAACCCAAATTTAGCATGCGGAAGTTTTTGGAGGCAAGCAACGTTTCTATGGCAGTCAGAGACCCCTCCTCTCTCTAGAAATGGAGGCTCTCGTACAAATGCAACAGAAGTTTCTGCATATCTCAAGAACTAATCAAGCAAAAGGAACCAAATTTGGCATGTGGAGTTTTCTGGAGTGAAAAATGTTTTTATGGTGATTTGAGACCCCTCTCCTCTCCTAGAAGGGGTGCTGTCATACAAATGAAACTGCAATTTCTTCATAACTCTAGATCTAATAAAGCAAATGGAACCAAATTTGGCATGCGGGGATTTTAAAGGCAATAAATGTTTCTACGATAGTTCGAGACCCCTCCGCCCTCTGTAAGAGGGGGCTCTCATACAAATGAAACACAAATTTGTGCATAACTCGAGAACTAATCCAGCAAATCGAACCCAATTTGGCATGTGGATTTGGTTTTTGGAGGAGATAAATGATTCTATGGAAGTTTGAGATTCCTCCGTCATCTGGAAGGGGGCGGGAGGGGGGTTTCTTTACAAATGAAACACAAATTTCTGAATAACTCGAGAACTTATCAGGTCAATGGAACCAAATTTGGCATGTGGAGGTTTTCGAAGGCAAGAAATATTTCTAAGTTGACTCGAGCCCCTCCCTTCTCTGAAAGGAGGGCTCATATACAGATGAAACACAAATTTCTGAATAACTCGACAACTTATTAAGTTAATGGAACCAAATTTGGCATGTGGAGGTTTTTGAAAGCAAGAAATGTTTCTATTGTGGTTTGAAACTCCTCCACTCACTGAAAGAGGGGTCTCTTATACAAATAAAACACAAATTTTAGCATAACTCGAGAACAAATCAAGCAAATGGAACCAAATTTGGCAAGTGCAGGTTTTTGGAGGGTAGATTTCTATATACATAAAAATGAATTTCTGTCTGTCTGTCTGCCTGTCAGACCCTTATAGACTCGGAAATTTCTGAACCGACCAACGTGAAAATTTATATGAAGGGGTTTTTGGGGCTGGGGAAGGTTCTTATGATTGTTTGAGACCCCTACTCTCTCGGGAAGGAGGGCTCTGATACATATGAGACACAAATTTCTTCATAACTCGAGAACTAATCAATTAAATCGAATAAAATTTGGCATGTGGGGGGTTTTGAAGGCAATCATTGTATGGTGGTTTGAGAAACCACCCCCTCTGGAAGGGAGGGCTCCCATACAAATGAAACAAAAATTTCTACCAAAAATGAGAATTATCTTGGATACTTAAACACAAAACGTGTATTTCTCGGGTAAGAAGCATGTTTTGATAGAAGTTTGAACCCCTGCTTATTCAAGAAAAAAAAACTCATTCCGAAAAAAAACCATAAAAGTGCCAGTTACATTAAATTTTCCTTCATTTAGTTGCAAGCGTAGCAGCGCACGCACCGGGTTCAGCTAGTCGAAATATAAATATGTTATTCACAGCAACAGATAGTAATTCCTGCTACAGCGTGCTTCTGTTCTGGATTGTTAATTAGTAACGTCTGTGCGCGTCTTCGTAAACTTTTGATATGGAAATTTATATGGAAGTCGATAACGAAACAGACGGTAGACGTTAATGATTAGCAACCCTGGTCATCTTGCGAATAGTAATGCTATACCATTATTATTATTGACACAGTCATGATTGAAGTATTTATTCAAAAACACTTATTTGAAATAGGGGTCTGGCCATTCGTAATGAGGCTTGATGAGTGATAAGTCAATGAAAATGTTTACTAAAGACTGACGATAACAAGAAAATACTGACTTAAAATTCCCGAAAAAAATGTTTACTAAAGACTGACGATAAAAAGAAAATACTGACTTGTAATTCCAGAATTAAAAAAAAAAAACAATTTATTTATTTTCAAATTTAGTATCAAATCATTATTAAATAATATGATAAAAAAAATTAAAAAGTAAAACAACATCATAACCTCTAAAGCACTTAACAGGACAAATATCTAGAGAGCATAATAGAAAACTAAGTCACAGATATTATACAATTTTCCCCTGAAAAAACTAAACCGATGTCTTTTGCTGAACGACGAAACGTACGTAAAATTTGGCACCAGTGTGCAGAGTGTGGCAGGTAAAAATTCATATATGTATTATATTTCTTTCAAATCTCATTTTCAACTACTTTGAGCAATACAATCAAATATTTCCAGTTCAGTTCTCTTTGTAAGGTTCTTTCAAACAAATTTCCTCGACGTGTCCTTCATTTTTTTTTTTTTCAATGGCATTTTTAAGACGACTTCGGAAACTATAACACGCCTTTCAAATGTATACCTCCGGAATCGGCTGCCATGTGCGCGTTATGACATTATTCAAGTCTTCACAATTCCGATGTTCTGATGCAGCACTTAAAAGTGCACATAAACAAATACACTGTCAACCGAAATAAGTCGCCAGTTAACCTAGCACATTTTCACAGTTTTTCCTGGCGCACCCTGTACTGCCAGGCCCTTATTTTAGAGATTTTTATAAATCAGACTTTCAGCCAATTGCTGGTTCGTCTAAAAACACTCCATTTTAATATCGCCAGCCGGGATATTCTTGCTGAAGTACGGTTCATCTTAGCAAAAAATGGAAAGAAGGTGTTGATATGGCAAGCGATACGCTCTCGTGGGATGAAGAGTTCTTCTTCTTTTACAACGGGAATAATCAACGATAAGAATTGCAGAAAAGCGGGCAAAAGAAACTACTTCTACCCATATACTGGAAGCATAGCGAAACTCATAAAACAGCATTGAACTTAGAAAAAAAAAACAATTCAAATCGGCACAGAGAAAGTTGAGCAAAGCCTTCAAACGTAAGGCTCAAAAATTCTACAGGAAGATTTCATTCAAAATCTTCAAATCTCCTTGCACTCGTCTACGTGTACTGCACTCTTGGTATATATTATCGAAACTAAGTAATTTCTTCAAAAATAAATTGTTTTCAATAAAACTTTATTTCCACTTTATTAAATGAACAGTCCTGATGCAAATTAGCGAAGTTAGCAAACATTTGACGAAGAAAGACAGAACAACCAAAGTCAAACTATTTCCTATGTTTGATGATAACAAAAAAAAATGATTAATCACAAAGATCTTGATGTGGAATTTACAAATGTTTCATAAATTTAAAAAATATTTTCCTAAATACTAAATAAATTTAGCAAATATTACGTGTAGCTTGTGGGTCTCTCACTAGCTCAGTCGGTAAAGACGCAAAGCTCGACCACGCTGAAGGTGACTGGGTTTTATTTTCGATCTGAATAAGGAATTTTTCGTGAATCTCGACACACAGTCATACTAATGGAAAAATGGTCTAAGCATCTCAATAAATAACTGTGGGAGTGCATTTGGATCACTAATTCAAGAGCAGACAATAAGCTTATTGTGATTAGCAATAAGCTTGAAAAAGCGAGAAAGGAAAATATATAGTTTTGACATATGCACCCAATACCATATGCGATGGTATGATAAAATTCATTCATAAAATATGCATATGAGTATGTGATATGGTATCGTAAACAAAAAATAATCATATAAAGATGTGGTAATAGCGGTGCTTATTTTGATTATGATGTATATCATACGTCTAAATCAATAATTTCGTACAAATTCCCACTCAAATTTTCGCCTCATAACAATATAGCCAAACGCAGTAATTATGTAAATCAGTCTCAACCCCGGAGGTGCGATCTTATCGAAGATTAAAAACACGGAGCAGTACAGCAATGTATCGTAATAATGTTAGCCGCAAAATATTTGATCATCTATGATCGACGAAGCAAAGCCTATGTTAGTTTCAAACACGTTGCGAGAATGTTGAAATATGACTGGTTTTCACATTCCACACTCATAGAAGATGTTTTCTTCTCGCCTAGCGAATCGATAGCATTTATTTTAATTTCAGAGCCCAATTGAAAGATTGGCTGTCTGCCATCGAGCCGGCGCAAGAAGTCAGATGAAGCAGTGAGATTGCACTTGGCGAGCGTTTGAATAGATTATGGAATTAATTGGCAGAGATATCTCGTCAAACTGGCTGGTGTTTTGTGGAACCATTGTGATGTCACGGCATGATTTGGTGAAATTAGGCTATATAATGTTGATCAATTATGAAAAACTTGTGGTATAACATATACGTTTAGAGTTTGCTTTCTAGGTCCTAAAATTAAATTCGGACTCTTTACAAACAGATTTGCTTAAAGAACATCGCATACTATTGTTGTAACAGGAGTCAGTCCTACTGAAAAACGTTATACTGATAAAAATACATTGTGGTACAATACTACAAATGTGTTCCACATTGGACGTTCCAAATCATATCAATATTTTCCTACTTATCTTACCGCCAACTATTGCCAGGACATCAATTCTTTCTCAACGTTTCACAACGTCCCAACAACAACGAGAAACTCTCTTAATAAACTTTCTTCTTTATAATTAACTAAAGGGTGTTCAGATTCAAATTTGGTCAAACAGTAATGTGTGTGAGTCGATCAAAGTTTTTATTAATAAGTCAAACTCTTTACAAACAGATTTGCTTAAAGAACATCGCATACTATTGTTGTAACAGGAGTCAGTCCTACTGAAAAACGTTATACTGATAAAAATACATTGTGGTACAATACTACAAATGTTCCACATTCGACGTTCCAAATCATATCAATATTTTCCTACTTATCTTACCGCCAACTATTGCCAGGACATCAATTCTTTCTCAACGTTTCACAACGTCCCAACAACAACGAGAAACTCTCTTAATAAACTTTCTTCTTTATAATCAACTAAAGGGTGTTTAGATTAAAATTTGGTCAAACAGTAATGTGTGTGAGTCGATCAAAGTTTTTATTAATAAGTCAAACTCTTGTTCATCAATCAATACAGAATACAGGAGAAATATTCAGCTAAGCTTCCTTTTTACAAAATGCGAAATGCCGGGTCTTTCATTTAGCACATGCCATAAGATTATGTACAGTCTCCTTGTCCACTTTATTCACCGCAGAACGCCAGTTTGCCTTGAACTGTTTCTCGCTCACAACAGCTTTTTGAGTCTTCTTAAGGTTCCGCTTGACGATGGCCCGATATTGTTTGATTGAGCGTAGCTCTGGCGTGTTGGGAGGGTTCTTGTCCTTGGGCACCACTTGAACGTTGTTGGCAGCATACCACTCCATGGCCTTTTTTCCGTAATGGCAAGATGCCAAATCCGGCCAAAATAGAACGAAACAATTCAGGAAAGGCAGTTGACGTTTTTGTGGGCACTTGCTCAGATAAATTTACTGGTTGACGGTTTCGGTCGCAATCAAACGTAGCTCTTCAAGTCACAGGTACAGATGGCCTGCCACACCAGATATTTCTTCGCGAACCCTGACAGTTTAATGTGCTTGAAAATATTTGTCACTTTTCCGCGTCCTGTTGCCGTATAAAATTCCTATCCAGGAAGCTGTTCAAAGTCTACCTTGACGTAAGTTTCATCGTCCTGTGCCACGCAATCAAAGTTCGTCAACATCGTCGTGTACAACTTTCGCGATCGTACTTTGGCCGACGTGTTTTATTTATCTTAGCGATCTGGAGTCACCACTTTCTTGTAAGTCGACAGTCCAGCTCGGTTTTTAGCTCTATCTACGGTTGAAAGCGCCACTCCCAGCTTTTTGCGACATCTCGGACGGAGAGGTTGGGGTTCCGCTGGAAACAGCGGCAACTCTTTTTGTCGTCGCTGTGGCCTCCGGCTTTCGATCAGTTCCTTCCGACCCAGCTTTCCTGGATGTCGACAAACGTTCACCAAACACTTTTAATACGTTGGTAACAGTTGATTTATCCGCATTCAACAATTTCGCCAACTTGACGTGAGAGTAGTTTGGATTTTCGCCATGAATGTGCAAAATTTTGATGCGTTGCTTCTCTTCCTTCGACGACATTTTGATAACTGAAGTGCTAATCTCAAAATCAAAATAGAGGCATGATGCTACACGCACACATCTTCAAAATGAGGGGTGGGCGAAATTTTTTAATGCACGATGAAAGGAAATGCGTCAAGTTTAAGTCAACCAAATTTTGATCGAAACACCCTCTAGCTGCTCCTAGTTGTATCGAAAGAGGCGTATCTATAGTTAGGAAAGTTCGTTTAAACGCACAGACGTTTTGAACCACTTTTATTATGAACGATCCACAAATTGATCGAAGTAGTTCCATATTATACATTCTTCAAAAAACAGTTCTTGCAACTGCCAATATTAGTGTAAGATTCTTTGTTTGCTGAATTAAGAACATAAATAATAGAATTTTTTGTAATTGGAATTTCGGCAAACTGTGGCTTCACTAAGTACATCCACCATTTTACCTAATAGTTTCAAATATTCTCTTTGCTTTGATCTCTTATTGACATGAATTGCCGCATTATCTTACTGAAACATCTAGCATGATGTGTTCAGAAAAGTGAATGAACACGGTATCTAGAACTTCTACATAGCTTTCGGACTTCATCCTGGTTGACATGGTGAAAATCGTGCGAATATTAGTCTTTCCGTGTTTCAAAAAAGAGTCTCAACCCAGAAGTGTCTGACCTCCAAAATTTTGACGAAGCTTCACCTGCAGAATCTTACTCTAATATTGCCAATAATAACTGTCAGGGCCACCTATCTTGAATTTTTTTTGTCAGAAAAAAATCATATTATTCCATGTCGCATATGATATTGCATGTGAGTATAACGTGGAGGCGATATACGTACATGCGTCCATTAAGCTCTATGTTAACTATGCGTATATCGCCTCCACTTTGTACTCTTATCCACTATCATATGCGATGTTGTGTTTACTGAGCTGCACCCATCGAAGACTGACAAGAAGACTTAAAACAAATCGAGGACCGTGCACTCTATCCAAAATCCGCCCTTTTCAGGACCACCAATTTGATTATTCCTGCTAACGAGTTTGTTTGATCGGAATTTCCGTTGATCTTATCTTACTTACCATCGCATATTTTCGTCACTTGGCAATCGGGTGATCGGTACTATCGGTAGTATTGAAACCTAATCCCTGTAATACCTGTAATACCGGTCAATTCAGATGAGCGACAAGAAGCTCCAAAGGATGCTGAAGAGGAAGACCGAAGGAAAAGTGGCTACATCGCTGCGTGCGCTTGGCCGGGAGGGTCGGTTCAACCGGTCAAACAGTGACAAAGTATCTGGCGAACATGAACATACATGTCAGGAAGCGGAAGTCACGTCCACTGGTATCTGAGCTGCAGACAATGACGCAGCGGTTAAATAAGATGGTCCACTCGATTTTCCCGGCGAATCATGACGTGGCGGTGGTGATGAACGGCGAGACCTATCTCACCCTGGATGGCAACGACTGGCAGAGCACGTCGTATTTTACTTCCCCCACGAAGGAAGTGAGCTCCGAAGTGAAGTTCATTTCACACAACAAGTTCCCCAATAAGGTGCTGCAGTGGCTGACAATCAGCGAGAAAGGGATGTCAAAGCCACTCTTCTTTTGCTCCGAACAGGCCGTGAACGGTGAAATTTATAGTACGAAATGCCTGCCGGAAGTTTCGTCGTTCATTAAGAAATACCATAAGGGAGAAGACGCGGTGTTCTGGCCGGATCTGGCGTCAGCCCACTACTCGAAGCGATTGTTGGAGGAGATGGAGCGGCTGAATATCGATGTGGTACCCAGGTCAGCGAACCCGCCCAACGTCCCCCAGCGGCGTCCCATCGAGAGTTTCTGGGCCAACCTGAAGCGTAAGATCTACTCCAACAATTTTGTCGCGAAAACTGAGGAGGAATTGATAAATAAAACCAAGAAAGAACTCAAAAACATGCCTACACGCATGTTTTCGTCCGTCATGGCGAATGTTCCGGTTAACTGTCGGAAGGCCGCTTGCAAGGGCGTAGAATTTTTTTTGAATGTATTTTTTTAAATGCAAACGTTACTGAAAACCTCCATCGATGATTTTAGTTGATTACTCCATGAAATCCTCAAACGGTTATGATTACAGAATTATTCTGCATCTTTGACTATAATCATTTCGTGCAGGAAATTTGAATCAATTTAACGTAAATATGTGGTTAAAGTTTTAGATCGGAAGTCTATGTAGTTTCACAGAGCTCAAGAACTTCATGACTAAAAATGTGATTACATACAGATTAGCAATTTGTATTTTGTTATACGCATTTATCAACTACTAAGAGTTTATTTAGAGAATCTACAAGTTGATATAATATCAGAACGCTTCTTCTCTCTTACTTGTCATTCTTATCATAATCAACATAGTTATCGTTTGCTCACAAATTGGCGCAGCAGATCGTTGCTTTGTAGCTACGCATTTACCAACTTAGTTCAAAAAGGGCTCAAATGTTAATAGGCAAAGTTAAATTAATGTTCTTACCGAAAGCGGTCACCCTTCAAGATTAACTGAAGTGACAATCCGAAACAAAAAGCTGTCGACAGTATGTTGTATTGTTGCAATGATGAGTTGCGATAGGTTATTAAAGTAGTTCAATTTTCCTCTCTTTATTATGAACTATATTAAAATTATACAATTCGGCAAGCTATTCTTATGAAATATCAAAAATTAGAAAGCTGATCACTTTTATGTCAGAGCTTGTTAGATTGATTATATGGTAGGTTTTCTCTAATTGAGTCATTTTCTCAGTTGTCAGATAATTGACGACTTTAAAAAAAATATTATGACAGTTAAAAACATATTTTAAGATTAACTTATTTTGATTATGACGGTTTGTACAATGCCGTGAGAACGATCCATTTTTTTAATGGTGTTAACAAGAATGAGTCATACGTACATTTCACGAGTACCTCGTCCCGACGTCACTTCCGTTAAATCGCACAAAATCTGTAAGTGCAGCTCGTGCGCGACGTGACATTGTAGGTTGTTAATGCTAATTCACGTTACCGCAGCAGATCAGGTTGATACTGCCTTACAGTTCAACAGCTCAACCAATTTGGAGAGGTTGGTCAATGTCACCTTACTTCGTCAAGAGGGTGAATACCATAGCTCAGCTATATCTGCAGGCTTCGAGCGTTGATTTACGACGGTGCGGTGGGCAAAAGTAAAGTTATTTTTTTCGTGGCCGGTGTCCGCCAAAAGTGAGTGAGTGAGAGAATGAGAGTGGACAACACACTGCTCATTGGCGGAGAGTGAATGTAGCCAAAGCTTTGCAAAGGTGAAAAAATGAATCAAGCGGACTCTTGACAGTCTCCTCATCAGTTAAGGGGGGACACCTACTCATACGGAAAACCATGACCTCCAACATAATAACTTTAGTCACTGCTGACCAGGTTGATGTAGTGCTTTTTGTTTACATTCGTTACATAATTCAAGGCATACAAAGTTAGAGTGTTCGGATCTCAACATCTGGAGGTTTGCATAATAAAACCCACACTTGAATGGCATGATTTGAATTCCATCATTCATTCACAATACAGTTCATCCTTTGCATATGATCAACAATATAACAAAAGGTTTAAAAGATTAACTGAAAGTTGATGGCCAATTCTTTAAGATTCGAATTAGAATAATAGAACATGTGTCCCTCGGCTCAACCTAGTTGGTTACATTTATTATTGTAACTTATAAAGTATTCGAGCTGTAATAGATATTGAACTCGGTAAACACTTGTATAGATAAGCTTAATATAATGCCTCACAAAAACTGACAACTTATTTTACAAAGATAGAAACTTTCGGGGAATGTGGATGAGATTTTGGTCTATACGCAGCATATAGGATCTATTCGTTGATGCAACTTCGACCCAACCACTAGATAATTTTTTTATTTAGCTTCATAATTACAATAAATTTATCAAAACTACTTTTAAACTCTAAAATAGTTTCCACGTATGATTTATTGGTATTCAATTATCAACACATAAGAATTACTACCACCCAAAATCTATCCTAATAGTTTATAATAAATTTCTATATATCTCTAGGAACACATGCGTTACATTGTTTAACGTAGCCAAATTACATAAGTTCAATAGAAGATCATAATGATAATCTGCACAGCTGAATCAGTGAAGTTGTAATGGCTAAATAGATAAGGAAATCGAAAACCTCACTCAAATTTATGACTATAAATTGATGAGTTAATCATCTATTGTTTCAGAAGATACCGATCATCATTATGCTAACGTAATTTTGTCGATTAATATGAATTTGTGACACATTCGATACATAGAACGACAGCTTCCATAACAATCGAAGTATTACACAAAAAAAACATAAAAACAACAATATTGATCACTTCAGTTTTCACGCAATTTATATTTACCATACAACAGAGAACACTTTGATGTTTTTTTTTGCATTTAGAATAATATCTACCAAAGCCAAACGATGGATTGATGATACCTTTTCAGAACAAACAGTACTCCTCCCACCTAACTTACAGCTCGAGTGCACTTGTTCCTCCGAACGTACCGACTGATTCCTTCAACGAATTCACTAATCCCACACATAGTAGAGTGAGGCATTTCCGTGCGCTTAATGACGAAAGCCTAAACGTAAGAACATAGTAATATTACAGTGAAGTGTGTTTGTCATTCATAAAATCAGACAACGCAAAGGAAATCAATCAAGAGCGGCAAACTTCACTCGCACCGTATAGTTGCCGGCTAGTAACTACAAATTGTAGAAAATATAAACCAGTCCAACAAGTTCATTTGTCAAGAATTTTTTGTTCACCACCAGCGTACCACTCTGGTCAATCGCCAAGCTTTTAATTAACTTACCTCCGCAATTATTCTGATCAAGCATCAACGGTTTAAATTCCCGCCTCGAAGTCTACGAGAGCACCGATAGTTAATTTCTTCATCAACGCTATGGTGTCAAACAAATAATGGTTGTCAACAAGTCACTCATTATTGAGTCTCTATTGGGCGACGATTATAAGGTTTGATTTTCTAAGTATTCCTATGATGATAATATGTGATTTGTAACAATCGATATATTCCAAACAATTTCAAGATCTGGAAACATACATTTTGAAGTGAAAAAATAATTGGCAGTTCAATCTAACATTTATTTTTTTAATTATTTATTTAAGAAATTCTCATCATAGAACAACAAACGAGCTTTTTTGCATCAGTTCATTTATTTGTTAGGCTCAGGCGTATATAACACTTTACGGAGCCGATATTCAATATTGTTGTACATAAAATTTTACTTTTCGATATTAGTAAAAGTGGGATGCCAATTACTCGTGGCTAGCTCGAGGTTAATGGGTCACA
Organism: Aedes japonicus; assembly: GCA_034211315.2. Classification (NCBI taxonomy): domain Eukaryota; kingdom Metazoa; phylum Arthropoda; class Insecta; order Diptera; family Culicidae; genus Aedes; species Aedes japonicus. The sequence continues at coordinate 300,212 of JASCZW010000605.1, forward strand.
TTATCGCTTTGGAAAGGGGCTAGGTAGGTAACTTATTTAAGCCATTATTTGCTGCTTTTGGTTGCGAGAATTTACTAGAGTGGAAGAAAGGGGGTGATGACGTTACACTCTTAGATCAGACAAACAAAGGAATTCGCAAATCGATTGCATGTAGGGAAGATCACGCATTCCTAAAACATCTCTCACTTCTCGGAAGGGTTGGTCTCACCTCGGGCCACTCAGGTATCCAATAGTCGTGTCCTGGAGGCATCATTATCCAGGTAATGCCAAACTGCGTGAGCGATTTCATCATGACCGGTTCCGCACCTGCATAAATTGCTATCGACGAGGTTAATTCTGTAGAGATGTGCGCTCTAGCGAGAGTAGTGGTTGAACATACGTCTTGACATCACACGAATGAAAACGCGACATACATCCAGACCTTTGAACCACGATCTCGACGAAACATTTGAAATAATGGAATGTAACCACCGCCCAAGAAAATTACTTGTCCAATCGTTTTATCAACTTTGAAGAGAACTCTGACGTACCAATGGGAAAAATTCATCATGTGGAATTCTTTTCAAAAATTTCTGTACGCCCACCTTTACGAGAGTCCGCCATCTCATTGCCTGGAATTGAGCAATGTGAGGGGACCCATACAAAAGTAATCTTAAATGATTTTTCGACCAACACACACATCTGCTCCCTTACTTGTAAGGAAGTAAGATGGGTGCCTCACCATTTTCATCGACTACGGAGCCTCTAATAGAACTGAGACTATCTGAGAAGATGAAATAATGGTCTATGGGCATGCTGGAAATTATCCCCAATGCGAAATTGATTGCGGCCAGCTAAAGCAACATACACGGTGTTCAATAAGTTCGGATACACTTTCAAAATTTGTTAAACAAATGAAAACATGTTTTTTATTTTTTGGATTTATGTTATTGAAAGCTATGTTTACAAAGACGTTTACAACATTTCTCTTGGAATGACCCCCCTTTGTACTCCTTAACGAGGCTTCAAACGTTTCTCGAACGCGTCGCAGGCGGCACGCACGGACTGCATGGGCATTTCGTCCCAGATTTTGAAAATTACCGTCTTGAAATGATCCAAAGTGCTGACCTTGTATTCGTTCAGCTTCGCCATCATATGGACCAAACAAAAAAGTCGAGAGGATTCAAGTCCGAGGAGCTGGGAGGCCACAAAGTTTTGTCCAGAAAGTCGGTTAAATTGTCCCGACACCAGGCTTGAACCACATTTGCCGTATGGGCTGGTGCACCGTCCTGCTGGAACACGTAGTGCTCATCGCCGTAGAGGCTTCGGAGACTGGGGGCAACAACCTTTTCCAAAACCTCAGTTTTGTAGTACGCCGCGATTGATTTTGACGTTTTTTCAATAAGCACCAAGGGTAACTTACCACGTTTGCATACTGCCCCCAAACCATCACCGACGCGGCACTTTGGAACCGAGGATGTTTATATTGGATTCAGGAATGCTGTCCCTCGATGGCGCCCACACCGGTCATTTTGCACATTGTGCGGCTGCTGCAGCTTCGAACAGTTTCTCGTCCGAAAAAACAAACTCCTGACCAGCGTGCCGAGAGAGGATCCTCTTAGCTCGATCCAACCGCTTTTTGCTGGTAGCCTCCGAAACGCCATGGACCTTACGTTTTTGTAAGGCCTGAAACCAAGGTCGCTTGGTGAGTATGGTGTGAGCGGTTCCAATGAAACGTTGAGATCTGCAGCCGTTTTCCGGATTGAGCGGTTCTTTTTGCGCCGAATTCGCTCCCTCACGATCTTGATGACCCGTGGCGTCCTCGCTGAACGCAGCCGACCGGATCTCGCACAGTCATTGGTCGAGGACGTCTCCCGGTATCGCCTGATGGTCGTGTAGACAAAGTTCCGCTTGACCCCATGCGATTTCAGCAGCCGGAATATATCGCCGGGTCGCTCACCGTTCAAAGCAACTTAATTACGAAGTCCCGATACTCTTTCATCGCGCGTAACAAACAAACAACAACTAACGAGAATGTCAACACCGCGCACATTCGGTAGCGTATGAATGAAACTAAAGCTGACACCAATACCAATGCAGAATATGTACGCTGGCGCACTTCTACGCAATATTGGCTTTTGTGTGAACTTATTGAACACCGTGTATACGGAACAAGGTTCTATGAAGTTTCCGGAAGGCAGATTGTGAACACCGAAACCAGTGGATCCATCAATGCAGAGACCATCAGTGAAAAATCTACTGTGCAATTGACATGTCGGTACTTTTCAATAAAGTATGGAATCAAAAATAGGCCGAAGTTGATCTGGAACTCCTTGAATAGCCTGTTCATGGAGAGATCATAATCAATGGATGAACTGTGATAAGGAAGCGTACACTAGAACTATAGCATGGAGGCTAATAATGAGTGACATATAGTTAATATATAGATTTGCAAGAATCTAGATTCCACACTTAATCAGTATTCTAGATGAGGCTCGCAGAAGCGGTCTGTGAGGTTACTCTGCGAACCTCCAGGCTCATATTATGCGTTGAATGCATACAGCAAAGAGAACATGCAGCAAACAACTTGATATTGAACGCGTTCAATTTAATTAGGTTGCTGTTTCTTGCCGAGAGGGAAAAAATACATATTCGAGAACTGAAAAAGACAGTTGTTTTGTAGAGTTTAATTAGGTCTTCCGGGTGAGCACCCACAATGTTCGGAAATTGATCTTAGAAAATTGATCCTTGGTTGACATTTTTCATTTTTAAATACGCAATGTGAGTACTCCAAGTGGATTTTGAATCAGACATGACTCAACGTATTTGAAAGTCAAAGATTGGGTAATGTCTCATCCAACAGCTTGAGACGCAGTTGGGCTGGGAACCCTTTCTAGTAAACACTACCAATTCAGTTTTTTGCGGTGAAAACTCGATCCCCAAATTCTGGCCCAGATGGACAGATTATTTAGGGAATTTTGCAATGGTCTTTGCAAAACTGCACGTGGACCTCTTAAGGAGATCACAGCGTCGTCTACAAGTTGTCTTGGCGTGCATCTATTTTTCCAACAGTTATCAATATCTTTAACATAAAAATTATAAAGTAAGAGACTTAAAAACATGAACCTTGGGGGTAAGCCCATGTTGCTAATTCTGGAAGTTGTCAGTTGCTTCTAGATTGAAGGTCATTTGGTTTTTCTGACAGTAAATTATACCTAGATTCTAGTAAATCACTACTGTGCGGACTATCTACGGTATATCTATGAAACTGAATCAAATGCGCCCTTAATATACAGAAGCTTTTGAAACCAATTGCTCTTGTGTGCAAAGGTCAGACGCTAAACAATCGTTTGTTCCTTTTGCTCTTTCGAAACAAATTGCGTATTTGATAGCAGGTTGTTTGATTCAACCCAACAGTCCAAGTCTTGATTGGATCATTTTTAACAATTTCGACATGATAGCATGAGATCGGACAGTGAAGTGTAATCAGACGCTGGTTTTCCTGGCTTTTGAATAGCAATTACTTTAACTGCCATGCAGGTGGAACTATGTTTAATTCCATGAGAGTGTTATACAGGTTAAATATTTGTCTTAGCGATATCGGGAGATTTTTCAGAAGGTTGTGTTAATCATATCGCTTTCCGGAGCAGAGTTGTTCGATGAAGAAAAGTGCCATTGAAAATTCCAACATTGTGAATGGTTCGTCGAAAGAGCGATGCCGCCGGGTGGTATCCGTAAGTTCGGTTTTGGAACGAAGTCTCGGATAAAACCTTTTTGGCGAAGTCGAATATCCACTGCATGGAATATTCTTCACTCTTATTGGAGGATGAGCGGTTTCGCGTATAACGAGCCTTTCTTCAAAAGCGTTGTCATCGAGGTTTCTCTACACGGTCCCTCTACAAACGGACGCCAATAATTGCGTTTTCTTTGCTTTGAGTAAGAGTTTTAAGCTTATTTTCAAACTTTAGGTACATATCAAAAAGCTCACATGTTGCATGTCTACGATAATCTTTAAACGCATCGGATTTCTCAGATACAACTTGGTGCATTCGTCATCCCATCCAGGGTTTTCTTGGGGGATACACTTGGAACACGTCGTTTCTGAAATTCTAATGCACTTTTGTACATCAGTACGGAAAGGAAACGATACTCTTCTAATGGTGGAAGAGGATCGGAAGAATCAATACCAAGGGTTACCACCGATGTTAAATGTTGCCAATCAATATGCTTCGTGAGGTCATAACATGGATTGACTGGACTGTTTTTGAAAACTGTTGTGATTGAGATAATAATTGGTTAGTGATCACTACCATGGGGATCATTGATTACCTTCCACAGACAATCCAATGATAGTGAATTAGAGCACAAAGATATGTCAAGTCGACTCTCCCTGGCAGGAGGTTTGCTATTCGTGTCACTTCCCCATTGAACACGAATTACCGTGGAAAGTTCAGATCGCCAGAATCAGAACTGGTGATGGAAGTAAATTAACTGAAATCCAAAGTTGACGGTGGTTTATTGATGTCCTCGGATGGACATAGACAAGAAGCTATGCAAAGATCTTTATTCTTTACATTTATTTGGCAAACTACGATTTCAATGCCTGAGATTATTGGGAGTGAGATTTTATAGAAGCGGTGTTAGCATTTTTTTGATCCCCAAAATTGCGCCACCATATAAATCATCTCGGTGGGCGAATAATGTTAAAATCGTGGAAGTTGAATTCATCTTCACAAGAAAGCCATGTTTCTGAAACCGATATATCACAATCAAAATTGTAGTCAAATACTTAAACAAGTCTAATTTAGGTATTAGACTACGACAGTTCTACTGTAATACGGTGATCATATCTTGAACCTCACTCGACGAATTATTCATCGAAAGATGAATTCACAATGAGGGACCATGATACAGTCAAACAAACAAGTTAACATTACATGATTGGGCTTCATAAAAAATATGACGAAATTTTGAAACACTTTTGTCATGGGAGTCAGTGCTGAACTTCTTGGCAACCGATTTATCGCTTTTGTCTTACTATAGTTGTTACTGGCTGTTTATAGAAAACCGTCTCTTCATAGAACCCAAAATCCTAGATGGGACGTTTCACAGTGCAGTTAGGTAAAAGAATGCGGAAAATTTGTTTAAATAGCAAATCATTTTTGTAAAAAAAAATAAAAAATAAAGGAGCATTAGATCGAACATAATTTAATACTACCATGTGTGAAAGATTATAGGATATTTTGTATAACATGACTTGAATTTGATCCTCATTCACACCAATTAACAAAATACAAAATTGCCTGAAGAGAGGAAATTCCTTTGAAAAACACACACCGCCATACAGCCACAATGAGCCTGCCTATGATGTTGTTATCTTGGTGACATCTGTTGTTATCTTGATCGACAACTGCCATTTTCAGGGAAAAAGCTCTTTTTACGCCAAAAAACAGGTTAAAAATTGGGTTACGTTATATTGGTTCCATCGGATCAGCGTAATGGCCAAAGGAAAATATTAAAGTGAGTCGGAGCAAGCATCGATTCGTGCGATCAAGAATCTCGATAAGAGTAACTTATTAAGAAATAGCTGCAATTCACAGATCGGAAGCGGTAAACAGAAACACACTGAAGAAAGAAGGAAAATATTGCATTACAAAGAAAACAAGAATAAATTCAACGATAACGCACCGTGACGGAACCGCGTTGCCGAAATGGTGAGACTGGACAGTTTTCTGCGGTAAGATCAAACAAGAGCTAAGCCTACATCATCCACAAGCATGTAGGTTAGATTTTGCGCCGATGCAACCACTTGCAGTATGCAAAATGAATATGAAACTAAATCCCAAACCAGCACACAAAATGGTTGGTTTACTGAATTTTATAATTACCCTTTGGAATGGTATAGGAACCATTTAAATTTTGACCCGTGTTTGCAATTTTATACATTGTTTAGGTGACAAATGAATCGAAAACTAAAACCACAGAGAACGAACGTTCATCCACAGAAAAAGATGTTTATCTTCGATCTGCTACTTGTATAAAACTTTAAACCGACATTTCAAATTTATGTCCCTGGGTATGCTCCTATTAGGCACTGCAGTTGTGCGATGTCAATGTATATCCAATAAAAAAGCCTGGCACAACCTAAAAAGTGTTGTGTGTTTTTCTCTACCACTTGCTTTTATACCGGCTAACCATATTTACTTTTTCACACGTTTTTCAAGAAAAGGTATGTGGGCATCAGTGTATGTTCTCTGTGCTAAAAACTAAAACTCTCAACCTCCGCTGACTGTAAGTGACAACATGCAATGGTAAGTAAAATAAAGATCAAAGGAAATTCCAATCAAACAAACTCGTTAGTTGGGACAATCGAAATAGTGGTCCTAAAAATTGCGGAATCCCGATCAAACTCATCGATTAAATTTAAGTCTTGAAATGGATGCGGGTTAATTCACTTCTAGACGAAAAAATGGGATAATAGATTTTCGTTTTTTCTGTCGAGAAGAGAAATTCCTGAATAGAGGCAGCCCTGACAGTTATTATTGGCAAGATTTGGTAAGAATCTAAAAGGGTGAAGCTTCTTCGAAATTCCGGAGGTGGGCACTTCTGGCTCGAAAGATAGATATGGCCTCCTCCGCAATATTTGTTTCACCACCCGATCACTTTGGTGGATCCTCGATACGATTTTGTTCCATTTCCCCTTCATAGCTTTCGTCAAACGATTATCGCAACAACAGTTCTTACTGGTAAACCACGCTTTTAACAAGTTTTCTGACCGAAAAATACGGATTTTCAAATCCACAACTGTTCAGAACTTTGCTCTTCTGTGGGCGCCTTTTCAACTACAACGGTTGGCGGTTGTCTAGGTTAAAAATTACAACATACAAAGTGATTTGCCGAAAATCCGACTTTTAACCAGTTGTCTTGTAATTTTTGGAGCATCAAATAAAACATCTTCGCTATATTTTGCCGTATTCACATTTATCTTTTACTAGTAATCCAAGCGCCTTTTTTCATGGCTTTTACTTTAGTAGCCCTTCAAAGATTTTGCACAGAATTAAAACTGAAAAGTTTTGTACATTTACCCGTTTCTTTTTTTCAAATTCTTGATCTATTTCGACTGTCGTAGGATGTTTGCGAAATTTCTGCTTAATAACCCTAGAACCAATCTTCGCCAATTGAGTACGAAATTGACCTATTTTCCTTATATCTCTCCAGTACCCGTTTTGAGTTGTGGTATGACGCCAAGGCGAATTAAAACATTGATCTCTTGTTTAACCTCAGAATCGGATGGAGACGTTTTTGTAGACACTCTTTTACGCAAAGAGGTGTTCCAGAAAGTATAAAAAGCAAGATTGAAAATCAAAATAAATACAATTTTTTTAAGGAAATTTTATTTTAGTTTCATGAATCATTTCTCTATAATATGTTCTCTTAGTAGCATATAAAAATGTTGTTATCGTCAATCATAAGCCAAAGAATGCATTTGTCTGCTAACGCCTTATCCAGTCTCTGCACAGACTTCTTTGCAATTGAGAAAATTTTAAATACTTTTTCCCAGTCTTTTGACAAATTGGTCGATGGTGTCTGATGCTTGAACAAGTTTACTTAGATATGCCTTGTCCAGAGTACAAAATGTCTCGATTAGTCAGGGTTGAGAACAGTTCAGAGGATTCATAAGTATCAGCTCGTATTGAGCTTTGTTGGTATCGTACCATACAATGACATTTTCACATAATGCACAGATGCCAAATTCAGTCGTGGTTGAAAGTAAAAGTTTGCCTAGGGCCAGTACAGGATTTTTCGGTTTGGAAATTTTGTAAGAAAAATTTCACTGGTTGGAGATATCCTTGGTCAGCCCAAAACTAAGCTGGTGGCTCCATTAGTATTGCAACTATGTGGCTCTGTAAGATGGCAGGATCGGATGGATTATCTTTTATAATGGCCATACACGGAATTATCTGATTTTGAATTATGGGATTTCCTGATTGCTGGAAATACTTGCGAGCATTGTGATTTGATATCAATAGCTTTTCACAATTATATCGCTGTAAAGCGAATGAACAGTTTTGAAGAAATTTACTTCTGTAAATGAAATCAATTCGTTTTTATTGTTCACTAACTGGTTGAATTGTTTTTAAATAAATTATCTAATAGATAAATCGTCTAGCTCCAAACCATTGTGGGGATTGGTATTGGGACCATCATCATCATCATCCTTAGTCCCACCAGCTCAATCGATATTAACTAGTAAAATAATAATGAAAAGTATGTAAGTGTACATACAAGAACAAAGCACTTGTATTAATATATGATGTGACAGAGTAGATTAAATAAGGATTTATGAATGTTCTCCGAAGTTGTTTTGACATTTTAAAACTTCTACATAAAAGCGATATTGTCAATTTTAACAGCGGAAAAATTGAAGGCTGGCTTATAATTACATAATCAATCCACTAAAGAAATTACACCAAAGTACGTTTAGATCGTTACTGTGACCAGTCATCTTACACCCGCCGTGTCTTGTGATTATTTAATTTTATTAATCTAAATCTAAATTAACGACTCCGTTCCGTTGAAATTATGGTCAAAGCTCAGTTTGATCCCTCACATCCGGTTGTGGTAATGAAACTGCTCGTAACATTTATCTGAATTTAAGACGATAGCCTTATGGTTATTCATTCTTTTCGGAGAGATAAAGGGCGATACGGTCAAAATTTGGTCAATATCAACGACGTATTTCTTTCGTTTGCATTTTAAAAAACCCTGAACACCCCTCGTTTGAAGGTGTGTGTGTATGAAATGTTATCCTATTTGATTTTAGATTCACTCTTCAGTTGTCCAGTACAGATCAAGCAAGAAGAGCAGCGTATCAAAATTTTGCTCGCGCATCGCGGAAATCCAAAGGCTACTCGCACGCAAAGTTAGCAAAATCGCCAAAAGTTACCAAATCAACCGTTACAAATGTAATTAAAGTGTTTGGGGAACGTTTGTCGACAACCAGGACGTCTGGATCGGGGGGAAATCGAAAACCGGAAGCCGCTGAGACGACAAAGAGAGTAGCCGGTATTTTCAAGCGAAACCCTAACCTATCTCTCCGAGATGCCGCGAAATAAGCTAGATTGTATCGTCTACAACCGTGCATCAGGCAAAAAACGAGCCGGACTATCGACTTACAAGAAGGTAGTGACTCCAAATCGCGATGATAAACAAAATACGACGGCAAAGCGCGATCCCGGAGGCTGTACACGACGATGCTGACGAAGTTTGACTGCGTGGTAATGGACGACGAAACCTGCATCAAAGCCGACTACAAACAGCTTCCGGGACAGAGTTTTTATACGGCAAAGGAAGGTAGCAGATATTTTCAAGCACACGAAACGGTCAGGGTTCGCGAAAATATCTGGTTTGGCAAACCATCTGTACCTGTGGCTTGAAAAGCAGCATTTTCATAGCTTCCGGGACTGTCAGCAAAGAAATTTACGTGAAAAGTGTTTGAATAAACGTCTGCTGCCTTTCCTGAAGAAACACGGTTGTTCCGTACTGTTTTAGCCGGATTTGTCTTTGCCATTACGGTAAAAAGCCCATGGAGTGGTATCACGCCGCCAACAACGTGCAGGTGGTTTCCAAGGACAAGAACCCTCCCAACACGCCAGAGCTCCGCCCAATTGAGAAATACTGGGCTATTGTCCGGCGGAACCTAAAGAAGACCAAAAAACTGCTAAGGACGAGCAGCAGTTCAAGGCAAACTGGCTTTCTGCGGCGAAGAAGGTGGACAAGGTGGCTGTACAAAATCTGATGGCGGGGTCGAAAGCGCTGGTAAGCAATTCGGATTTGGAAAAGCGGAAGCCTAACTGAATATTTTTCTGAATTTTATACTAATTGAACTTGAAAAGTTAATTTGATTTTTTCGTCTGACGAGATTTCCTGATTTACACGCGTTTTCATGACCAAATTTTGACCGTATCACCTTTACCACTGTTTTGATATTGCTGAAAGCCTGTCTTTACGTTAAATTGTGGACACCAACATAATAGCAGCCATCGAGTTCCACCCGCCATCAGGTTTCGTAAGTTGTCCTCGAATGCTTCCGCCGGGACGGTCTCCATCTGCTCCAAATTATCGGTACCATTTGCTATCTTCTTAGTTCGAAGAGTTTCCGCTTAACTAGAGACCGGTACTTCTCTATTGTGCGCAGCTCTGGACTATTTGGTGGATTGGCTGTTGTTGGCACGTGTTGACTCTTGCACCAAGCCGGACAAGCATAGTGACAATGACCAAATCTGACCAAGACAACAGAAAGTCGTGGCTTCTGATGAACGGTAGCATTCGCACCGGAACGTATTTCTCGTACATTGTATTGCGGTATAAAGCCAAACCCGGAAGCTTTTTGGAAGTCTTCAGAGCGTATGTTTCATCGTCCGATACAAGAAGATGTTTGGCTTAATGATGTAACGCTCCTTCGCACGACTTTTGCAGTGACAGGTTGCTTGTCATCACGGTTTGGCACCTTTCTCACCTTGGACGCTTTCAGTCCTCGCCTCTGCTTCACTTTTTGAACGATTTATGACTTCCCAACTGAGCGAGCCATTTTGCACAGAATGATTGGGATTTTCTCAGCCGTAGCTACCCTTCTTGTCCATTTGAAGACATAGTTTTCGATTTGTTCCACTTCAACCTTCGATCCACAGTCAAGCGCTGGTCAAATGTTTGCAAACACAAAACACGGATCTTTTCGGTTGTTTTCGATTCTTGGCAAGACCGCGTACCGATAAATTCGGATTTTGCTGCCGTTCAAAATGCGTTTACGCACTTTCACGATTCGACGCCATTTTATAGATGTTACAAGTCTGTATGTTGTACCCCGAAATAAAGTTGGGAATTTCAGCTGTCATATAAGTGAAACATTTCAGCAATTCGAGAAATAATTTAAAATCTACACGGATAGAAAAGTGACCGAAATCTAACGTGGATGGACGGATTTTAGTGCTCAGCAGGCTTAGTGATTACAATGCACTTCTACAGTTTATTAAGTTTACGACATACCCCGGTGTATTCAGTGTAAGTTTAGTATACCCAGTGTATTCAGAATATTTCCTTATGAAACACTTTCAATTTGAACTTTTTTCGATCATGTTCACATTCTGCTATATTCTGCATGCAAAATACATCACCTTAATTATTATGTTTTTTTGTCAGATTCGGTCAGTAATTGACAGTCCTAAGCATGCGATTGCTTTTAATCGCCACTTTTGTCCAAGCAAAAAGTCATGCGAATAAATTATCTAACAATCTAGAAATACTTTTCAAAACAATCTCGTCTCGAGAAGCGAAAACCGTGAAAACTGTTGTGTAGGGTCCTTGTTAATTAGCTAAAAGGTTCCCTTTTTTATCAATTTAAAGAAACTTGTTTTCCCACATTTCAAGAAACTATTATTTCCAACTCCCAGCTGCCTTGTGAGACGATTCTTGCTTTCTGCTTACGCAATTTCAAAAGATTCGACATTTAAATAAGCTCTGACGCATTAGCCTATTTAAGGGTTCACTTCCTACTGAAATTAAAAAAAAGTACAACACTTTGGCTGATTTGTAGATACTTTGTAGCAACTGGCTAAGAAAGCAACAAATTTGTCTTTTGATCATGATCTACTTGTAAGGGCTTTAATCAACCTGGCGATCAAAACTAGGAAGATTGATGAACTAATTCCTACCTCTTCAATGTACAAGAAATTCACTGTCCGTTCTCAAGCTAAACAAGAGAGATCAGTTCACCAGAGAAAGAGTCATCGAGGGAAAGACGGGGTAAGATGGATATTATGTTGAAACGAAAAACATAAATTGTTCGTAAACGTGAAATAGCCGAAAGATTTTCTTTCGCGCCATTAAACACTACCGGTTCTTGGAAAATACCTCCCAGACCTTTCCCATAGTCCATGGGACATAAAAAAGTTCATCAGTTTCTTAATATAATGTTTGCCATTTATACCTGGCATGTATGTTCTCATCTGGCGTGAGAGTATTTGGTGCTGAGGTTACGAAAAAAAACGGAAAACCTAACAAGCAATATTTACTATTTACTTGACTTAATTATCGGAGAAATTTAATTTCGATTCGGTAAAATTTGACATCGCGTGGCCGTTTTACTCTACCGTCCCCTACGGCAGTTCTCTATAATAATAATCATTTTCTTCCTCTTTCCAGCATAACCAGAGCGGGCGGTTGAAAGCATAATGCCGCCCTACTGCAGAAGATGACGATAGTGCTGTTGTTATTGAACTGAGGCGCGATGCATCTTTGGATCAGCTGGTATACAAATATCTGAGTGGCTCAATCCATCATCTGCTTATGTTTTCCTCCTCAGTTGTTTCGATTTGCTTGCGATACTAGGTGGAAAAATTTGCTCGACTTAATCCCGTTACAAGTTTGTATGTCATACATCCTTTACATGGATTATGTGCTTAGGTAGATGGTACCCGTGAAAAGAGGTATCTGGATTAACTTCGTCGATTTTATCGGAAACACTATCGTAGTCGTAGACGTACACTGATAGGCAAAATAAAGTGCCCACCTCATCGTTTTTTCAGTTTCTCTCATTTACTTGATTCAAATTAAAGTAAACACACTTTTTTTTTATTATCTTATTTTTTATATTCTTTTAAAGTTTCACTTATGGAATACTGCAAAAAAAGGAGTTTTACTTAAAGAAAAAAAAATCAATTTGTGTTGAAAAACAAAAATAGTGACAAAATAAAGTGCCCATTTCATTTAGGCTACAAAACATAAATTAAAGTAAAATAAAAGCATTTCAATAATTGATGTGTCCTCCTTTGGCCTTCAGGACCTCCTGCAGGCGCTTCGACATGCTCTCGACCAGCTTCTTTAGGTGCTGTGGATCAAGCTCTTCCCGGGCGCGCTCCAGGGCTTCAAAATAGTTATTTTTATTGGTAACACCAGTTTTGTCAACCCTGGCATTGAGAATCACCCACAAATTCTCGATGGGATTGAGGTCCGGGCTTTTAAAACGCCATTCCAGCGGTTTGATCCGACAAGACCGGAGGAAATACTTGATCTTCTTGGCAGTATGCTTCGGGTCGTTGTCCTGCTGGAAAACGAACTTCTCTTCAAGGCCCGTCTGGATCAGCGAAACCTCCAGAATTTCTCGCAGGATGTTGATGTAAGAATCTGCCGTCATTATCCCGTCGATTTTCACAATGCTTCCCACTCCACCCCACGAAAAACACCCCCAGACCATCACATTTCCTCCTCCATGCTTCATCGTGCCTTGGGTGTGGCGCTCCTGAAGCTCCTCTCCCGATCTGCACCAAACACGAACCCGCCGCTTTCGGTTAAACAGCTCGAATTTTTATTCGTCCGTCCAGAGAACCGTTTTCCAGAACTCTAGGGGCTTATCAGCATGCTCCTTAGCAAACTTAAGCCGTTTGGCTTTGTTTGCCTTGCTGATAAATGGGTGCTTCCGGGCAAGTTTGCTATTCAACCCCTGTGCTACGAGACGGCGACGAACAGTTCGACCGGAAACTGATAACTGAAGGGTTTCCTGGATCTCGCGGACAGTTACCTTCGGGTTCTTCTTGACTTCGCGCATGATCTTGGTGTCCGTTCTCGCATCCGTTTTCCGCTTCCTGCCTCTGCCAGGGCGATCCACCACTGATCCAAACGTTTTAAGCTTCAGAAGAATTTTGCCAACCGCTGCTTTACTGATACTGTACTTCTTAGCGACAGCCCAGTGCGATTCACCGTTTTGCACATCACGAACGACCAATTTTCGGATACACAAGGGAATTGCTTTCGAAAGCACTGCGTTCTCCATTTTTTTCAATTGAATCAAATGCGATCACGTTTACAAATGCACCAGGTTGAGCCGTTTGCTTCAAAACATGTCAAAATATCAAAATATAAACAATCGAGGGTCTTCCAATGGAAACTTATCGAAAACATATCGATTTTTGAAGTGGGCACTTTATTTTGTCACTGTTTTTTTTTTTCAACACAAAAAGTTTTTTTTTTTTTCTTTAAGTAAAAGCCCTTTTTTTCAGTATTCTATAAGTGAAACTTTAAAAGAATATAAAAAATAATATAAGAAAAAAAAACTACACTGTGTTTAATTTGAACCACGTAAATGAGAGAAATTTAAAAAACGAAGTGGTGGGCACTTTATTTTGCCTATCAGTGTATGTGGATCTAACAAGAACACCGTTTAGTTCTTATTTAACCATATGGTGAATTATGTAATTGAATATTTTAAAACTTAATTTAACTTTTTCAGCATATTGAATCATATTGCAATAATTGCGATATCTAATCGATATTAAATCTAGAATTTCATTTGAATATCAAAATAATTTTATAATCTCTGCATGGCGTCGCGTCTTGCGAATGTAATCTTCTACTGTTATCAGTGTAAGCTAGCTCGAATATTTCTCAATGTGAAACCTGTGTGATACCTGTGAAACGCCCAATTACTCCGTAATAGTTGCTAGTGATCATATGAACAGTATACTGGGATATTCGACAAATTAAATTTGTTTGTTTCGAATCGAATACAACTTCTGCTTCGTCAACTGGCTAAAATCCTACTTGATAGATCGTCGCTTGGCTGTGAAAGTTGGAACAGCCCAGTCTAGCTATTTTTCAAACTCTTTCGGTATTCCTCAGACCGCTGTTATTTTCCCTGTTTTTAAACTATTCGTGCGCTGTACTTTCACGAGGGTGTCGCATTTGTATGCAGATAATTTGAAAATCTATCGTATTGTTAGCTCAATTGAAAAGTGTCAGGACCTTAATTGACTCATAGATGTTTTTACGAAATGGTGTGGAATCAACGAGCTAACCATCAGTACCTCGGTGATCTCATTCACTCGCAAAAAAAAAAGAGTGTTCGTGATCAAAGACCTTGGAGTACATCTGGACATGAAACTCACCTTTAGAGAGCATTAATCATTTGTAATCTCTAAAGCTAACCGAAACTTGAGATTTCTCTTAATAATTGCCGTTGGTACGATCCGTTCTGGAGTATGCTGCTGTGGTGTGGAGTCCATATACTGGAATCTGTACATCGAGGATTGAAGCTGTTCAGTCACGGTTTGTTCGCTATGCGCTGAGGTTTTTGCCATGGCGTGATACTACCGATCTGCCTCCGCATCAAAATCGTTGCCGGCTTCTTGAAAAGGACACATTGAGCAGGAGTAGGTAATTGGAAAGAGTTTTATTTGTGCAAAAATTGTTAACCGGTCTCATAGATTCTCCTATAGTATCTATAGTATCTACTATAGTATCTTGGCTCAACTCAACATTAATGTCATTCCCCGTAATTTGAGACGCACTGATTTCCTTAGGCTAGATTTTAGACGCATCGATTATGGTCAGAACGATCCACTACGTGTAATGTGTTGTACGTTTAACAGTGTGTACAGTAGCCTGGGACACGGACATGTGAAAGAAAAAGATATTCGCTCCTTATTAATTCTTGGAAGCCTATTTAGTCTTATAATAACTTCGCAAAATTTCAGCTCAATCGGTGGAACTATATTTTTGCGCCCGAGGTTTTATTTTACATAGGATTTTATATGGGAAAACTTACTTTTACATAGAATAATCTGGCGAGGTGACCCGTTGCCGTCTAAAAATAAGTGAACCCAATTGTCTTCTTGGAAATTTCACAAGAAAACTTTTCTTCGGAAACCGCAAAGCAATCCGACGATTGTGGAAAAATTTATTAAGCAAAAACTGGTTACAATCCAAACGAACGGCGCATTGAACTGTTTTTCCTAACAACACTGCCACCTGCAGCATGGCCGATGCGCATGATATCGGCTTCTCTCCATGCCGAGTAAATGCCCCACAACAACGTGGTTGCTTCGCGCCAATAGCAGTAGGCTACAGGCAGTGTTGTTAGGAAAAACAGTTCAATGAGCCATTCGTATTAATTGTAAAAAGTTTTAGCTTAATCACTTTTTCCACAATCGTTGGATTGCTTTGCGGACTCCAAAGAAAAGTTTCATTGTAAAATTTCCAAGAAGACAATTGGGTTCACATATTTTTAGATGGCAACGGGTCACCTCGCCAGATTATTCATGTAAGTAGTTTCCATATAAAATCTATGTAAAATAAGACCTCGAGCGTAAAATACAATTTCACCGATCGAGCAGAAATTTTGCACAGTTATTAAAAGATCTATTAGGCTTCCAAAAATTAAAGGGAACTTGAATTTGACCCAGGCTAGTGTACAGTTTGTTTGACTTTTGTATTAATACTAAAAGTTTTAGGCAACGATTGCTGAATTCAAATATGTTTATTTAGTTTGTTTAGTTAAGGTTTTATTCATGTAGACCGTGTTGCCAGATGAATGTCACAATATATAATAATAATAAAAATAATAATAATAAAAATAATAATAATAATAATAATAATAATAATAATAATAACAAAATAATGCTCAGGTCATAATAATAAAACGCCTCAGGTCTGCTTCATATCTGTTCATTAAACGCTTTATTTATAAAATCTTGAGGATAATTTCGCTCTGTCTATTTAACGATAAAAAATATAATAATATACCCGCATTTCATTTTTTTTCATTACGACAAGTGGAACTATTGAAACAACAATTTTAAAATTTCATGAAAGAATAATGATTTCAATACAACACCATTTTGTTTCACCACTAAACACGCTAAAACAGACTACTTAAACAAACGAACTAACGAATTTCAAACCCAAAAAAAAACGTTGTATATTCCGACAGGCCAGCTTGCTGTCACTTTGCATAAATGTCACTGTGTGAACTACATACCAGTTTGTAAAAATAAAAATTATTAGTTTTTTTTAGTTTCAAAATTAGTTGTAAAAATAAAAATTATTAGTTGTTTTTAGTTTCAATTTGAGAAAAAAAGGCTGTTTTGCAGCGATTTCGACTTTCAATCGCTCAAATAATGCACATTCATACTAGTTGTTGATGGTTTTATTCGTTTCGAAGTAGTCTACGAAGAGTTTGCCATGACAATCCCAGAAAACCGACGCCAAAATCTTTCCGAACCGTTGAGCCGCCCTAGGCCACTTCGGAGCACTTGTGTCGGCTTTAGTCCATTGCCGGGAACTCATTCTGTTCGCTGGTGTTTAAATGTGAATCCAGGCTTCATCAACAGTTATGGAAGAAAAACAAAGGTTTTCATCAGGGAAGGTCCATTAATTATGACACGTGGTAGGGGGGGAGGTTGAGAAAACGTGACGATCCATACAAAAAAAAATGAAGGTTCATACAAAAAACGTGACAAGGGGGGAGGGGGGTTATAAAAAGTCACTTTTTGCGTGACGTAATTAATGGACGTTCCCTCACTGGAGTGACGATAAATGGACAAGTTTACAAAGCATCGTCAGAAATTAATTTTGCCATTTATTCAACTACACGAAGGTTCCGTGAAGTTCTGACCTGACTTAACCAGCTGCTACTACCGCCGTAAAATCATAGAACGGTACAAGCAGAATAATGTTGATTCTTATATCTTTGTTTTTGTTTCGATTCGCTTTGTTTATATGAACAGAATATTTTTTGGGTTATTCGTGGGGAGTTATGTTCTGAGGGATTGTTTATTTGTTTATTTGTAAAAAAAAATTAAAACCATACATCGATCTTGAGGACATGCGGGATCAAGTCCCTATCACTTCGAAGTTTTCTGAGCACAAACCTCAAATACTATTAGGAGCTCAATCGTGAAATTTTCAAGAATCGTTTGCTCCGCTGGAGCATCCATTGGTTAGCAATTTTAGCGTTATTTGTTTTGTTTTGTTTGTGATTTTCAGACTCATAAATCGTGACGTGATAATTCACCTTACTTATAAATCATATAAAAAAAGGACTCCCTTATTTTCACCTTAACTCCGTGTGTCAATTGCTCCAAAAACTGTGGAAAATCTCCAACGAAGTACATTTCGCGTCAGATGGAAGTCAAATACTGACGCCACCCTATTGAACATTCGCTGCAACCCGCGGATAGCGCTACTTAACCCATAGTTGGTGCGGCGAAAAGAAGCCTCGGTTGGCTCAACTGATGTTGCGATGCGTTGCGAATTTGACAGTTTTCCATAGGTTTTCTGTCAATTTACGTCAACGCATCCTCAACGTATCAATGGGTGACTCTTCAGCATTAAGTTGTTGCGCATCGGCCTTGGTTGAACATTGATGTTGTTTTGTTGCAGGATTGTATCACAGTCGGTTCTTCCATGTAGAGTATCTGTGACAGTCTCTACGGACTCGCAGAGGCTCCATGTTCACTAATCGACAACGACTTTCATAGCTAGGAAGACGAAATGGATCCCGCAAGGTAGTCTACGAAGCGCGTTGAATAGATTCGATTCGCTCGGCGCCATTATCGAAGTTCGGGCTCCAAACTGCTGAACAGTACTCCAGTGTAGATCGCACGAGAGAACGATAGACCGATTTTAGGCAGTGGATGTCGCTGAAATGTTTCGCCACCTTGAAAGCAGCACCAAGAGTTCTTGAAGCTCCATCAACAACATATGAAATATGATACGAATACGTCAGTTTAGAATCCAGCTGAACGCCTAGGTGTTTAACGCACTGCATTTGTTCGATGGTCGTACCGAGATGATTGTACTTGAAGACAATGGGTTGTTTCTGCCATGAAAAGGTTATGACTTAGCACTTAGCCGGGTTGACAGCCAATCGATTTAGAGGACACCAATCAGCAAAGGCATCAATCTGTCCTCGGAGGAAACGGCAGTTGGCTATTGAGCAGACACGCAGAAAAAATTTCAGGTCTCCGGCGAACGACAGTCGTAGTCCTCCGATAACAAGATGTACGTCGTTGAAGTAAAGAAGAAATATCAATGGTCCCAAATGGCTGCCCTGCGATATCCCGGACGTGGCGCAAAAACTTTTCGATCGAATGTCGCTTAAAGCAACTGTCAGTTGCCACCTGTACGATAAAAACGAAACCATCTTAAGAGATAACCGCCAACTCCTAGTAGCCTGTCAAGTTTAGCGATCGCAATATCGTGATTCAGCGTGTCGAAAGCTGCCGTTCAATCTGAGTAGATCACCTCCGTTTGGCATCGAGCAATCATACTGTCAGTGATGTATGACGATAGGCACAATATGTTTGTTGCTCAGCTGAAAACCCGTGCTGATCGGCACTCAAAAACTGCTTACTACACAGCAAAAAAGTTGTTGAATGTTACACAGAATCAGATGCACATAGGTCATTCCATCGGTTGTGTAATGTTAGGTTGTCTCGATGTAGACAATAAAATGATGCACTGCTTATCGATGTAATTTGGTTAATGTAAACGAGGCAACGTAACTCATGAATTGTTGTTTTTTTTTTTATGAGATCCTTCCTCATTTTATTGCCACCAACTATTTTATTAGGAACAGTAGAAATTTGCAATATCCCAGTACATTTATTAGTGCAAATAAAAACAAAAATAAATGTGTTAATTGAATCTAAAGTTCAGTATAGCCATGAAATTTTCTTTTTGTCTTAACTTTTTATAAATCATTTATGCTAAAAATGTCTACTGTTCCTTTAACAACTATATAACGGGGATTCCCTGGGGGGGTAGCCTAAGGCAGTCGAAGGATTTGTTTACTGGACAAGGATTCGTGGAGTCGCCAGTCCCTTGTCATGCGAAGACACGCGGCCTTCTCGCCGTAGTCTTCCGAAGGTCCTCACTGAGATCGGCTGACCCTGCTACAAGAAGCCATCACGTAGGCTATTCTCTCAGAACAACCTGCTGAGAATAGTCCTGCGACCATAGGTAATCCTTGCACTGATGGTGGGTTCTTATTACACACATCACATCACATCACGAGGCAACGTAACACATCGAGACAACGCGAATCATTGCGACGTACTAAATAGTCACGACGCAAAGAAAGCAATGTAAAACTAATAGTGTAAATGTAATTTTCGGATGTTATTAGATAATAATAAAAAAACGTTTACAGCGGAAATTAAAACACAAGGATGGTTTTATTTTTAAAACTAATACAGATATCTTATTGACAAACACCGAATAAATTCTTTCTGGCTCGTTGCAAAACAAAATAAACTGTTACCGAGCATCTAACCCTTACATTATGAATGGCATGAAAACTACCATATTAATTCTTTATCATTGCGATTTGGTTAACAATAACAAATGCAAATCCTAATATTAACAACGACACATCCTAGGCATTAACAGGAATTACATTAATCTTGATCATGTCACAATAGATTTTCATTACGAAAGGAAGAAGATATGAATGAATTTATAAAAATGTGAAATTTTACATCAATGGAAGATTCGCTCCCGCGCCTGGGTAATATCATCCTCGGTTGGCTTTTTCGTTTGCTTTCGCCCGGAACTGCCAACCCTATCCAACCTCCGGCAAGCGATCGTTGCGTAGTGCGAAACTGCGTTTCTTACCCTTAAAACTAGTTCAAGAAAATCTCAAGACCAACTATTTCCAGCATAATTAAGCGAGATCGTTCTAGTAAAGTAAGCATTCTAAAAGAAATCGAATCCCGTTGCGCTATCGTCGTCTGTAAATGCGAAACAGTCCTGATCTTTCTTGCCGCCACTTTGTGATCCAGACTGTGCAGTGGATTTTGGCGGACTAACAAGAAAGTCAAAATCTGACGTATTTCCATCGCTTCCTCAACCTTCTCCGTGGTCATCTCTTAGACCAGGCGCCCACTGATGTGGCGGAGCTGTGACATCTGCTAGCATGCTAAAATATCTTGTCGACGTTCGCCTCACGCCACAAGACTTTGACTCGATATTTTGACATGTTATGTGATGCCACACTTCCTCCACATCAGTGGGCGCCTCGACTTAGATTGCTTTCTCTCGGTGCGACGG
This sequence comes from Aedes japonicus, assembly GCA_034211315.2. Taxonomy (NCBI): domain Eukaryota; kingdom Metazoa; phylum Arthropoda; class Insecta; order Diptera; family Culicidae; genus Aedes; species Aedes japonicus. The sequence goes on from JASCZW010000605.1 coordinate 321,074, forward strand.
GAGATAGATCGAACCCTAGATCGCTGCTACCTTCACGATCATCCATATCGAACGACGAAATGCTGCCCGTATCGAAGAAAGACACGAATCCAACGGAGGAGAAGCACTACCGAACGAAAAGTTGTCGTCTTCAACGGTTTTCTGGGGTCTTGTTCTTGGAGCTCATGTCCATAGGATCTCCTAGCAGTTGTTGTTCCAATTGCTGTGGTAGTAGAAATGGTTAATGAGTTTTCGTCTGTTCAGCTGGTTGCTGCTTTAGTATTGGCTTTGTTTGGCGGTTCGATTTTTCTTGAGAAAACCGTAAGCCTCCCAAACCTGCCTGGTCTAATTCTGACCTCAAACACTTGAAACGAGTTAAAAGGGCTGCTTTGAGGAAACACAGCAGATATCGCACCGATTCCACGAGGGCAAACTACGCTCGCGCTAACGACGATTACAAAAACCTCAATAACAGCTTGTACAACGCCCATCAGTTTCAATTGCAGAGTCGTCTCAAAACGAACCCGAAAAGCTTCTGGTGGTTTGTGAACGAACAACGGAAAGAAACCGGCTTACCCTGTACTATGACTGATGGCACTGTTGAAGCTGACACTATCGTGGAGATCGCCAGCTTGTTCCGTACGCAGTTCAGCAGTGCCTTCTGTGACGAAATTCTGGACGCCGAGAGCCTCGAAGCGGCTACTAGCAATGTTCCCCGCATGTCTGTATTTGGCTCTGCTTTCACTAATCATAGTGATAGGGTGATTTCAGCCGGGAAGCAGATGAAAACTTCAACTGGATGCGGTCCTGACGGTATTCCTTCAATTGTCCTGAAGCGTTGCGCCCCTGGCTACGGTGGTCAATTTGTCTGTAACGTCCGGCGAGTTTCCTGAATGCTGGAAAAACTCATTTGTATTTCCAATACACAGGTATGCAAACGGTCCATCGCCAACTATCGTGGGATTGCTGCACTAAGCTCTGTATCCAAGCTATTTGAACTAATTGTTCTCCAAAAGCTGGTCAATGACTATTCACAGACTATTTCTCCAGACCAACACGGTTTTGTGCCCAAGCGCTCGACGGTGACCAATCTAACCGTATTTACATCGTTCATCATGCGCGAAATGGAACGCGGTCATCAAGTAGACGCCATTTACACAGATCTCTCTGCGGCCTTCGATAAAATGAACCATCAGATCGCCATTTCTTAATACGGCAATATGGGGGTTCACTATCAACTGTTGAACTGGCTCCGTTCATACCTGACTGGTAGAACTATGTCCGTGAAGATTGCAGATTACGCCTCATCTAGCTTTCCGGTAATATCCGGCGTTCCTCAAGGTAGCCACCTTGGCCCATTCCTTTTCCTGCTATATATGAACGACGTGAACTTGGTCCTCAAATGCTTGAAATTATCCTACGCGGATGACCTGAAGCTGTACTTCGTTATAAAATGTCCGGAAGACGCCCTCTTTCTTCAGCAGGAACTGCAAGTGTTCGATAACTGGTGCCGAATCAACAGAATGTCCTTAAATGTATCCAAATGCTCAACTATCTCCTTCGGCCGAAAACGTGCGATGTATCTCCACGACTACATACTTCGAGGTACGCGCTTGAAACGAGAAACAACGGTCAAGGATCTGGGAGTAATGCTCGACTCCAAACTGTCGTTCAAGGTTCACATTTCGTATATTGTTTCCAAGGCCTCTTCGCAGCTAGAATTTATGTTCCGCTTCGCAAAAAACTTCAAGGACGTTTACTGTCTGAAGGCATTATACTGCTCTTTGGTTCGCCCTTTCTTGGCTACCTGTGCCATCGTTTGGTCCCCTTTCTACCAAAACGCAGTCCAGAGGATCGAAGCTATTCAGCGAAGGTTCCCAACATACATCGGTGTTGAATTAGAGCTTGTTCGAACAAATTTGGAGAAGCTATTCAGCTATTCTAGAAGAAACAGCTTAATAGCTTCTCCAAATTAGCTTGAACAAGCTCTAATTCAACACCGATGTTTGTTGGGTTTATACGCTTTGCTTTGCGATATCTTCGCTGGCAAGACCCTCGCAGATTGCCAAGCTATGAAAGTCGGTGCAAGCTCATCAACCTGGATCTGTTGGAAGGTAGGCGTATGGTAGCCAAAGCGTGTTTCATTGGTGATCTGCGTCAAGGAAATGTTGATTGTTCTGCTCTACTGGATCTCTTGACCATCAACACTCGACGACAAAATCTCTGTTTACAACAGTTCTTCGTGTTCCGGCACTCAAGGACCAACTACGGCAAACACGAACCTGTGCAAAGCATGTGCCGCGTTTTCAACAGCTGTTATAATGTGTTTGATTTTAATGTATTCCGTGAGGTTAATAAGCGTTGTTTCCGTATATGTTTTTGTTAAGTTTTGTTAATTTTCGTATGTAATTTAATTTTTTAAAGGGTCATTGGGATGAACATTTTTATCTGTTGATGAAAATAAATAATAATAATAATAATTCGGGTTTCAATCGTCCGAGACTTTCCTCAGTAGTAGATGTCGCTGCATTGCTGGTGGCTTCACTGGACGGTTGCTGACTAGTTTTTGCTCCGTGGTCGCAGCAGGCTGGGTTGTATTTATTCTTTGCGTCAATAGGGTATTATAGGGGTATGAGGATTATAACATTGTTCGATAGTAAATATAATAATATACCGGCAGTTAATTTGTTTTTAAATTCTGACAAATGTAACTATTGAAAAAACAATTTCAAAATATTATGAAAAAAATTTGAATACAAGACAACACTATTCGATTTCACCATGCAACACGCTACAAAAAACAGACTACCTAAACCAACGAACCAACCATTGATTTCTAGCATACAAAAGTTGACATTTATGTCATAATGGGAGCCGTTTTTAAGTGCCGGGAGCCCCAGTTACTGAAAATAAATGTCACTTTGTGAAACTGCATGTCGGTTTGTAAAAATAAAAATGATTAGATTTTTCTTGTTTAAAAATCGAGAAAAAATAGTTGAGATTCATGAAAAATATTTTTGTGCTAGGAAGAACACCCATCATCGATACAGATGAAAAAAAACATGTTTTTTTTTTAAATTAAAACCCCGTATTGAACTCAGCAGTAACGAAAGTCCCACTACGGATAACAACTGTGCGATTGTCATTTTTAATTAGTATGTTAAATATAGCTCACTTATTTTGATTAAGATCACCTGTTTCATATTGATAACAACTAGTTTGATAAAATCACTAAATATGACATCTGCGATGACACCTTTGCGAGAACAGTTACTAATCACTCTCACTAACTCGTTGGTTAAAGGAACTTAACTTAACAAATACTGATACCCGTTAGATGGTTGTGCAAACATTTTATAGCCATAATTGTAACGATTAATTTACCGGTTAGGGGCTTTCTTGTGTACGCGGATGCCGCTGGATGGAATGCTACCTTCTTTGGATTTGATTTGCGACTTGCTTTTTTGGAAGAATGTTCCTATATTTCTTGAGGTTTCTTGAACTCACGATGGTCTTGCAGATAAGAGCGAGCCGAGGCCGATATAGGCTTTTCTAGGGAGGACCGGTTTCTCGGTGGTTCTGATTGGTCATTGTCGCGAGTTATACCAGGAAGTTCCGATTGCGACACAGATTGAAGAAATCGTTGTTTATGTCGCTTTTTTTGGTTCGTACTGATCGTCTGTGGATTTATTAGATGCCTTTCGCTTATGAGCAACAGAGATTTTCTCCTACTTAAAAAAAACTTACCGTAAACTAATCGCTTCCAATTTTCCACTTCTTTCTGGGCAAGCAACAATTTCAGTGCCCTTACCAATATGAAAAATCCACCAAAGCTTTCCCCGTTGTATCCATTTTGCAAATTTGTCGTTATTCAGTAGGAAACTAGTTTCAGCGCAAACCTCAACCCTATTGGAGTTACAAATAAAACCGTATACACTGATGTTTAACAAACAAAAAGCCGACCCAATTTTGATACCCGATCCAGTTTGGAACTGAATCAAAAATGAATTCGATATAAAAGAGAACAAGTCTGGCAGTGTTGCTAGATTTAATTTTACATAAAAATGAAAAGCGATATAGCATCAAAATCGTGTAATATATCTAGGGGTTTTTTTCATTAGGGCGAATCTGCAGTTGAGAGACTCTCTTTGATTACTTTCTCTTTCATTCATATTCCATTCAGCTTTACGTTTTTCATTCTACTTTTTGTAGAGTATGATAACCAGCACTGTTGTGTTGCTATCTGTACTAAAGAATCCCTCAAAAGTTTTATAATGGCGCTGTAATAAATGAAAGAGAGCGAGAGAGGAGAGAATCTCTCATTGTTAGATTCGCCTTCTTGAAAAAAAATCCATTGGTCCATCCATCCATCCAAAATCCAAAATGCATTGGTTTTCGTGTAATATTTATGTTTTTAATATGTGATTCTTACATTCATGCAACTAATAATGTTTTTTTGATGTAATTTGAAAACCGATGTAATATTCCACTAAGTGGATGTTATTGTGCATCGTTTTTCCTTGATTACATCAGTTTTTGATTTGTTAGAAACAATTACGTTGATGAATATTACTTTTTTTTTTTTTGCTGTGTATGTGCAAAAATAGAGTTCCTTACGGCCAGTTCAAATAGCTTCGATACGGCGCTAAAGGATGTGCTTCCCCTGTAGTTATTCACGTCCCGTTTGCTTCCTTTTAAATATCGGGAACATCTTTGCCGTTTTCCAGCAAAAAGGAAATATTCCACTAGAAAGGGACAGCTGGAATATCTGATGAAGTGAATCCAGAAAATAAGCCATATTCTGTTTAAGAAAAACGGATGGAACACTATCAGGTTCGGGCTTAAACGATGTTTTAAGAAGTGATGCCGCGTTTGAGATCGATTTAAAATCCACATTAACGAGGCTGATGGAATGAACGGAAAATGAACCACCCCTCAAAACATAACTCCCAACGAATTATCCCTTAAATATTCTGTCAACATAACACAGCGAATCAAAACACAAACAAAGATCGTACTACCGAAAATCAATACAATCGAGTACTCTATGGTGTAGCAATTTTGAGTCACATAAAATTCTTTAGTAGCAATTAGATCAGTCATTTCATTTTTCGCATTTCAGCCCTAAAATATAGTCATTTCAGAAACTGTAAGTGCATGGGCATATTTTGACCTCCCATATACGGCTAGACGATGCTAACGGCTCGAGTTATGCGCGCGCGAAAGTTGTGAGCCACATAATTGGAAAACAAATACCCTCGACGCTACGAAAATTGGCTCCGGTGAGCACTGATTATAGTTTATTTCTTCAGATGCCCAGAAGTACCCAAACCAATTTTCAAATGCCTATCACAGTGTCGGCTCTGGTGTGCCGGGTCACCTCAAGTGATAGATTAGTCCAGACGAGAAAATATAGGGTTATATCTTATCATAGGGTGACGGATATAATTTGGATCTGTTTGGCATTTCCGTTTCTATTTTTAAAACTATTATCCAATATAAAATCGTTTGTTTTTGTTAAATACAATCGATCAAATATAATCAACCTGACAAAATAAAAGCTTAATAGAAAACATGGGCATGTCACCCTATTCAAAGGGAATCCAATCGGTTCAATCGATCTTTACATAAGCGACATTGACTTGATCTACCTGTCGATAAAAGAGGGGTGTAGCGAGAGTTTTCACTTTCTGTCTATCAATTGAAGCTTGAAGATTGGACTGTAATCGAGCGATTTTGATTATATTCCAATTGCAAAATAGCTGAGATTTGAAATGGTCATTGTTAGGGCCACGAAACGTGTTGAACTATGCACAACCTGTTAACACTTGTGCCGTGATCGAACAATCAGTTTATCCTACCGCATGTGCTAATATTTATAAAATACGCTAGGAATATTTTGGGACTCGACAAAGTTTATCATGCAGGGCGTTTGAAATTGCAATCGAAAGATTGGTGATTCGAGAGCACCGCCTTAAATTCAATCTCGCTGATGCCCGCTTTGAACTTTGGTTTCGATGAAGCCATCAAAATCGCTCAGACCAGACTTGATTAAGTTTTAGACTCTCGTACTTGCACCGGCCAGGCAAAAGGTCAATAATAAAAGCGAGAGCTGAAAAAACATTATTTATTATAACCTTCAGCAACAACGCACCAAGTCGGAAAATTGACTTGTTATGTTTCTTGGTCAACGGTTACCTAACTGAAGAAAACAAGAAGTGCAGTGAAAATCAAAAGTGTGCTTAAAGGTTAAATTGATTTATTGTCACTGAGAGGGCAGCATTATAAAACATATTTCACAATAAGAGCGCAATGTGACAGGCTTCCTTTTTGAAAAAGCAAATCCTCTGACATTACATCGAGATTTTATTTTACTGACTTATGATTTCATTAATGTAGGTAACAAAATACCGAATAAATTATACATAAATCGGAGTAAAGTAGCCGCTTGTATGGAAAATTAAATGTCAGGCTTGAACTTCGTGGGGTGCGGGTATAACAATAGCTTATTAAAAAACAAAACTTGAAAATAAAAAATTGAGATGGGGAAAAGCTCAATACGAAGACAATTCAATTCGCGTTTTGTGGTTAGGCTATTTTTGCACAAATATAATTGCATCACTTCGCCAAAAATAAGTATCCAAACCGATTATCATGAAATACTCTGTGAATGAAAAACATGTTTACCAAATCTCGAACTTATTTTTTTCTTAGTTTAACTATCTTCTAAATACACTTCCTTTATCGGCTGGGCTAAGGGAGGGCCCGACTATCACTATTATTACAACTTCAATTTAGATTAACCACCGTATTAATTACGTTAAATACTATTGCTTGTACTTTCAATTCAACAGAATTTTTAGAAGGTGCTAGTTTCGTGCGGATTTGATTGTATTACTTTACTAGTAACAAAAGTCACTTCGACTATCAACGTACTTCGAATGTCTTCAATCTTTGATGTATCATCTCTCCTTAAAAGTACTGAAATAGTCATATTTTCAGTCAAGAGAACAGCACGATGCTAAAAAATAATTTCATTTTTGAAGGGCAGAAATTCCAGCACCCGCAAATATCGGTTCCTGCAGCCGAATACCGACGTATGACAACTTCTGTGTTTTCAATAATGGGGTACACGGAAACAAATCCGTTCTGTTTTCATGAATAAGAAATCATAAAACAAACTCGCATCTTATTTTATGAATGCATGACTCTTATTCATGGTTTCATTATTGAAATGACAGGTGCGAATCATGAACTTAGGAAGTCTTGTTTTGCCTCTAATCTAAAGTTGTGTAATCAGCTTCATTAGTCAAGAGCCTCTCAAGAATAACTATAGCGACTGTGATTGGGAAACTCACAATCGTTCTACTAATACGCTCAAACAAGTTTTTTTTAAATAGTGTTTTAAAAAATTGAAAGTATAGCGACTGTGACGTCACGGACGATGTGCACCTACTATCGCTACACCTTGCATCGGTTGACGTCGTGACATACAACCTGTGGATGGACAATAGAATCATTGCTATAGTGTTTTATAGCAGTTTAGTTCACTAGTACTCCGATTGTTTTCCCGAATTAAAAATGGTTTATCCTATAATTAATTGCCCTAGAACCATAGACTAACTGTTGGACTAACTCTAAGACCAGTAGGTCCCATACAAATACGATTTTTTTTCTTGGCTCTGTCAGTACTAGCACATCTGTCCCAAGCTCAATAATGCGCCCCCAATCAGCCTTGGTAAAAGCACCAGACCGTTCTGCACGAGAGCTGAACTGGACTGCAAACACACCACCAAGTGGCTGTAATCCACCACTTTAGTGTCGTGCTTATAGATGAACCCGCAACGCAAAGGACACGACACGAGTGTACACGCTCGTGCATTGCTTTTGACACCGGGTTTGATTTTTGGAAAAACTCACGAGCCGAGTGGCTACGATCACAAGAAAGCTCTCAACATACACCCAGTATGACACTGGTTGCCACGGATAGAGCAATGCTCGTCGGATGATTCTAAAAATTTGATAATTGGCTTATTGGTTTGTTTTCTTGGCTGTTGGGTGACGGGCGCATAAGTTGATTGAATTTAACGAGCACGGCTCGGTTAGAAAAAAAAAAAAAACCACGCGTGTATTCTGCAATCGGACACAATCGGAAACACTCGGCTGTGGTGTTTGCCGAAGCATCAGCCACGGTGTCCAAAGCCAAACCACGAGCACTGACATTGGTGTTGTACCCACCGTGTTGGGTGTTAGTCTGGAAGCACGGAGTCAAAGTGGCGAATATAATGCACGCGCTGGCGTGGTGCAAAGTAGCTCGGCGTGCAGTGTAGTGTTTGGACATGGCTGCCCCCAATAATGGACTCACACGAACACACTC